>CM057094.1:27590684-27660684 GCA_029959045.1 Taenioides sp. WSHXM2023
ATGGATAGTTAGACAGCAACACAAAAAATGGTGTAATTAATGTTTTTAAAGGTCCTATATTACACAAAATTAACAATTGTGAGCTTTAAGTCATGTTATAGCGTTGTTCTCTCCTCAAAAACAGACCTGGAGTTGTGTTTTGTTTCATTCACACATGTGAGTAACTCTTAATAATTAGTCTGTCTACATTTCCAGAGCTCAAGATGCTCTGTTCCACCTTGTGATGTCATTTAATGATAGCTTTTGGCGTCAATTGAACTGTTGTTGTTTTTATTTTTTGCAAATGTCTATTTTACCTTTGGTTCAGTTGAGATTGTAAATAAAAGTCTCTAATATCTGCTGGTGCACCAAGTCAAGCAGTAATTCGAGTGAAGGTGTACGGAGTTTAAAAACACTTCCTGTATTACCACTTCATGACGTGGAAATTGAAAAGTGTGATAAATGCCTTACTGTGGAACATTCCAGGCAAAGCAATAACATCTCCATGGAGGAAAGCAGTCGGTGGAGGAAACAACACTATAACTTAGCTAAACTAGAAAAGCACTCAGAGAGCGCAGACCTCCGCCAAGCAGCTCAGTTTTCAAAGTGATCCAGAATCCAGGATTTCTTCTGGATCATCACCAAAATTTAATCATCTGTTGGATTTACCATTAGGAACATTTCCTGAAAATTTAATCAAGATCCGTCCATAACTTTTTGAGTTATCTTGCTAACAAACAAACAAACAAGCAAACAAACAAACAAACAAACAAACAAACAAACAGACAAACTCAGGCGAAAACATAACCTCCTTGGTGGAGGTAAAAATCATGAAATATACGCTCTTTAAAACATTTCGTAGTACTGCCAGATTTCGTTCTTACATTGAGTGCGGCCACGCTGACCTCCTCCTGCTCTCCTCCACTGTCACTCTCCTCACACAGAGCCCCGCCCATCAGGGGACCATGCGACTTCAGATCGTCCTGCTTCTCTTGATTGACAGCCGCCTCGTACACGCCCCCTGAGAAGTTCTCCGCCTCCTTGCCCTCTGACCTCTTCCCGGTCACCTGAGCCAGGGCAGAGAGACAGAAGAGAGACAGCCATAAATACTAAAATATGTCTGACCACTGGCAGAATGTTCAGCAGTTTCCATGGTGACGCAATGCACACATCAGCACACACAGACAAAAAAGTTTTAAGATGGTCTGAAAACTGAAGAAAAAAACCCACAAAATGGATTTAAACAGGACATTTTCAGGAGCCGGTGAACAATACGAGCGTTCTTGGTCCTGTTTAGGAGTTTGATTTTCAAAAAAAAGTTGAGAGCGACTAACTGAAAAAGTGTTGAGTTTGTGGCTGTAGTTTTATGTGTGAGAGACTTGTTTAAATGTACAAATCAGCTCTCCTGTTGTAGTTCAGCTAAGCCAGCTCTTTCTGGTCAGATTGTCTTAAAATAAAGCTCAGATTAAGTCTTATTTGAGTAACAGAGCTTCTAACAGAGTAGTGCTTTCAGTTAGCATCATACCACCAGGGAATGTCGATGACATCAGCTGCAAAGTATCAATTGTAGTACGTTTAATTTGAATAGAAATATAAATGTTTGTGGTTGTGTCCTCTATAATGTGATAGTATACTGTTTATTTTAAGTGTTTATTAAATGTTTTATTGGTTGATAATCAGTAAGTTCGCGTTATCATACTAGTTGTTGTTAGCTCATGGTGAATAATAGGCTCTATTCACGCTTATCAGAAGACGCTTGGAAACATGCGGATGACGACTCTCGGTGGAGTTACTGATCCTGGGCATGTGATAAAACCGTGGATTCAGCAGCAGCGTCTTCACAACCTGCCAAAGGGACGGGACTCTAATCACGTCTTACATGTGACTTACAGGCAGCTGGTTTAGGGTGACCAGACGTCCCTATTTACCCGGGACAGTCCCACTTTTGAGCCCTGTGTCCCCTGTTGCAGCAGATTTATCCAATACCAGTTTTTTGTCCCAATTTTATACAAGAAATGCCCCTGGTGTTCCTATTTTTGACCAATCTGATCCCTGCCAACAGTAAAGAGAGGCCTAAACTGTCATTTGTTTAGGTAAAATACAGGAAAGCTGCTTAAAAATGACCAAAACTCAAAGAAAATGTGACTATACTGACTCACATGTTGGGAAATGGGCCGAGTACAGAACAATTTTCCTTATTTTATTACCATTCCATCACCCTAAGGTGGTTGTAACTGTTGATCTGCAGAACATAACAAAAAGCTACAACGACATCTTGTTAATCTTCTAATAGGCAATTTATAAAAGGAAAAAAAAGAATACAATGACATCTAGATGAAGAAAACCGGGCCATTTTCTCAGTTTTCCCTGATTTTGTCAGAACCAACAGAGCCCAAAGGAAGTCGTCATCCGCATGTTTCCAAACGTCTGCCGGTTTTGTGATGTAAGTGTGAAAATAGCCTAGAATTAAAATGACTTAAGAACATCTGACTTTATCTGAGTAGATTCAACTTGACAAGTAAAATGATCGACCAATGGAATAAGTGTGTTCTTCTTAATTCAAGCAACATTTGATTTTGTTTCAAAGAGTGCAAAGAGTTGTTTTTCTTATCTTAAGTGTAACAAGATGTGTATTTTAACTAGTGAAAGTCTTGCTCCATTGGCAGATCATTTCACTTGTCAACGGAGATAAGGTCCGCCCCACTACAGGGACACACTACGTCCCAGAACGACTGTATAATCTTATACTCCCACAAACAATGAAATCTAGTCCCCATCTGTTTTTCACATTTTTAAAAAGGAAAAATCAGGTATAGCCCCTTTAAAAGCTTCATTGGGGTTAAAGCAATGATTCAGGTTTTGTTTAAACTGCGTTGTATGATGGTGATCACTAGATGGCAGTGGTGCACATTGTTCCATACTCCATGAAAAGCCCTAGTTTGGCTCCTGGACATGTGTGGACTTCAAAACTCATGGTCCAAGAGACACAAAGGTAAACCACCAGTGTGAATAAAGCGTTATTGTTTTGATCCCATATAGGATTTCCTCGTGGTCAAAAAAAGTGTTATTTAGTGAATTCAAATAACATAATTACAAACAAATAAAAAATAAAGCGTAAACAGGCTTTAAAACTGAAAATTAAACCATGTAATTATTACTGTGGTGCCCCGATGGAGGGTCCGCCACCTGCTTCTCTCCATGGAGTTGTTGCCTGGAATGTTCCACAGTATGGCATTATATGGATTTATCTCTCCGGAGACAGTGGGCGACACCACAGGGCTAAGTTACAAGTCAGATTTGTGGAGAGGCGAGCCCACTCACAGTAAGAATGCAAGTTTTTAAGACAATAAAAATCTGTGCTATTGAGTAAATTCAAGATGGATACATAAAGGTGCACTGTGTAACCTTTTAGGTGGGGGTCTGTCACCTTCTTGTTTCCATGGATATGTCATTGCTCTGTTTAGAATATTCTACAGTATGACATTAAACAGCTCTACTTTACATTTATTCAATTACAGGTGGTTTTATAGCTCAAAAATACCCAGAAAAACAGGCATTCTGACTGTGAGCGGGGTCGCCTCTCCACAGATCTGACCTGTAACTTGGTTTGGCTTGGTCTCCATGAAGATAGAAAGGTTTAATACCATACTATGAAACATTTCAGACAAAGCAATAACATCTCCATGAAGAAAAGCATTTGACGGACCCTCCACCAGAAATGTTACACAGCACACCTTTATGTAATCTTTGTGAATATCTATAGATAAAAAACAACAAATTCTCCAATTCCTGCTGAGAATGCCGTGAGGAGGACTTCACGTTTCACCAGGCTCTGATGAGGACCCCGTGTGGAGAATGTACACAGGGTAACAGCTCCCACATTATCACAGCAGGGGCCTGACAACTGCCTCATGCCCAGTCTCTGAAGCAGCCTCGCTATCATTCACTCACCCTGACACTAATCACCAACAAACTCCTATTTAACAAGTCTCTGAAGGCAATAAACCTTAATCTGGTTTTATGAGTGTGGATCGTGCCAGCAACTCCAAAACACCCCACTATCACAACGAGAGCTCGGATTAGCACGTTTATAACGAGATACTCATGATTGAGATAATGAGTGCGAATACATGCGCTCGAGTGTCCCGGGTATGATCAGGTTTTTTGAGTATCCTGGTTATGTGAGTGTCCATGTAGACGCAGTATCCTGATTTCAGTCTCCTGGATAAGCTAGTATCCCAGTTATGAGAAACTCTCCAGATACTCTCACGGGATTTTTTTCTAATACTATCCAGGATACTGTGGGCTGTAGACGCAATATCCTGATTTCTCACCACGGGGGGCCTTACTGAGCATGTGCGAACTGAAGTAGCAGATATGGTAGGAGCCTCAACTTCCCCAAAACCACTCAAACCTCTACCAAGACTTCTTAAGCAATAATTTTTTGTTGTTAGAAACTTGTTAAAAAACATTAGTTTGCAAAGTTTCTACATGTTTATCTCCTCGCCATGTCTGTGCCATAGTTGGTGATGATGGCGCATGTACACAGGGACATGAGTATCCTGGTTTCTGTGTATGTAAACGCCAAATCCAGAATACTGTCATAACCGGAATCAGACTCGTAAGGTGCACTGTGTAGCTTTTGCTTTTCTCCATGGAGATGTAACTGCTTTGCCTGGAAGGTTCTACAGTATTGCATTAAATGCATTCAGTGTATTTATCTTATTTTATTGCTCAGGAAAAACATAGTACCTTGGCTTGATGGCATCTCCTGTTTGTCTCTGTGGAAATTGAGAAGTGTGATAAATGCCTTACTGTGGAACATTCCAGGCAAAGCAATAACATCTCCATGGAGAAAAGCAGTCGGTGGAGGAAACATTATAACCTAGATCAAAAATCGTGAAATACAGGCTCTTTAAAACATATTTTGTAGTACTACCAGCTTTAGTTCCACATCTATCTATCTATCTATCTATCTATCTATCTATCTATCTATCTATCTATCTATCTATCTATCTATCTATCTATCTATCTATCTATCTATCTATCTATCTATCTATCTATCTATCTATCTATCATCTCTCTCTCTCTCTCTATCTATCTGTCTGTCTGTCTATCATCCATCTTTCTCTCTTTCTCTATCTCTCTATCCATCCATCCATCCATCCATCTTTTGAACCTGTATTACAGTGAAGCGTCCATTATTCTCAGGGTAACTACTCAATACCAAGTGCACACCTAATCTGTCATCAGAATGTTTCGTACTTGGGCTTTAATGGCCCAGGCTCCTCGAAGCTTTTCAAAGAGCTGCACTGTAGTCACCATTTACTCACTCCATATTTGGTGGTGGTCAGATTCTACTGTAGCCACAGCTGCCGTGGGGCATAGGCCTGTCACGATCATCATAACATCGGTTTATTGTTCAGTATATGAAAATTGAAACAATACATTTTGGTGCGCAATATTTATCTTGTTTACAATTTCTTTACAATAGTGGAGAGATTTTTTTTGGTTATGTAATAAGGTAAGATTTGAGCTACAGAAGGTAGAGTAAATAACTTCTATGGCTAAGTATTGGTTCAAACTAAGCAAGGTGGGTGACGTGTGTTGCCCAAGGACAACAACAGAACTTAATCTGAGCAGGAATGGGAGCTCGGACCTTCTGGTGGGTGGACAAGCGCTCTAACCTCTGAGCCACTGTTGCATTATTTATTCATACTAATATTTGTATTCTAAGTCTTACTTGAGCACTGTTGTTGTTCATTCACTGTGCATCTAGAAATGTATAGATGTATACATAGATGTTTGTTATCAAAAGACTCGATATGTGACTCGAAAAGTTACAGTAACTCTGAACTAAATGTGTCTAAATTTGGACTAAACCAAATTTAAAACCCACAAAAATGTATATTACAATGGGAGACGCTCAAAGCTCTTTACATCAAGGACAGGTACGCAGACACTAGGGGCAAGGTGGGTTAAGTGTCTTGCCCAAGGACACAACGACAGCATTCATCTGTGGGAGCTGGACCTTCTGCTCAGTGGACAAACGCCCAATAACTCATGATTATTAACTGTAAGAAGAGAACCCGTAGATCTCGTTTAAATGTAATACTTGATAAACCCAAACAAAACTATCCATCATTTTATGTCATGCAGTAAATTATAAATAAAATATAAAAGCAAACTTGAGCTGAAGCTGCTTCAACCAGGAATAAACAGAACTGCTCTAAATAAAGGCAATGACATCTGTCTCCGACCAGCCCGTCAGCCCAAAGCCCGTCCACTCCAGGTGCTCTTTCACTCTCTGATCTTACCAGCTCTTCCACGCTGTGCAGTCCCATCGTCCCAGGCACCGGATGCTGTCTTTCTTTTCGGTTCCTTTACCAACGCTCTGCCCGCTATCCTCTCCCTCTGTCCCCTGGGTCTGCGTCTGATCCACTAACGTGAGCTACCCTCTTTATATCCACGTCACACCTCCGGGAGTATGACTGCTGGCTCATATTACTGTCCCAGCGTCCCCCTCTCCCCCGTCCCTGGCGAGCTGGCGGGGCCGGGGGGTGTGGGGGTTCGCATGTCATCCGGGCAGAGATGTCATGCAGGTATGCGGTGCCACTCTTATGTCACGGTGTGTCAAAGTGAGCGGTCCCTGCGGTATGGTGTGGCATGACGGGCAGATATGCTGTTTACGGTCTGCCAGGGTTTCGGATGCGTCTCGGGGAACTGTACGTTATATTGATGTACGCGCGGAATGACAGATTTACACGGCAGGTTTACGGTGTCAGGAGTGTACGGACTTGTTTTGCTCTTCAGAGTTCAGTAATATTAGCAAAAACTATCACTGCATTATATAGGTCAGTATTAAAGGACCCATATTACACTGTTTCTGAGCTATTTTATGTTGTTTCCTCATCACAAACACACCTGGAGTTGTGTTTTGTTTCATTCACACATGTTTAACACAAACCCTGCAGATTTAGGCTCTCAGACAGAAAACACTCTGTTCCACCTTGTGATGTCATCTGATAATGGAGTGCACCACTGTGTTTTTAAACTCCACACACCTTCACTCGAATCATTTGGATGATTTCAGCTCTGGAATTGCCGACCTCTACTGAACTAAAGGTAAAAGGAGCTGTTCACTTGAAAACTACCGCTTCATGACATCACAAAGTGGAACAGAGCATTTTGAGCTTTGGAGATGGAGACAGACTAATAATAAAGTGTTACTCAAACATGTGAATGAAATAAAACACAACTCCAGGTTTGTTTTTGAGGAGGTGACAACATTCTAACATGGCTTAAAGATCACAAGAGTATTTTCTGTGTAATATAGGAATTTTAAGCCATTTATTTAATAGCCTGCGCTCTAACGGCTCTAAAAAGGTACGCCTTAATCTTCAGGTAGAGGACACATATACGGTTTTCTCATTCTTATTTTATGGACAGCATACTGTATGGGCGAACCTGGCAACCCAAATCAGAGACTCACATGGGGCTCATTCTTCTTTGTGATTGGATAACCGTCTTGAACCAAAACACCAAATTATACATAAAGAACCAACAAGTCCAGCGTGTTTTTGTAATTAAGAATAAACCAGCATTACAGTCGTTATGATTAAAAGCTATTTTTGATTTGAACATGTTTACCTCATGTCTGCAGACACAGGAAGGTCAAGATTGTGGAATTTAAAATCAAAATCTTACATGCATTTCGTTGAATATAGACTGCAGATTTTTGTTCTAGCGAGTTCTGAGGTGTGAGTGACCTGTAACAGAAAATTAAATAAGTAAAAGTGCATTTAATTAAGTAATTGTGAGTGAAATTAATTGTACGTACCCTCGTTTATTGTTTTAGCTCTTTTCTATGTAGTTAATGGAGGTGGCTTATAAAAGGAGGCAGCCTCAGCTTGTCCATGTTGAGGTGTTGTCATGCTTGTTCTTTACTTTGTCCGATTTTTGTAAGTATATTTAATTTTTTTTTTGTCATGGTGAAATAAAAGCACATTGGGTCGGCACCGGAAAATCGGCTCAGCTCGACTCTGTTCCCCTTTAAACTGCTAAAGCTGCTATCCGGGCTATTACAGCACACGAGAAAAATGATCTCGTTTGACTTTTTTCCAAGTGTTTACATTTGGATTGGACAAAAAGGGGTCACGTGTTGGTGAGTTACATCTACATCTACAGTTTCGAAAAGCAAGACTAGAATGAAAAAAAAAAAAAGAACTCAAATAAACTGAAAATTGTGAAGCCAAAATTGGAAACTGAATCGTGAATTAGTAATTAGGAATTAGGAATTATGTTAAAATCACGTCTTGTCTCGTCCCATCCCGACATTCTAGAATCTGAAAACTACCAATAAGCAGCTGAGATTGGGATATTTTCCTCGAAAGATTACAACTTTTGACAGGTTTTTGTCTTAAATACAGAGTACAGACTAGGGTTGTCAACTCAAGTAAGTATCCAAAATCAGATACTAATAATACTAAAACTAGTATCGAAACTAGATCCTCATTTGAGCAGGTATTAATACTAAAAGTCCCATTCATTCACAGGACAGAAATGAACCTTTCCGGAATAGCTTTAGAACAGGGCTCTCCAACCTTTTTCTTCCGTTGAGCTGCCTTTAAAAAACGAAAATACCAGAGAGCTACTCATTTAAAAGTATATAAAAGAGCCACGGCCTTAGATGGGGTACAGTTAGATGCCTATAAACCATAAACCATTTATTAGCGCACAAAGATAGGCATCAGAATAATACATTTACAGTGGTAGTAGCCATTTAATTAACTAAAATGATGTTATTTAGCACAATGCATATAATTCAGACATTTCTTGGCAAGATACTTGGAAGGAGTTGGAGAGATACTGGTAGCTCCCGAGATATAAGACCACATGGGAATAGAAAAAAGTACTATTAAATCTTGAAAATCACATTCTATTGTCTAAAGAAATTAAAACTTAGGAACTGAGTCTATTCCTTAGTATCGAAATCAAGTTTTAAAATTGAGTATCGTGACCACACTTGTATATCATATATGCAGAGTTCCAAAATACAGTATAGTAATTGTTTCAAAAATAAAAAAAACATGTAAATGAAATGAAAGCAGATCTAAAATTAACTGACAGAAAACAAATCATTAGCTGCTGTGTATGGGAGGGGCCTGGATCGCTATAAATTCATGTTGTATAATTAGTCCTGGATTGTGACGCGCTGAGGGACCACTGTTGACCACCGACTAGGCTGCCAGTTTTATTTCTGTTATGTGATTACACTTCATCCAGGCAAATAGGGCAGCTCAGTGTGTTCCAAATGTGAGCGTCTTGTTGATACTTTGCAGTGACTTCACGCACATGTATATATATGGTGGAATGTCTAAGAGTTACCATGGTGACACAATACACGCGACAGGCTCTATTCACGCTTACCACAAGACGTTTGGAAACAAAAAGTTAGACAAATTATACACAGCTTAATAGGCAATTTATAAAAGGTAAAAAGAAAGAATACAATGACATCTCAATGAAGAAAACTGGGACATTTTCTCAGTTTCCTCAGATTTAGTCAGAGCCCTAGGTCGTCATCCGCTTGTTTCCAAACGTGTGCCGGTTTTGTGACGTAAACGTGAACAGAGCCTATAGCAAACACTGTTCAAGAAGTTTTAAGACAAGTACAAAATGGATTTAAACAGCACATTTTCAGGAGCCTGTGATCAGTCCGAGCATTCATGGTTCTGTTTAGGAGATTCATTTTCAACAAAAAGGTGAGAGGGACTAACTAATTAATTTAACTAATTAATTTTATGCATGAGAGACAGGTTTAAGCGTGCAAATCAACTCTCCTGTTGTAGTTCCAGCTAAACAGCTCTTTCAGATTGTGTTAAATATAAAGATCAGATTAAAGTCTGACTTGAGTAACCGAGCTTCACACAGAGCAGTGCCTACAGTTAGCTTCATACCCCCAGGCAATGTGGATGACATCAGCTGTAAAGTACTGTATCAATAGGCCTAAGTGCATCTGTGGTTTGATTCTAAAGTACACGACTATAATTTTATGTCAAAGTCTTACATCATATTTCACTGCCATCTATGACGATTGAAAATGTGACTTTGAAAGAGCCATGGGCGGAAGTGAAAACACTCTGTCCCACCTTGTGATGTCATGTGATAATACAGGAAGTGCTCCACAGTTTTTAAATCCCATACACCTTCACTAGAATCAAGTTTAAAGGTAGCGGATTAATAATGACGGAAAAATACTATCATCTGAGAGTTATGCAATGAAAAAAGGCCAATACTAAGCAGTTTAGATGGAACCTACAGTACCATTCTTCATTTTTTTTCAAGCTCAGGTTGGTCAGAACATGTTTTCTTTTTTTGCGACCAATTTTTTATTTGTAATCAGACAAAATCAAATTGTCTGTAAAAAAATAAATAAATAAATAAAATAAAAATAAAATAAATAAAAGTAATAATAAAAGTAATAATAATAATAATAATAATAATAATAATAATAATAATAATAATAATAATAATAATAATAATAATAATAATAAATTAATTAAGCTCAGGTTTGGGGATTTTTATTTATTTTTAAATAATTAGAACATGTTTTCTACATTCTGATGCACAGTGCACTAAGCCTTGTGTGGTAAAAGTCACATGAAAATCCAGAGAATGGAGAAAGGATAAAGTTAGACGTCACATGACTCTGGTTCTCACAGGAGAGAGGGTGAGCTCTGCACCGCACGCTTCATCCTGTTTTCACTGAAGGGTCAGAAGGCCGTGACATCACACAGGGACTACACTATCTCTGCTGGGTTTGACTGCAATTTATTAAAGAAAAAAAGAGAGAGAGAGAGAAAAAAGCAATAAAATACTTTCTGTCACAGGATGCTCTCACAAAGTGTTGAAAGTGATTCATGCTGGCAATGTTTTTTATGCACACTGCTGTGGTTAATCTGGTAAACAGAACATTTTAGTTTTCATTTCTAGCTACCATCAGCAAGTTTATTTCATCCCCTCACTTGTCCTTCAGACTCCCCTGTGCTCTCTGCTCTTCTTCTGCCAGGTCAAAACACAGCAGTAATGTAGCGGTGATATGTGAGAATACAACAGGGGTGGGCCGGCCAGCATAATTACAAATGGTAGCCTTAAAGACGACATACGCTTTTGTCTGCTCCTTTACGCTTCATCACAACAAAGAGCCAGTCAGACAGACCCTGCTGACGGCTCCTCTTATGGATAACTGACTTTTTACATTTGTACAGAGCAGTGGAGGTGCTCATTCAAAAGCCTTCATAGTGGACATTTCAGTTTTGGAATATTTTAAGATAGAGTCCATCGATTCTCCCAAACTGGACATCTGCTTGGACATAAGGTTCATTCAGATTTCATCCACCACCAAATGTGCACAAATTTGGGAGGAATTCCAAAACAATTTTTCATCAGTTTCATCAGTGTGTTTCAATAAAATGAGTTCAAAGACTGAAATAAGCGTTGACATCAGCTCTTCTCGCCTCCTGCAGCGTGATGTGCAGATGATTCTCCTTCCAAGCAGTCACTCATCCTCTCATATTTTCAGCATCGCCTTGGACTCATGTGTACCGCAGTGACGTCCTCTTCGCGAGACGGAGGGACGGGCTCAGAATGCAGGGGTCGGAGGTGAGTGCCATACCAGACTCTGAGTCGGAGTATGGCCTTGGTGTCAGCTGGTGTAGTCCTGCTGTTTGTGACATGGACTCCGTGTGATGTAGACAACTACCTACTGGACAGAGTGCCAACGTGTGGGGTCATGTGAGATCAGCGTCGGCCAATCAGAGGACAGAGCGGAAAAGAAGGCGTTGACAAATCCAGAAATGGAATGGAAACTTCGTTTAGATCAGAATGTGGAGTATGTGTCAACTCATGATATTTTTTAGACCAAAATTTGCATTGCGTAACTTTTCTGGTGGAGGGTCTGCCACTTGCTTTACTCCAGGGAGATGTTAAACCTTTCTATTAGCATGGAGATCAAACCAGACCAAGTTACAGGTAAGATCTGTGGAGAGGCAACATCACTTGCACTCAGAATGCCTGTTTTTCTAGGTATTGAGATATAAAACCCACCTGTAATTTATTAAATATAAGATAGAGCTGTTTAATGTCATACTGTGGAACATTCCAGGCAGAGCAGTTACATATCCATAGAAACAAGCAGGTGATGGGCCCCCAACCAAAAAGTTACATAGTGCACCTTTAATACAGTATGAACACTAGTGGGGCTTGCCTTGGATCCAGAATACACACTTCTCCAATATTTTATGAAAATGTCAGTCCACATCAAAACAAATATGGCTGCTTACGAGAAAAAAAGAAAGGAAAAAAATAGCACAGGGGATTGAAAAACATGGCAAATTTCTGCAGAATCATTGAGCGAAGCACTAAACTCGGTTCATCTGTTTGTAAATGATGGTAACCAATGAGCTCCTTTATTTCACAGGTTTAATTAAAAAACAATAGAAAACAACAGTGTGATGAAGGAAGGAAGTGGTTGCCAGACTGATATTCCTCTATAAAAATACAGAGATATCAGTCTGGACTTGCCAGACAATAATGGGGTTTTAATCAGATTTTAGAAATCCACCAGCTTCTTCTGCATATCTTGGTTTTGATGAAGGGAGTAGCAAGATAGACTTTTTTATGTTTCAAATTATGGTAATGGTAAATGGTCACATTTTTATATAACGCTTTTCCACCTTCAAGGCACTCAAAGCGCTTTTACAACAAGGAACACACACACATACACACACACACACACACACACACACACACACACACACACACACACACACACACACACACACACACACCAGTGTACACAGACACGGGGGCGACGTGGGTTAAGTGTCTTGCCCAAGGAACCTCCAACCTTCAGATCAGTGGACAAACGCCCCACCGACTGAGCTACTGCCGCCCAATTGTGCTATGTAACATTTCTGGTAGCGGGTTCACCACCTGCTTGGAATGTTCCAAAGTATGGCATTAAATTTATCTCCATTAGACAAGCAGGCGCTGCCACCAGGTCTGTGTAGCCCCTTACAGTAAGACTGCGTGTTTTTCTCTCTTTTTTGCAATTAACATAAGATGTATGCAAAATTTATGTTTAATGTTCTACTGTTATACATTCCAAATGAAGCAGGTGACCAGAAATGTTATGTATGTAGGAATTTTGTTAAAGATACATGGTTTAGTTTTGTTTCATTCACACATGTTCATCCCTGGTTTATTAGTCTGTCTACATCTCTAAAGCTCCAAATGCTCTGTGCCACCTTGTGATGTCATGAACTGTAGTTTTCAAGTTAACAGCTCCTTTTTACCTTCTGTTTAGTACAGATTGGGCTGGAATTATACAAATGATTCTAATGAAGGGGTGTGGAGTTTAAAAACACAGTGGAGCCTCATGGAACCACATGACATCACAGTGGGTTTGTGTGTTAAACATGTGTGAATGAGACAAAACACAACTCCAGGTCTGTTTGTGATGAGGAAACTAATAACATAGATCAAAAAATAGCCTAATGTGGGCCCTTTAAATAAATTGGGCTGTTTTACTGTTTTTGGAACATGGACGTTTAGACAGTGCCTTTTAACATCCAGACACACGAAAATATAATTTGAACGCTTTTACTGGCACAGGATTGGCTGAAGGACCATGCTGATTTAATCCCCCCAAGTTTTTTGCAACCTGTAGGCCTCCAATATACGATTTGATCATAACAAGGTTTAGTCCCAAGCCCCAAAGTCCACTGTGGGCTTGTATGCTTAAAGCCACAGAATGTAACTTTCTGGAGGGGGCACATCACCTGCACTTCATCTAAACAGAAAGTTAAACCCATACTTCAGAATATTCTCCTTGGAGATAGATAAGTTTTATGCCATACTGTGGAAGATTATAGTCAAAGGAACAACATTTCCGTGGATACAAACAGGAAGAGGCCCTCTCTCAGGTCAAATAACAGTCAGATTTGTGGAGATGCAATACTGCAATACTGTGGTTTTAAACAAACTATAACAAAAATACAGAAATCTGAAAACATTTCAGAATGAGCTCATCTTCAGAGCTGAGTGAGTTAAAACAGGTTAAAAATAGTCGTATAGGTCTCATGATCTGCTCACACATCAGCACATGCTCCATATCACAGCTATGCCGACAACGATGAGCTCACCGCCGTCCAATCAGAAGCCAGCATTCCAACATCAAATGAGTCATAAAAACTGAAGTATGTTTATGGTTACAGTAAAATTTACTGCTGTCTTTGAATCTCGAGTAAATCCAACTGTTTCTCAGCTCATGGAATATAATCTCCCATATGACAATACGCCTCAAACAGTCCAGTCATGCAGTCCTGTCCTGGGGTCATGTGACGTCTGCTGCGTCTGTCTCTCTGTTTTTGACCAGGAAGACAGATTTCTGTAATAAGATCTGAGGTGAACAAGAAGCAAAAATAATGTACCAATATTGTTTTCTTCAGATTGTCAGCTATGTCCAACCAACTAAATAAAAAAGAACCTAGGAGGACGTGTATATACTAAGGCATCACCATCGTCAATGTATTACCATGTGTCTGAATCACATTCTTCATATTTTCAGAAAAATATAACTATAACTAAATATATAATCAGATCCTGTGTAACGTGTGCACTGTGCACAGATGGTTTTTTCAAGAGTAGAAGGTACTGCTTTTGTGGACACCATCTCAGACCCAAACCAGTCCTAGAGTTTGGGACCTGACTCTCATCAGATTGATAGATATATGTGGCACAGTAGCCTCTGAACTGAGTTCTCAACCTGGGATCAGAACCAATGATCCGAAAGTGCCACAGCAGCGGAACGAGGAGGAGGAATCATTTGTTAAGTCCAGTTGAGAGAAAAGCACTTACCCAGTGCTTACAAAGAGCTTCCCTCTGAAACATTATAGTCCAAGGGCCCAAAATTTTTCCCTAGAGGGCCAAAATGACTGTGCATTAGCAGATCAAGGCCCAAACCTAATGACAGTTTACACATAAAAATGCTCTTATGCAAACAAATGTATGATTCAGTTAAATAAATAAACAGGATTGGCCTTGTTACCCTTTCTCAGTCTTTTCACTACAAAACTGAATCAAAATAGATTCATTCTAAAATCTCAGACTCACTTCATGATCCAAATTAGACCCCCTAAATGGACAAATCTGGCCCACAGGCCCCGCTTTAGGGGCCCTGTAATATGGCAAAAAAATAATAGGCAAAAGTACATTTGTCGGCGTCGCCATGTTCGTTTTGGTTCGTCTTCAGACTTAACAGCCGTAACTAAACAAGATGGATTCTCAAAAGTTTGTGAACTCATAAAAATTGTGAGAATTCATCTTATTGGCGAGGTTACGAGTATTAAGGACAAACATCTCAGAACCTCACGACAGCCATAGATCAATCTGGAAAGGCATTGTAAAGAAAACACTATACTTTATATCTAAAGGAAAAACATCTATGGTGGTAAAAAGAATGTCGATATATTTTCATTTTTATACCCATAAAATGTGGCATCATCCTGCTCTTCCTGTTATGCTTTCATTCACACTTCAAGAGCCACCCCTCCATACTTTTGACTGTTATGTACGTTTGAAGAAGGTACTACAAAATCTAACAGTCACATTGTAAAGCACACACCCTCTCAGCGGTCCAATTCAAAGTCACCGCTACATTCGTCTTTGCTCGACTTTGGCCCAAACTAAACTTCCAGCGTGGCACGTTTGAGCTGACCCCAGTCCACTTCCTCTCACGGTGGACGCTATTTGGAGCTCTGACCTTGTGACTGAAATAGACAGAAAGGGGTAAAATGATTTGGACTGGTTTTCACTCCAGCTCAAGGCCAATCACGAACTCACTAGCACAAAAAATAAAAAAGTGTTCGGATATGTTTGGTTATTCCCCTTGAGAATTATGCAACTCACATTCTGAACATTTTCTACATTCAAGGTCGTATTTGCAAGCACACTGAAATTTGCATGAGCTCATTGCAATCGAGTTGGTCAAATATCAGATTTCAATTTTTGTATTTACAGAACACCCCTCACATGAGCTGTCCAAGTGGTTAACTCATTCCTAATCGTATACGCCAGTTCATTTACTTCCAGCACTGATTCTTATCTTAGCAGCAGTGTCTCCAAACAGTAAAGCCATATTTGTCACCTCTTTAACACCAAATCATCAACACATCCTCATTATTCACTGCAAAAATGTACCAAGTATATTCTTAGTACTGTATCTTGTCAAATGGCATGACTTAAAGAGCCTATATTACACAAAATGAACTCTTGTGAACTTTAAGCCATGTTATAATGCTGTAACCTCCTCAAAAACATACCTGGAGTTGTGTTTTGTTTTAGTCACACATGTTTGAGTAACCCTTTATTATTAGTTGGTCTACATCTCCAAAGCTCAAAATACTCTGTTCCACCTTGTGATGTGGTGGTTGTTTTCAAGTTAACAGCTCCTTTTTACCTTTAGTTCAGTAGAAACAGGAAATTCTAGAGCTGAAATCATCCATCTGATTCTAGTGAAGGTAAGGGGTGTAAAAACACAGTGGAGCATTTCCAGTATTGCATGATACCACAAGGTGGAACAGAGTGTTTTCTGTTCGAGGAAAGAATTTGTGTGTTAAACATGTCGGAATGAAGCAAAACAACTCCAGATGTTTGTGATGAGGAAACTACTGTCCTTAAATTCTGTCTAACTCCCTTTGTTATTGCAGATTATGATGGAAGAGGATTTAAAAAGTTGTAAAATGTAGCCTTCTGCTTATTGTAATTGAGTCCATTTATCAAGGCGACAGTTGCCTGGAATCCAGAATATACTCAAAATACTTTACAAAGACGTGGTAAATCTTCCAGAGTTCAGACGGGAGTGATTGACAGGTGGATTAGCCAATCAGAGACACAGGTCCATCCGTATCAAAACAAATATGGCTGCTTATGAGGACAAAAGAAAAGGAACTTCTGTAGATTCAATGAGCTAAGCAATAAACTTTGCTCATTTGAAATTTGATGTTCACACTGAAAACGTATTTTTCGTCACTGAAATAAACCAATCCGCTCGCATGATCATCTGTGGTTCTAGCTCGAATTGAAATGGAGGAAGTGTTGACTGATATCCATCTGTACAAAAGGCACAGCGAGATTTAGAGGACCAACAAAAACTGATCTAACAGCCACATTTGGACCACGGCCCATACTTTGTCCATCACATATCTGAGACACTGTATATAGACGCGCGCTCACTCTGTAGAACACAAAACATTACAAGAGGACCACCTTTGTAAAACCGCCTTTATAATACCCGCGCATTAAACCCAGCGCATATTTCTGGGTTATTTCTGCCCCTGATGAAGTGGGTGATTGCCATGTTGACAGCCCCACAGTGCCGTCAGGAGCGGGCATATCGTGCTTTAGCCATGAGCTCTGGCACCAGTGAAAGGGCCAGAGAAAGTCCCCTGAGCCACATATAGCCCCTCTCTGTGCGGATGTATACAGCTCAGTGTTCGTCAGCAGAGTGAGAAGGCGATGCTAGTTCTATGTGTGAGACGAGGAGTGTTCGTAGGCCTCAGGGACACAGCTTGCTATTCACACTCTATAAATATAAGCTGTTTTGGTGGAGTCTCTGGTGTGAAAGCAAATGTGATGATCAAAGTTGTTTTAACAGTAAATATTGTGCTTTATTGGGGCTTTGTGTTGTAAAGTTTTTAGATTACAGAAAATGACCAACCATATTAACACTCTATCAGTCCATCCTAATCCATATTTTAATAATTTCAGTGCTAAAAATGGCTGAATTCATTAGGCAAATCCAGAATGAGCTTTCTGTTTTTTTAAATACAGATCTAGTGAAGGTGTGAAGCACTTCCTGTATCACATGATATCACAGTCTTTTCTGTTTGAGCAAAGAACACAACGTAAATCTGCAGGGTTTGTGTGTTAAACATGTGAAAGCAACAAAACACATCTCCAGATCTGTTTGTGATGAGAAATATTGCAACACTGATCAGAAAATAGTGTAATATGTGCCCTTAAAATGAAAACTCTGTTATGTTTTCGCCTCCAACTCCGTCATCCTTTGTATCTTATGTAGCACCCCCTCCCATCCAGCTACCTCCTGCTAGCTCTGCAAAAAAGTTATTTTCCGCCATCTAGAAACCACCCACCCCCTGCTGTGTTATTGGGTAATGGCGTAACTGTGTTTTGTTTCATCTTCTCTCTACAGGCAGAACTTCCTGCCATGGGCCTAAGCAGGTTACCACGGCTCAAGTTCAAATTGAAACAAAAGGGAGGAAAAAACAGCTGGGAGGGGAGAGCTGGAGACTGCAGTGTGGTCACAGACAGGGAGCACGAGGAGGACCAGCTGGTACATCATCAAGATCTGGACCAATTAACTAAGAGATCTTCAACAACTGCTAAGAAGTCAAATCTGCAATAATGCTTCTTATCACTGGAAACCGTAAAGCTTATGTTTCTCTTGGAGCACTTGAAATAGCCAAAAAAAGGAAATGTCACAATCAATTTAAAACCTCCAACAATAAAGTCTTTGATTCTTGATACCTCTTCTGGTTAAGTTCAGCCAATGGGCTCTATTCACGCTTACGTCACAAAACTGGAAGACGGCTTTCTTTGGGCTCTGCTGGCGTTAGTAACTCTGACAAAATCTGGGAAAAGAAATGTCAGAATTGTACAGAATTCATTCATAGCGTTAATGCCTTGACTGAGAATCTACAGTGTAAATAACAATGGAAAAACAAATTAAAAAGTGTGTTCAAACTTCTGACTGGCCGTGTCCAAACAGGGACTACTTCACTTATCTGAGTGAAGGACATCCACACTGTACAATTTGGAAGCCACTAAAGTTCACGTGCAGTAGATACCAATTTGATTATCTCCCCCCAAAGGGATACATCATTGGATTGTGCCATAACCAAAATAGTCCCTATGCAGAATTCCTTCTCTGGAAATATAGCTCTATTATTAGCTCCATAAATCCGACTCTCGCCCAACGTCCCAGTCGAGGGACGAGGGGAGGGGGATGCGAGGGGTGATGGGAGGGGGGTCAGATCCATTACAGCCCTCACCAGTGTTTACGAGTGTGTCATCGTCCAGAGATAATCCCTCAGTCACAGACACAGGCCGCACTCGTAACTCAAAGCACGGTTAGCGCCTGACACCGGACCGTCTGTGCCCACAGAGCTGTGAGTCTGACAGCAGGATGTGTGAGCGCATCAATGAACCAGAGAAGACGGATGAGTGTAAAGGCAGAAATGATGTGCGTGTATGAGTGTTTTTTTCAGTAAGAGCTTGGAGTATTGATACTTAGCAGTGACATCATGCTGGGGCTGTGTCATGCATGTCTATGGTGGAATGTTTAGCACTTGCCACAGTGTAGGGTGACCAGGTTTTAAAACCTGGGCCACACCCGGGTTGGTATAGTTGATAAAAATAAAATTCTGAAAAGAGCACGCAACATTGTCCATTCTTGACTCACTTGTGGGTCAGGAGGCTGAGGGACGCCAACTGGTGGAGTTTTTAGCAGTTTCTTTATTTTAGCAGGGAGGAGCCGCAAGGAAAGCAAAGAGAAGCCCAGTATGAATAAATATTAAATAAATTTTTTCACGTACGTGAAATTTGCATTTTGTCCGTACAACCTCTTTCAAGTAGCCTGGAGTTTGATGCGCTCTTTAATAAATGAGGCCCCTGCCACTATGCCCGCCACTTGGTTGTGTCGCTCCATGTATGCTTTCCCTGCCAGCATCTTACACCCTGCAGTTATGTGCTGGACTGTCTCAGGAGCCTCTTTGCACAGCCTACACCTTGGGTCTTGTCTGGTGTGGTAGATCTGGGCCTCTATTGCTCGGGTGCTCAAGGCCTGCTCCTGTGCAGCCAGGATGAGGGCCTCTGTGCTGTCCTTCAGACCAGCCCTCTCCAGCCATTGGTAGGATTTCTTGATATCAGCCACTTCAGTTATGTTTCGGTGGTATGCCCCATGTAGGGGCTTGTCCTGCAATGATGGTCCCTCCAGCACCTCTTCCTCTGAGCTCCACTGTCTGAGGCATTCCCTGAGCACATCATCTGTCGGGGCTTTGTCCTTGATGTACTCATGGATTTTGAATGTTTCATCCTGGACAGTGGTTCCCACACTCACTAGTCCTCGGCCTCCTTCCTTCTGGCTCGCATACAGTCTCAGGGTGCTGGATTTGGGATGGAACCCTCCATGCATGGTCAGGAGCTTTCGTGTCTTAACGTCTGTGGTCTGTATCTCCTCCTTTGGCCAGCTTATGATTCCTGCAGGGTATCTGATCACTGGCAGGACGTAGCTGTTTATTGCCTGTGCCTTGTTCTACAAATAAACACAAAAAAGAACAAAAAAAAAAAAAAAAAAAAGGGCAAGTGAAAACAAATTTGTCTCCTCTCTCCTACTTCCTTCCTGGTAGACAAATGATTTACACAAAGTCAGGTCTCAAAACACCTATGTACTGAATCCACTTCTGCCAAAACTCGTAACATTTTTCCTTTTGAAGTCTCAATGACATTGTAAGTCTTTCCATCAAAAATATTTGATAAACAGTATTGTACAACTCTTCAATTACTGGTGCATCAGTTTGAAGCCATTTTCTTGTCAATGTTTTCTTTGCTAAAAATAAAATAATCCTTAAGTATTTGTCTGCTACTGTGACATTTGGAATCTTCTGGCACAAGTACATGTATAGGAAATCAAAGGGAATATCGAGACCAAAAATATTTAGTAGACACTGATGGAGCTCTTGCCAGAAAGGTATGATTTTTGGTCGTGCCCAGAATAGATGATAATGATTGACCTCCAAGCTGCTGCATATTCTCCAACAGCCAGCTCCTATATTTTGATGGCTTTTTTGAACTGGGGAAAATAAAAAATCTGATAACATTTTTCCACCCGAATTCCTGAACATGTGGATTTCCATTGAATTTTAGATAACAGTTCCCAGTCCTTATCATCCACCACTGAGCCCATTTCTTTTCCCATTTTTCTTTCACATAAAGGGTGTTTTTGGATTTATTTTTTTGAAAACCTTGATATAACCTGGAAATAACTTTCAACATTATATTAGTGTTATAATCCATTTGAAACACAGTTAAAATGTTACTATCCTTTTTCTCTGTATTGGCCCTTGATATCTCATTAAATCTGTTTCTCAACTGTAAATATCTAAAAAATTAATTAATTCCTTAAGCCGTGTCTTATCTTAAGAGTTTGAAAATCAGCAAGTCGCCCCTTATGAAGGAGTGTGAGATACGCAGTAAGGCCTCTATTTATTTTTCAGTACAGTTGAAGGTTCATAATTAAATGTAATAATTTGTGTTTTTTGAATATTTAATTTGTAGCCTGACAATGATCCAAATTTGTCTAATATTTCCATCAATCTTGGAAGTGATTCATTTTGTTCACCTAAATAAACCAAAATATCATCAGCAAAAAGGGACAATTTCTGAATATCCCCCTGTATGTTGATCCTTTTAATTTGATCGTTTTGCCTTATATACTGGTTGCCTGGAAATCCAGAAGGATATCTCTCTGTATTTGTTATACAGATCCATATCAGCCGCTGGTACAGCGATGAGTCTGGATTTTTCCAGGCAAATATACTGGCTGAGAGGTTCTAGAGACTCGGAGAGAGAGGACAGCCCTGTCGACATGAACATTACAGAGTAAAAGCGTTTGATAGACTTCCATAAATTTTTTTCTTTGCTTTTGGGTTATTATAGATTGATTGTTTTGTCTTGATAATAGTTTTGTTTAAACCAAATTTGTTCAGTACTTTATAGAGATATGACCATCTCACCGAGTCAAACGCCTTCTCAGCGTCTAAACCCATCAACATTGCCTCTAAACTATTTTTTTTATGTGGTGTATGACATGGAGGGTCTGTCTAATACTGTCTTGGGTCTGTCTTTGATGGACAAACCCAGTTTGATCTAGATTTATAAGTTTGGGCATAATGCTATCCAGTTGTTTGGCTATTATCAATGTGTATATTTTATAGTCTATGTTCAAGACTGATATTGGTTGATACTGACTACAATTCAATTTATCTTTTCCCTTCTTTGGGATGACTGAAATGGTTGCTTTCTTCCATGAAGAAGGGACTTCTCTACCTTTAAAGACCCAATTACACACCGTCCTCAGTCTAGGACGCAGTTCCTCTATATGTTTTATACCATTCACAAGTGAAACCGTCCGTACCAGGGCTCCTACGAGCCCTCAGTCTTGAGATAGTAGCATTCATTTCTTTGTCTGTAATTTCCTTAATCAGTAAGTTGTTCTCCTGTTCTGAAACTTTTGGAAGGTTTAGCGATCCTAAAAAAGTTTCAATATGACCTTCATTGTTTAGTTTAGGCTGGGAGTACTTTATAATATGCTTCAAAGCTTTGTTGTATTTTGACAGTGCCGTTATGAAGAATGACAGTTTTTGGATGTTTTATTTTATAGACTGCACTGTCAGCTTGCTGTTTCCTTAATTTGAAAGCCAACAATTTTGTTGACTTTCCCCCTGCTTCATAATAACTTTGTTTAAGGAACAACATTTTTTTTTTTTTGCGTTTCATCAGAGAATACTGCATCTATTTCATTTTATAATCTTTTTAGTTTAAGTTTTCTGCCATTATCAAAGGTATTAATTTGTTGTCTTTGTAATTCTTTCAACTCCATCTGAAGTTTTGCAAGTTTCTCATTTTTTTTTGCCTTTTAATCATTGAAGTGCAGGCAATAAGTTTTCCCCGAATGACGGCTTTATAGGCATCTCAAAGTACGAACGGCAATACTTCTCCATTGTCATTTTCCTGAAAATAGAAATTAATTTGTTTCTTAAATTTGTTCATTAATTTTGGGGTTATTTAAAATACTAGAGTTCAGTCTCCAATTTGTTGATATATTAACTTCTTCAACACAAGCAGAAAAATGTGGGGAGCAGAAAAATGTGTATAGTCACGCCCTGTGGGGTAGAAATCTCGCCATATATCAATAATTCCAGTTTCATCCATGATACCATTTATTTTCCGTATTAATGATTTTGGTTGTGCTGTGTCAGTCTTAGAGCTATCCATTTTATGTCCCCACTGCATATTAACATTCCATCCGTTTCAGATACCATCAACTCCAACAGCTGTTTATAAAAAACCCAGTTGCTTCCTGGCGGTACGTAAATATTGGCAATTGTCACTGGAAAGCCATCAATTTTCCCTTTCACCAATATAAAACGACCCTCTTCATCTTTTTTATGTGATATATATTCAAAACAAATCTGGCTCTGCTTTATATGATGATGCATATACATAATTACTAGAACTGCTTTTTAATTTTTTATGTTCCTGGTCTGACAAGTGCATCTCCTGCAGGAGGGCTATATGTATCTTTTCCTTTTTTATTTTAGACAAAATTCTGGATCTCTTTTGTGGGTTAATAATTCCATTTACGTTCCAGGAGAGGATATTTAAAGTCTGGTTAAAATCTACCATTTGAATGGTTAAATTGTATCATCACAACCATAATAACAGTATCACTTGCCCAAACATTGCTGCCTTGAACCACAGCTAACAAAGTAACAGTCAAACAAATATCAAAAAACAGAAGTTGGACTTCCATTAGTGGAGTTTTAAAGAAACAACCCTGTATGACTTGGTGTTGTACAGTCTTTAAGAGGGTAAGCCCCACCGATTTGTGGTGGGCCTTCTGAGAAATCGTCCTCAACACTCAAATGTCCTATTTTTTATTTTTTTTATTTTTTTATTTTTTACACTTTTCACCAACACTTTGATGAGAAAGCTAGAAGTAAACTCTGTGATGAAACTTTGGACAAAACTGAAAAAAGTGAGTTCAGTTCTGAACAAACTGAGAAAGGTCTGGAGAAACTGAGTCTGGCCTTCATGTTCTTGAGACCACCAACAGAGAAACTCCCAAAGTAATTTGGTTCTCCAAGAGTTACCATCCCAGTACAGGGATGAGGTGGGACCACGCAGGCTTAGAGGGATCAAGAACAAAGTCCATCCAGGTGTCTTTGGAGACACTGCCTCCTATAATCCACATATCCCACCAAAGCATTTCACAATTCATTTTGAGCATGTAGACATGGTGTCTGCTGAAAATGAGCAGAACGATGGAGGCAAACACAAATTCTTCAGGAGATTCTCCAAGAACATTGTTTCTCTGTCACATCAACAACAGACTGTGGAGATGAAGGAAGCTCAGGAGACAAAGAGGCAAGAAGGTCAAGAAGTAGATACTGAAACAAGTGCAGGTGATTGGAGCATGTCTCTCCATCACTTTGGTCTTGTTCTTGGTTTAGACAATAACACCAAAGTCTTCTACTAGTAGAGTGAATATGTTTCAGCACTCAATCTAGATAATGTCCTGACTGTTGGTGACAGCTACGTATGGCCTGGGGCAGAAGTAGCTGCAAGTGCCATTGTGGAGTCAATTCACAGTCAGCAGATGATTTTATAGAATTGGGAGCAGCCGGCAGTGGTGCCAGACATTTTTTCTAGGTGGGGCTGACAAGGTGCTTCTGTGGTGATGCTCACATAAGATACGTACTAGTGACGCACCTGACCCGAGATAACATCCAACTTGACCCACCTGACCAAAAGAAATGGGTTCAAATAATGGGGCCCAACCCAAATCTGCGCACATTAAAACTAATGGTTGCGCACCACTGCAGCTGGCCATCAAATCTGCTGGGGTGTGCCTTGCAAACGTGCAGTTTTGTTTGTATAATGTGTTAAAATCACATTTTGTTTTCCTATTGACACTCAAGTGCACTGTTTAGGACCTGTCTGAAATGGCCTAGGAGAGGGAGAAGCCAAGCACAGCGGCAGAGAGGAAAAGTAAAGTAGTCTCGCCCGTCCACATGTCTCTGTGTGCCCAGTACTTCTCATTCTTTTGAAAAGCCCATAGGCTATAATGAGATTATCACACTATGTCACTTTGCTCTCTACTGCACATGTCTCCTGCAGAAAGAGCCGCTGTCCTGTCTGGGATCATGTCAGGGTCTTGTAAGGATTCATGGGGGGCGGGGCTAGGTGTATCGATCAGGTATGAGTGGATGTCCGGCTACTGAAGTTGGAGACGTTTCTTCTCGTCATTTACACACTCACCTGCTTTTAACACACACTGGTCATTAAGATGTATCCTACTCACTAATGTTCATTTAGCATCAAAACTTATTTTATCACACTGAGATAAACTGTTTTAGGGCTGACAACAGCGCTAGCTAATGTTGCAATGCTTTCTGCATTCAGGCTGCACACGCATCTGCTGTGTCTATAATTGCTTGATTTATTATAGTCTTGTTTTGATCACTAAACTATCTACAGTATGTGGTTATTAGGGCATGGACGAAAAAGGCAAAAATCTTTGAGGGAGCTATGGAGGTGCTTTGCCCATTCTAGTGGGAGTTAGCACCCCCCAAGGGCCCCCCTCTTGCCACATGGGAGCAGCCCTTCAGCTCTATGTGTAAATATGGGCAGCTGCTTTAAATTGATATACAGTATATCCCTGTCCTTCTCCAGCTCCTCAGTGCTCCTCACATGCTCTGTGTGTTTGAATCTCACAAAGCCAATGCCGTCCATCTGTGACCAAAAATGGACATTCTGGTTCATTATGGGAACACCCCCATCAGAAGAAGAAATATTTCACAAGAAGGTTTGAAGGTTTACTGAACTTTCTAAACAATGGGTTTAGAACAATGGGTAAATACATTTCCAAGCTCTGTTTCTCGATGTGAACCACAAGAGAAAACATCCGTTAAATTACCATTAAATTAAATTAATAACAATTTTTTCATTTTCCAATTTTGGTTTTAAACCCAAAACAAATAATAACAGATTGCCATTTTGAGATTGGAAAAGTGACTGCATGCGGTTCATCTCCAGGGACTGTGAGTATTCTGTGTAATTTCAAATAACAGAGGAGCTCAGAGCACCACGGACAGTTTGGAGATGCTGTGGAGGTCCAAAACCATCCAGTGGGATTCTGGTTTCTGGGATTTTTGTCGGACACCAGAGTGACCACAGCCTTTCCCTCTAATAAATGAATAGTTATCTTGTCAACACACAGTCTCTGTGCAGCCTTCAAAGGCGCTGACCACAGCACAGCTCTGGTCCTCATGTGAGTGTTACAGCAATAAGACCGGTCCCACACTGAGCTGCAGCTGGAGCGGGGGCAGTCTGAGCGAGGGGTCAGAGATGTGAAGGTGAAAGTTCAGGAGTAGATTCACCGGCCTCCATAAAGGTCGCTCCGGCAACGCTGTCATAGCTCCCCAGTATTTCCATGAAAACTTCCAATGCAGGTACAAGAACACATCACAATCACAATCACCATGGGAACAAACATAAATTTATACATTTTTCTAAAGCAAAACATTGAAGTTATGATCCAGTCTGGTTCTTTCAGTGTGGTGGATGTGACAGATGGTACCATCCCGAGTGGATTGTATTCAGCATGCAGTGATTGACCGTACTTTAGGACACTTAATGAAACCTGGTTCAATATATAGCAATTATTTTAAGTTCAAAGGTCACTAACAATAATGCATAATATGTGTTTTTAATTTAAGCATGAACAATTTTAATTTGTGCACTTTAATTATTGCTGCTGTAGCAACATTCAGTGAAAAGGATTTAAGAAGATACTTTCGGACCTTTGCTAATGACTTTGACATACAACACCACTGGCCCACTCTTAAAACCAGGTCAGTGTGGATGCTGTGTCCGAGGTGCACGTGCCAGTGGACTCTCCCCCCTGCCCCCTGGTCCTGCCCCCTGCCCAAAACATACACTACACTCGGGCATCAACACTTCCGTGCCAGAACTAATGGGGCTTAACGGGGCTATTCTTAGGCTTGGCCATACTAATAAGCTCTTTAAGACTGCGGAGATGTGTCTAAATGAACAGGTGGCACTGTTTACCCAACAAATTCATTTATACATAGACCCATTTACAGTGACCTCCATATTGTCATCTAAAGTTATTGGTTAAAGGCCCTGTACCCGATTTTTCCCATGTATTTGAGTATTTTCCCAGCACAGACATATGGTATAAACAGCTCTAGAGGTCAACAATTAGAAAACATTTTATCGTGTGACAATCAGGAAATGTGTGTTAGCATGCTAGTTGTTGTTGGCTTTACTGTTGTGGTGGCAAAACTCCACTTTGGTCTCTGAAAGCTGTGAAAAACACTCTACTCGCCACAGAAGAATTAGGATGCTCTGAACGCACAACACCATGTTCTCATCGATGATATTATGCTGTTTCCTCATCAAAAACATAACTGGAGTTGTGTTTTGTTTTATTCACTTTAACATTGCTGGGTAATCCTGAATGATATCTCTGTGTATTTTTTTTTTTTTAATATATATATAAAGATTGACATATGTCTGATCCCCACGCCCTCTATTGTGTCTCAAGCCCGGCCAAACGTGATCCTCCAATCAGATTTGTTTTTGTCAGTGACGCATGTGAAACGAAGGAGCTCATTGGTCACATATGATTTACAAATAAAATCTAATTTATCTCACCTCAGAGTTTAGAGCTTCGTTAACTGATTCCACAGAAATCCACCATGTTTTTCAACGCCATGTGATATGTTTTCCGGTACAGATGGACCATGTATGTCTCCATTTGAAAACAGGGAGATTCACCCGTGTCCAGACTCACATCTTTGAAGAGTATTCTAGTGTGTATTCTGGCCAGACTTTAGTCTCAACAGTTGGTCTAGCTGCAGTCTTAATTTTGGATCCAGTAATCAAACACATGATTGCATATTTGCATAAGTTATTACTCATTAAGAAACCAGTGATTATACGGATGAATGAGTTTGTTTTTCATATGATGTTCACTGTGTTGAGTCGTTCTCTGGGGCAAAGGGAAGCTAGTGCTCATCAGCTGTTATGTATCTAAAACATCGTGTATATCGTCCGTTGGCGGCAGGGTGGTAGTGAGGTCATACATCTGTGACAAAGAGCATCTGTTTTCCTGTGATTCTGGTGCTGATTCTCATTATTTTAGGCCAAAAAACAGAGAAGGTCCGACAATTTGTATCTACCGCAAGTAAATGAAACGGGATGTTTCACTCAAAAATGGGCGATGACAGGGTGCAACAGTAAAAAGTGTTGAAGACATCTATTGTGTCTTGAATACAGGAGTATAAAGTTACTCAAACATGCACGAATCACTCTAAACACAACTTTGAAAGAGGAAATGAGAAGGGAAACAACTATAACATGTTGGATCTTTATATTTCTTCTTATATCATATTGTCAATGGAATAAACTGTGTGTGTGTGTACATACATGTAGGTCACACATCACGTGCAGCAGTGCATAGCTACATCAGCACATCAGAACGCAGCTGCCTTTGGAGTCGTGCTACGCTGAGGGCCACAGTGGAGTCTGCGGTTTCGTCATGTGATCGCCTCATAAACGCCAGGTCAGAGGTCAAGTGCAGCCAATCTGCCACCTGCTCCACTGTACACACGTATCACACAGGTCACGAGTATCTGCATTGTAGATTCTCACTGAAAGTATCATGAATGGACACAGTAACAAACAAAAAAGTATTGTTTTAATGTTTAAAGTTTATACTTCCACCCCCTCTTTTTTGAATAATTCTAAGATAAGATAAGATAAGACTCTTATGGTACTCTTATGCTTCTGTTATGTCTTGATACTGTTTTTTTTTCTATGCATGTTCGAAATAAACAATAAACAAAAAAATGAAATAAAAAATAGCCACCCTTTGGTTTGAACCCTGGTTTGCACTTTTTCCTGACAGTGACAAGGCACAGATGGGAAGTGAAAACCATTTCAGGAGACTTCATTCACGGCTTCATCATTGTGAGAAGGCCTAGCGTTACAGTGCTGTCAACGAAGGTGGATACTTTGTGGAATTTGGGTATAACATATAAACAAATATTTAGCTGAGTTATTTCACTGTTTTCTTTGCTAATTCTGTATATCCTGTATCATATATTTGATGTCTTCTGTGTGTATGTAAAATGTGGAAAGTAGTAAACTCAAAGAAAACCTTGAATGAGACAGTGTGTTCAAACTTTTAACTAGTAATGTATATATGCACTGGCTATTTATATAAATCTGTAATCTCACCTAATCTCCGGCAGTGTGCAGGACAAGACTGACAATCCGGGGCACCAGGAGTCCTTTTGGTGCCAGTCTGGATGCACTGTGCCCATTGGAGTGATACTTTGACAATATTCAGACGATATTTTGGCAAGGCTTTCAGGACACAAAGGGAGAGAGACGTAAATAAATAAATGATATCTGCATGTTGTTACCTCATCAAAAACATACCTGGCGTTTTGTTTAGTTTCATTATTCAGCAGAGTCTGGAGAGGAATGGGTCAAATGGAGCATAATAATGATAACCTTCAAGAATTCATCTGTTTTAGCAAACCTCAGCGAAAACCACTAAGAGATATGATGGGCAGAAGAAGCTAGGGTGTGCTAGTGTTGAGCTAATTCACAGTCTGTAAATGATTTCACAGAACTGGGAGCAGCCCTCCAGTTTTACGAGTGTCTATGGGCCGCTGCTTTAAAATGATACACACCCCTGCTCTTCTGCGGCTCCTCAGTGCTCCTCATTGCTCTGTGTGTTTTTGTGTCTCCTGTCGTGTTCACTGCTCCTTCGACCCGAACATTAAACTTCATAAACACCACATACTCCACATAAACACCAGCCGTACCCTCTCCCACCACTAGGGGTGTAACAGTGTTAGTGATATCCCAGAAGCAAAATTGCCTTGACCTCGCCGTGGTCTCTTTTGAGTATTAAATGTCATGTATTTGTTGATTGAGTGAAATTGGCCAAACGATGTACATTTATCGCTTGAAGTTTGATGAACCACAAAAACAAACCCTGTGCCATTGTGACAGCAGCACCTTTTGTTCTTTTTTTAAAGCTTTTGCCAACTTTTAATGTCACACTTGTCTAGATGATAGAGAATGATTCTGGTGACACAAGGTCCGAATCCCTAGGAAGAGTTTGTTAAAGACAGAACATTTTGACAAACTGCCAGCCTCATCATCACTATACCATCATCTATAGCCCTGGCATGTTACAGATGCCACCATTACGGCCACTACTACCAATCTGCAAGCTTTGGTTTGAACAATAAGGAAGAGACTACCTCCTGTGTTCTCACCGCGCTGGCTCTTGAAACTCGAGATGATACCTTCTTTTGGAGATGAGCTGGAAAGTTGAAAATAGTAGACACAGCAGATTTCTTCAGCGCCCCCTATAAAAACATTTAAAGCCCAATAAGGTCACCATAATATTTAATAATAACCATTGTCTGACTTAATTAAAATATACTCACTTTGGACGCAATATCATATCAATAGAAACTGATCCTTATTTTAAGTGCTCACGGCAGACGAGCGGATGAAGTTGGAGTCCAAGCCTTTTTTCTGATGTTAATAAACCACAACTTCAGCTCTCAAGGTCTCCAAAAGGACATCTATCAGGAGAAAGTGGTTTAAAAGAAAATATATTGGACTTCACACATAGACTTTTTACAGATTGTGTTCTTGGGTGTGAAAATCTTGTATGTCTTTTCTGTTGAAGAAGACCATGACTATGTTTTGATTTGTACTGTTTTAATAAAGTATTTCTAATAAAATCTTTGTTAATTAATGACAATTTTATTAACAATGTGGCTGGAACACTTAGAGAGAGTTACAATTTGTTTATTATTATTAAGAAGATTATATTAATATTCAGTAAAGGGCGCATAAACAGACTTAATGTGGTGTAGTTGGAGTTCAGCCATGTGCCATCTTTTGTTTACTGTGTTTGATGGTTACATTACCACCGCAGACATATAAATGGATGTTAGCTATGTCTATATATATATTTACAATGGTGCAGTGCCTTGAGGCTGGAGGTGGGAAGAGGAGAACATGTGAGGGCAGATGGTTTTGTCGCTGTGGTTTACATGTAATATTCAACTGAAATCTAACACGTCCAGTTGGTGAGCTCAGCCGGTTTAAGCCCCCGCTCTATAAGCACATCACATTTGTTGGGCTGGTGCCTTGTTTTAGTGGGACCGTGTGGGCAGAGGTCTGGAGGAGATTCCGGCCCCGGCAGCTGGACAGCAGCTGAGTCACACACCACACTGGGTTTACATTATGCACCAGGAAGACCAGAGAAGAGGCAGTGGTGGATTTGGCTAATAATGTACTCAATTACAATTACTATGGCCAAAATTGACTTAAAGGGCTTTATTAAACATTTATTATTTTTAAAACAGTGATGCAGGGCTGATATGTGAGTTTGTGGATATAGAAAGAAGCAGAGATAGAGATCGAATGGGATAATTGGGATTTGTGCTGTACTCGGTAACTTATGATTTAAAATGAACTCATTACAATTACATGGCTAGAATTAAACTCAATTACAAGAATAACTACAGGTTTATCGCACCAAAAAATCTACTCAGTTACATTTTTTATTTACTTTCCACAGCTGATAACTGGCCTAGTCCAATTTAAACCGATTCTCTAAGATGCTTGTAAATCCGGGAAGTACGACTGAAGTCACACAGTACGTACTCTGATACCTGCTGCGTGTAACCGTGCAGTCTGATTCACATTAGGAGCAGAGAGGAGAGGCGTTCAACTGTATGAGGTAAGAAACAGACTGGGAAATACCAGACATGTGTTTGGACGTGCGCTCACTCAGCAGCGACGACAAACTACGGGACTTCCATCACAGACTCGTGTGTTTCCTCGTGGTTTTGGACCACTGCGTTAAAGAAAAGGTACAGTCTTATGCACTATCAACTTTTTGGAGCTTTCCACCATGTTATAACATTGTCCCCTCATTAAAAACATGCCTGAAGTGGTTTTAGATCATCCATACATGTTTGAGTATTTTAGTGATCTCTCCTGGGTCCTGTCCGAATTCTTCTTACAGTTGCTGATTTGTCCATCAGCGCTATCACAACACAATCAGTTCACTAATGAAACTACTGCACATCGAATCAGGTTTGTCAAGATGTTGTGTACAGTTTTGTATCATATTTTTGTATATTTAAGGAGAATTGTCACGTGGGAGCATGGGTGACGTTGGCTTGTGGACTGAGTATTGCACAGAATCGTACAGCTAACCGCAAAGAGTGTCAAATAGGTCCTGGGAGAGATCGCTAAGATACTCAAACATGCATGGATGACATCTAGACCTCTTCAGGCTTGTTTTTAATGAGGAAACATTATAACATAGTAGAATGCATAGGACCCTCCCCTTTAAAGAATAATTACTGTAGAATTACTTGTTTTATTTTAGCTGCGCAGCTATTTCCACACATGTACGAACAAGGCCTCTCTACATGTTCTAATAAAGTGGACTTATTCCGGACTTAACCCCGCTTTGGCAGTAGGACACATGTAGAGAGCATCTTGGCCATGTACGCTCCAGTTTAGCTCCTCTTTGCTCTTCGTCTTTACCCTTGAACCTAATGCCCCCAGTGCCAGCATCTGTGGCCAGTCCAGTTCTCCACCTGTTCCCTGGCTTCTTGGCATTTCTTTGGGCATATGTGGGTGAAAATATGTATGCACACAAACGCGCCTGGGCTGTTGTCTTGTATCTTTTTTAAACTGGTCCGGATTAGTGAAAGCATGAGAGCAGCCTGTGTCCGTCTGCGGTAATGAAGGGCAATGAAGGGCACGGCATGTTTTTCTTGCTCAACTGTGTTCTAATTATAATCGTCAGCAAGTCGACCCAATTTGCCACTGTCAGTGTGCTGTTAAGAGAAACCAGGAAGTGCACTGCTAGCATGCTAGTTGTTGTTAGCAGCACCTTGATGACAAAACTCCGCTCTGGCTGTTTTTTCACAGTAAAAATCAGGTACAGCGCTTTTATTGTAAAATTCAGATATAGTTGGTCACTTTAAGGTGCACTAAGAAACTCTAGTGGAGGGTCTGCCTGGGTAACCTGTCCCCATGGAGCTGTAATACGCCTGGAATGTTTCACAGTATGGCATTAAACATACTGTATCTATAGCTGCATAGTACTGAGGTTCCGGATTTCCATTCCCGCATCAGCTGGGGCTTTCTGTGTGGAGTTTGCATGTTTTCCCTTTGTCTGGGTTTTGTGTATTGTGATTTTAATGTCTTTCTTATTCTGTAAAGCACTTTCAGTTAGTTTGTGTACGACTGGTGCTATACTTGCCTTGTCTTGCCTTCTTCTGCACTCTGATTTCCCCTATCAACCCAAAGCATGCACAATAGGTCAAATCCTCCAGCTAAGGTAGTCCTGGCTGAATCTAATACAGGCTTTGCTCCTGACAGGTTGCACCCCAGCGGCACTGAAAGACAAATTTCCCTACAATAAAGGGAACAATAAAGTGTACCTCACCTTACCTTATCTTAGCATTTATCCACAGGGAGCAATAACTACGCCTGGTGGCGTCATCTGCTTAATTAAAGGGCCCATGTTATGCTATTTTCTAATCCAGACCTGGGCATTGTCCAGCTCTCGGGTCACATACGGCCCTTTGGTTGGCTCTGACCAGCCCGTTTAAGAAAATTAACGCATTTTATCATTTTACCTCATGCATGGATTAAAGCTGCATTGCTTTTATTTTAGGTGTTTTTTTTAATGACATTTTGGTAAGGCAGCCTCACTTTTTCATTGCTTCTCATGTGGCTCCATGGAAAAAAATAATTGCCCACCCCTGTTCCAATCTATGTTATAATGTTGTTTCCTCATCAACCAACATACCTGGAGTTGTGCACCTTGACTAAAGTAATATGGACAACTTCAGCCCTGTAATAGCCAATCAGTAATAATAAAGGATTACTCAAACATGTGAGAATGAAACAAAACACCAAAAACATACACTCCTGGTATGTTTTTGGTAACATATCAGGAGTGTATGTTACTCCTGGTATGTTACCAAAGCATTCTAACATGAATAAAACCTAAGAGTAAATTTTCTGTTATATATTACCTTTAAGACTGAACTACTAAACTAATACAAGAATCCCATACATTTCAGAACATGTTTGCAGCTTTAACCCAAGCCTAATTTGGAGAAAATGTCAAATAGTTGAAATTGTAAGTTCTGGGAAACATCTTTACGTCAGCACTTTTCTTTGATAATCAGGAGCAAAGGGCTGTATAAAATCTGTGTAAATCCAAGTATCCTCAAAGTGCTCTCCAGTCCTCTTTGCTCCGTCCACGCCTTGTTGGAGGTGTAGACAGCCTCACCAGTGCAGCTGCTGGTCTCACATTGGCCTTACATTGCAGTATCGATGACATCACTGGGCTCCATATAAGGACAGGATTCAAGCTGGACAGACCCCAGCACATTCCTCCTCATGATATGGGACTGTACAGTCTGTCTGTACCAATGTCAAGACATCAGATATTACCAGGGCCATAGTGCAAAACATCATGTGCAAGGTTAAAGGTCCTATATTACACAACATTGATTCTTGCGAGCTTTAAGTTATGTTATAATGCTGTTACCTCCTCATAAACACACTTGGAGTTGTGTTTTGTTTCATTCACACGTTTGCGTAATCCTTTATTCTTACTCTGTCTACATCTCCAAAGCTCAAAATGCTCTGTTCCACCTTGTGATGTAATGAAGGGTTAGTCTTCAAGTTAACTCGTTTTACGTTTAGTCCGGTAGAGAGGGCTGAAATGATCCAAATGATTCTAGTGAACACAGTGGAGCACTTCCTGTGTTACCACATGACATCACAAGGTGGAACAGAGTGTTTTCTGTCTGCGAGAAGAACTCAGCCTAAATATGCAGGGTTTGTGTGTTAAACATGTGTGAATAAAAAAACACAACTCCAAGATACAACATTATACTGTAATATGCATCCGAAGATGGGGTAATATTAATTAAGGCACTACAGCAAATTTTTTTTTCTTCTATAATTTTCTTTCAGGTTTTTGGTTAGTATTCTCTGTGAACTTGATTTTTTATGTCTTAAAATGTAAAAAAACAGAATTAGTTCATTTTTAAACATTTTGCAGTTATTCCTCACTTTGGAGTACCTTATGCATTCCGAGCATAAAGATGAGTTTACATGTGCTTTTACAACTTTTACAGGCCAGAGAGCGAAATTTTGTTAATGGTAACAACAACTTGCATGCTAACACACACTTCCTCATTCTTGGACACTATAACGTTTTATAATTAGACGCAGAGAAAACACCGCTTATAAGAGCTGCTGATACAACATATCTGCCTGATCTGAGCCCTTGCTCCGGTCTACCCCCGTTTCACCACTACCGGTACACGCTCACTGCTACCCATCAGAGGCGCTGACAGCTGCACGGCTCTTTGTTGTGATGTCGGCTCCCGTTGCGGAACTCGGGAGCTGAGTTCCGCAGAACTCGAGACTTGTTTCTTTCATCAAGTCGTTTCAAATCAATATTGTGATTTAAAATGTCCAAATTATAACATAATGATCAATGAGTGTCATAGATTAGAACTATAGCACAATAGGTCTTAATATTAATAAATAACACCTTAATGAAGAACAAACCTTACACTAAGAATTAATTAGAAATGCAAACAAACAACAGATTTACACCTGTACAATATAATATAATATACTAGTATACTGTAATTATTCATTAGAGTTCACCAGAATAGCATGGTGTTCCTGATGAAACCCGTCACAACATATGCAATGTGAGGGCAGTGTTGTGTAATGTGGAATCTGAACCAGTAACTTAACGGTTTGTGGACGAACACTTTCTCACTGTGGCAACGCTGTTTAATGTGTTTGGCAAATAGAAGCTAAAGTGTCAGCGCCCCCTATTGACAATGGCAAGAATGAACCAACCATAGATTAATGGAGGAACTTCTTAGAAATAACGTTTTTTATTAGTGCTGTCAGTCGATTAAAATATTTAATTGCGATTAATCTCATGAATGTCATAGTTATCTCGCGATTACATTTTTGTAACAATTGTCAGTGAGACAGTTTGTGTTGGATGTTCCACTCTCATGTTCCACTTTCATGAAGTGCTCTGCATCAGTGTGAGTGAAGTGCTTCTCTTCTGTCTTCAGAACAGTCAAAGTGACTGAAGTTCCCACTGTGAGTGAAATAATGTGCTGTGACCCTGAGGTAGTTCCATTACTGAGGGATGTCCAGTAATCTCCAGTTTGTGCGACTGTGTTTGTCTGCATAACGCCTGCTGTACTAGGGGCGCACTCGCTCTGAGACTTTTGGTGCTCGGGCGCGGTTGCCTGGGGTTCTGTGGCCCACGTTCACACCTGCTGGGCCAAGTCGCGGCCGATGGTGCTTTTGGTGGAGAGGGTGGGTCCTGCTGCGGTGCGCGCTCCTCCGTGGGTTTGTGGATGTGGGGGCGTGGGGGAGTGAGGGCGGCTGGGGGCGGCTGTCCTCGGTCTTTGTTGGGGGTGGGCTGTATGTGTTGGACTTTGTTTTGGACTTTGTTTTGTGTTTTCCCCATGTGGCATCGTAGGGCTTGTGTGATGAAGTTGTGTGTGTGTGCGTGTGCATGGGCAGCTGTGCCGTGCTTTGGCCCACTTCCTCCAGCCGGGACTTCTCAGTTTTGAACAAATTGTTTTCCTTCCTGTTTACAGCCGGATCCTGCAGTTTTTCTAACGTTATGAGCAGTGGCCACAGCTTATGAAAAAACTAGTTCACTAGGTCAAAGAGTGTTAATCATGCAATAAAAAATTTTACGGCGTGAAAATTGTTTTGCTTTAACTCTTTAATAGCGCGATATTTTTGACAGCACTAATGTTTACCTAAAGGAATCAGGGCCGATCAAAGAACCCTGTGGAGCACAGAACGGTTAGCCATATATAGTCATTATCTTTCCAGCGTGTCTTTTAATAGCCCTGAACATGTCGATATGAGGCAGCGCTTGTGTGAATATGACTAAATGCACTGTAATTGTGACTCATTCAAAGTGAGCTGAGGTTGAATGACTCAGGAGCCACATTAGGCTGAACGTTCACCACAGAGAGAAGAACAGCTCAGACCAAACCTTCTGTTTACACTGCATCTGAAACCACTAACCCAGGTATTTTACACTGTATGTCTTCACTTATAAGACCTATTGTGCTCTGCTATAGTTCAGATCTCACACACCCGTGGATTATTATGTTAGAGTTTGGACATTTTAAATCAAAATATCACTTGAAAAAGAACAAGTGCACTGACTTAGGCAATAGAAACTGCAGTGCCCAATGGGAGTTGATGACCCAAAACTCCCAGCATACTCATGAAATGACCTAAACCAGATTTTTCCCGTGTAATATAGCAAAATGTGTCATGTCCCAGAACAGATATATTGTATAAGCATCTTTTCGGGTCAAATTAAGCCCACCAGGAACTTTGCTGTTGGCATGCTAATTTTGCTAACTTTACCATCACCTTTGCTCCCGTCTCTGAAAGTTATGAAACTCGCTTATTTAGTAATACATGTTCTGAATGCATAAGGTAAGTGAGGAATAACTTTGGACCACATCAAACTGTAGTTCAGTTTTTCACGTGTTTAAGACAGTAAGAATCATGGAACATCACATTTAATCAGAGCTAGTTCAGCCTCTGCAGCTCAGTGAGTGAATTCTGGAGGTTCAGAGGAGGTCCATATACTGAGAATGAGGAAAACTTGTTTGGTATCTCCTGATTAAGAAACAACTTTCTCATGGTAAAATATCAAAAAGTACACACAGTTGACATTTGAGTGAGAGACACAATGGCTGCATTGGCACAAACTGGCATTCCAAACCAAACAGCCAGTCAGGAGGCACAGAAGCCACAGGGGCGGGAAAGGAGAGAGATGGGGGTGAGGGGTTGTTGCGAGGGGTGGGTGCCGGAGGGTAGCGGAGAGGCGGATGCCGGGTAGGTGGGGGTGAAGGGGGAGAGGGGGTGAGGGCTGTGGTGGTCAGTAATTGAGGCTTTAGGGATCATTGACATTCCTCTGGAGTGAGGGGATCTGTGGTGAGTGCCAGCAGCCAGCACAGCCCACAGACTCAGCACCAGGCTTTTGATTAGCCTGCCTTTATTTACAGCACCACAAACGGATTACAGCCGCTAGGACTAATATTTAGGCCCAGGATCATTTACACGGACAGGCCATAACTTCACAATATTTAGTTTTGATATTATTCATGAGTGTACAAAATGATGACATTGTAAACTGAACCTGCTGGAGACATTTGCTCTCATTAGTTATGCTTTATATCCTGAACATAGTGAGGGCAACAGGGAGACCTCCCCAGTGTGCTGAAGGGTGAGTGTGCTGATGGGTTGTCCGCTGTTCTGCTGTGGGCCACTAGGGGGCACCTAAAACCTGCGACATGTGTTCCAGCGACGCCTAGGTTTGACCTTTGACCCGGTCTCATCTGATACTTTCCCATGATCTTGAACTTGAACCATCAATGTGGCGTCTGACAGGCAGCGGCGTCATACTGGGGGTGTGTGTGTGAAGGGTATTATTTACCCAGGGCCCACAGTAGGGAGGGCCCAGAGCAGGGAGAGGCCCTTCACAAAATCTGTAATATGCAGTTTAGAGAACATGTAATATGGACCCACCAAAATAATTTGTACCCAGGGTCCTGAATTCTGCACTACCCCCCTGCAGGCTGCACATACCAACTACAGCCTCTGTGCCTCTGCAGAAGCTCCGCTGAGCTACAGAGAGACACAACCAGCTCACAGAGGCAAAGACCTGGAAGTCACTCTGACACAGAAACATGGAGAATACAATAGAAGAGTGTCTGGACAGTGGTTTTGTGTGGTGAGGAACTATTTTAGCCCCAGTGTTAAAATAGTTTTCAGTAACAGTACAACATGGTCAAGCACAGACAATACATTGTGAGACAATTACTCCACAAGATGGAAGTTGTGGTTCAGGTGAGTGCTGTGTTTGTTGCTGGAGCTTGTGAGGAGCATTGTTCTGAACAGTCAGTGCCACAGAGGATGGAAATGTGGACGTCAAATTAAAGAAGTAAAGTTAACTAAAGGCTCCATTGGACAACAGAAAAGAATTACAGATGCTCCAGTGCAGCAGCTGAATAAGGGAAGAAGATCCACAAGATGAGTTCCACCTGATCTCCACTCACCTGGGAACATATCTCACTCTCAGCTGCCCCTGCTGTTTCCTCACAGATTTGGAATAATCTCTAGACTCTATCCGGACTCGGAGAATGGACCTGAAAAGTTCACACACAGACACATGCACGCGCACACATACAAACCCACACACACTTGGCTCTGTCAGCTATTGGGACAGGTGGATTTGATGACATCACAGGAAGTAAAGCTCATATGGGTAATTGCTAAAGCCATATAAAAAATGTCTATCCAAAATCTAACAAATGCTGATTTTATTATTATAATACATCAGCCCTCTACTTCATTGGTTCCTTTTTTGTCTTGTGTACCACTAAAGCATGTTTCACACTCTGAGCACCTGATGTATGCAAAATCCCTCAACATGTTTGAGGACCATCCTGGGACTGTACACAACACCAGGGTCCAGCATAACAGTCCCTTTTTCATCATGGCCCTGCCTTCTCCTCCAGGCTATTATCTACTCAGGGATGGGGGCTACTCTTGTCTGGAGACGCCGGCTGTCATTTTGACACCACCCCCTGGACAATATACACTCAAGAATACGTTCCATAGTGGAGCACACATTCAAACTGATGAAGACAGAGCCACGCTGACGAAGGCTTTCGAGATTTGGCCAACTTTTGCACCAGATGTCACTGTGCATGTGCATCGTTTCATCCACACAAATGATCGATTCAGGTGGAGGAGAGGCATCACCTGTGGGGCTGCCCCAGCACTGATTATATGGTGAGTAATTAAGGAAGTGACACTGAGTTTCAGTGAGTGAATTCTGGAGGTTCTGAGCTTTCACATGAGACATGGCTTTTCCATATACTGAGAATGAGAAAAACTTGTATATACTGTACTGCTAAAATCACAGACTACATACTTAGACTTAGACAAACTTTATTGATCCACAAGGGAAATTATTTGGACACAGCAGCTCAAACATCACAATATAATATAATAACAAAGAGTAAAAAATAAATGGTAATAATACATTCTAAATAAGTAGCAAAAAAGATAGCAAGAGACAGGTATCAAATGAGACATAATTATATAAATAAATGTATATGTACAAGTCAAAATAAAATAGAAAAATAAGTAATAAACTATAAAATCACAGCTATATACAAGAGACATGAAAGGCAGTGCAATGATACGATGATTGAAAGGACATAAGGTTATCCATTACATAAGACTGAGTTGTACAGTTGTAGGGAGTATTATCAGTTACATAAGGGTGAGTTGTTGTACAGTTGTAGGGAGTATTACCTGTTCCATAAGGGTGAGTTGTTGCACAGTTGTAGGGAGTATTATAGTATGAATGTAGTCCTGTATCTCTCACTGTTTGAGTGGAGCTGTAGGAGCCTGTTGGAGAATGAGCTCCTCTGTCCCTCTATAGTCTGGTGCAGTGGATTGTAGGGAGTATTATCTCCTCTGTCCCTCTATAGTCTGGTGCAGTGGATAGTAGGGAGTATTATCTCCTCTGTCCCTCTATAGTCTGGTGCAGTGGGTGAGTTGTTGTACAGTTGTAGGGAGTATTATCTCCTCTGTCCCTCTATAGTCTGGTGCAGTGGGTGAGTTGTTGTACAGTTGTAGGGAGTATTATCTCCTCTGTCCCTCTATATTCTGGTGTGATGGGGGAGCAGGAGTGTCCATGATGGAGAGCAGTTTGTCCAGTGTCCTACTGTCCCTCACTGTGACAAATGTCTCTAGCTCACAGCCGATCACGTAACCGGCTTTACGGATCATACTCACCACCTTTGTCTTGTTTTGTGTAATAAAAGAAATGGAAAAAAGTAAATGTTCTTATATTAAAGGCAGTAATTCTGTTCAACAACTTTGGACATTTGGAATAGATCTGAATTATAAAACACATACAACACTGCACCTCTCTCAGCTTTAGCCCAAACAGAAGTGTGCAGAATAATAAAAAACACAAATATATGCAAGGAATAGCAAACACACAACTCTAAATTCAACTGTAGCTTCACACATTTAGCACTTGTCTCCATGTTACACAATAGAGGAAGGGAAGATGGGTGACGTTTGCGGGTGAGACGTAGTGGTAAAAATACACTCAGATGAAGCTGTTGCCATGTCAAAAACTATTTCAGGCCCCACGCGACCCTCACACCTTTTTATACTGTGTCTATTTTCTCCTTTGTGCAGCTGTCTGTGAACGCGCCTGTCATCCGCTCACTGTAACTTGCACTGTCTTCTTCAGCCACATGTGGGCCACAGTCAGATCTGCTGCAGAGAGGAGCATCAGTCCTGGGAGGGTTTGTGGAGCCTGTAGAGATGGTTCTGGTGGTTCTGGTGGTTCTGGAGCTGCGTTGTGCCCCACTGCTTAACCTAATGTACAGTGACAAGCACAGCGCTGGGTTAATGTTATCCACTATGAATAATTGGTCTAATGAGAAAATAAAACCTTACATAAAGGTCCTATATTGTTATAATGTTGTTACCTCCTCAAAAACATATCTGGAGTTGTTTTGTTTCATTCACACTTGTTTGAGTAATACATCAGTCTTCATCTCTAAAGCTCAACTTCACCAGCAAGGACCACACCACAACAATGAAATACGATAAAGATATTTATTGACGATGAATAGATGTGATGGCTGGGGGGAGACTCAGGGTGGGGGCTCCGTCTCCAATCCAAAATGGTCACCCAGCTGATTCAGAACACCGCCTCCTTAAAGATGATGTCTTCAGGCTGAAGGATGGATGAGAGACACGGGATGGGAGGGAGGGGGTCGAGAGAGCTGACCCGGATGGTGTTGTCGGGATAGGCTGTATAAATAGGGCTTCTGGGGCTTCTGGGTAATTGAAGGCGTGGTCAACATAAGCTGCGATTGGCTGGCGAGGAGGTTGAGGCGTGGTCCAGCTCCTGAATCTAAGTTCATCATATTAACTCCACATATTCTATTCCACCTTGCGATGTCATGAAGTGGTAGTTTTATCTTTATTTCAATAAAAATGGGCAATTCCAGGGTTGAAATTATTCAAATGATTCTAGAGAAGGTGTATGGAGTAAAAAAAAAACACAGGGGAGCATTTCCTTTATTACCACATGACATCACAAGGTGGAGCAGAGTGTTTTCCATTTTGGAGAAAACCTCAGCCTAAATTTGCAGGGTTTGTGTTAGATGTGTGAATGAAACAACACAACACCAGGTATTTTTGTGATGTTTGATGTTTTGAACATAGATCAGAAAATAGTGCAATATGGACACTTTACAGAACCGAGAAAGAATTTGATCTTATATATGGTGTGATGAGAATTGTGTGGAAACAATAGTATGCCCCTATCCCTGTCAGTTCTTCCTCTGTCATAGTACAACATCAGAACGAGAGAAGGGACTAAGTGGCTGGGGCTAAACAGTTAATTCTGAAACATGTTCGTCATGGCTTGAAATGAGGCAGACTTTACATTTTAAATAGAATGTGAAAAACAGAACTAGTGCATTATAAACAGTTTGCAGTAGTCCAAAGTTATTCCTCACTTACCTTATTCTTTCTGAGCATCAACTCTCAGAGACCAGAGCCGAATTTTGTCATCATGGTAAAGCAAACAATAACAAACATGCACGTCTTGATAATCAGACAATCAAACGCTTTATAATTAGATGCAGACAGTACGCAGTGGACTAATTTTGACCTAAACGGCTGCTTGTACAATATATCTGTACTGGGGCAAATATATGAAGAAAAAAAAGTCAATTACAGGGCCTTATTTGGTGAACTGATAAGAGGCCCAACTACTCCAAGTGAAACTGAGGTCAGAGCCTCAGCCTCAAAAGAACTGCAAAAGTGGACAACAACTCCAAATATCAGTGTCAGTATTACAAACGCTCTGGGCTTCTATCAACTACTCCCTCGATTAAAAAAATAAAAGGTAAACATAACAGTGTAAAGTGAAGTACCAGTGAAGACTATCCAGACCTTGTACACATGCTGCTGCTGCTGTAGCTTCTATAAACTCTTCTAAACTATGGTCTGGGTGTGTCTGAATGATCCTCTTATCACAGCTGTGCCAGAGCAATAAGTGGAGTTCTTTTAAAAGAAAAAGAAAAGAAAAAATAGTGTTTCCTCACCGTGACTGGCAGCACATCGAATCAGAATTGTAATCTGTTCTGTTTTTCCAAATGCAGAAGGGTCGAAACTGATGTAAAAATTACTACATTTGAGGCTTTAATAGATCTCAAAATCATCAGAAATCAGTTTTATTTTTTATTTTAAAGTACATTTTTAAACCGGTGCTTCAGTAATTTTACTTAAAAAAGGGGTCTTACACTTTTATGGGGTATTAACTGCTAACATGTAACATATTTAGATCACCATGTTACCTTTTATTGTTTTGAAAATGCTAAAAGAAACAAACAAAACAATAAAACAATGTATTACCATGTCTCAGTTTTGCTTTTTGTCTGTCTGAGTCACTCCCCCTTCAGAGTGCTACCACATTACTCTTTGAATAGATTTTTATGTGATGCTTTTACTTATACTTACTTCTCCTAGACCAGTAGGAAATCTTGTAATTCGGGAGCAGTGAGATCAGCAAAGTCCAGGCACAATTTGTAATAAGAAAAAGATCTTTCCCATAATCTTTCTCTCCAGCATCATGGACTATATTCCAGTCTTCATAATTAGTCTCCTCCTCTTCCTCTGCCTCCTGTCGCGTCCTCCGAGAGGCTAGACAGTGTCCCGTTGTCGTGGAGACACTCTACTTCCTGAAAGCAGAGGTCAGATCCTGCGGAGAAGTGCCCCTTCCGCTGGCCCCTCGAGTGCGTTGCTGCCACATCGGAAATATTCACAAATAAAACAGAAAAATCACACACAGTTCATCAGAAAACTGCACAACCCAGGTCCAAGTCAGTAGTTTGGAGGATAATACAAGCAGTGGAAGTGTAACACCAGGGGTTGGCTCCTTTTATAGAGCAGCTCTTTTAATTGGACTCCAGAACAGGCAAGTACAGGTGAGTTTAAGAATGTTTTAAAGGTTAACCTTAACAAAGCAGTTACAACATTTATTATCAAGTTCAAACACAAAAATAGAGCTCTTTATTAAGTTTGCCATGTCAAATGTACAAAAGCACTTTCAAACTTAAGGTGCTCCTGCTCCCTGGGGACTCTTTTGACTGAAACACCTAAGATGGCCGACTACAGAGATAAGTATCATTTCAAACAATTCAGTTAGTCAGTTAGCAAATGCACTTATACTCATTTTTTCCCCAAGCAACAACAATAAATTCATTAATAAACATTTTAAAACTGTCATTTGCCATGTTTGCTTTAAAGGTGTACTATGTAACTTTTTGGATGGGGTCTGCCACCTGCTTGTTTCTGTGGAGATGTCATTGCAGAGCAATGTTCCACAGTATGACATTAAAAATCTCTACCTTACAATTATTCAATTACAGGTGGTTTTATAGCTCAGAAATACCTAGAAAAACAGATATTCTGATTGTGAGAGGGGTCGCCTCTCCACAGATCTGACCTGTAACTTGGTCTGGTTTGGTCTCCATGAAGATAGAAAGATTTAATGCCATACTGTGTAACATTCCAGACAAAGCAATAACATCTCCATGGAGAAAAAGCATTTGATTGACTCTCCACCACAGGAAGTAAACAACTACAAATACTCATGTTACTGTAACTGATTTTTTTTTTTTTTTTAAATTGTGGATTTTTAAAACTGTACTTGTACTTGGATTAGTTCACTTTGAAAGAACTCATATTCTACATTCTTGTGGCACTGGGATCAGTATTTCACATTCTGTAAATGAATGTCTTGCATTTGGAAAATATACTTTATAAACTACCTCAGTTTGTGATGAACATATTTTCTGTACCTACAAACACATAAAAGTGCATCCCCTGTTCTGACTGTCAAAGCTCGGAGGATATGCAGAGTGTGGTTTAAAACAAACAAAAATCATTTATCCACTTTTTGATTGATAAAGTTTTGTATAAAAGACTGAAATGCTTCTAAAGTTGTGTTAAAACTAGTAACTACATGCTTTGAGTAGTATTTTTGTGTGTACTTTTTTCTTTTACAGAAGTACAAATTTGACAGTAGTTTTTGTAATGTAGTATATTTGTTGCCATGTAACTGTACCTTTTCTTGAGTGCAAATGTTCAGTACTTTCCACCTTTGGGTAATACATTATGTAAATATGTATATAGTGTAATAGATTAATAAAAACATATTGTGTGTTGTGCTTTTGTCCGACACTCGTGGATCATTGTTATAATTTGGACATTTTAATCACAATATTTATCTAAAATGACTCAATAAAAGAAACTGCGCTGACTTCAAAGTTGGAAAACTGTGGTGCCCAATGAGAGCCAGTTCTGTCTGGTGGTGAAAATGGGGGCAGATCGGTGTAATAATGTCTTCAATACAGTTATAACATGGTAAAAGTCTCTTTCTTCAACTTTCAAATGAAGACACTGGAACAATGATTGACAGCCAATTGACAGCCACAACAATCCAACATGGTGTAGACCGGTGCGCTCTGGACTTTGAAACAGAGCGGACATTTGTGCTCGGATCACGCTGTTTCCCTTTTCTCCAGACACGGCGGGACATCGCAGTGACGCAACAGAACTTGGTCCAACCAGGAACCAATCGTCTGACCTTCATGTTTGAAGACTATTGCTCTAACCATTGAGCCACTGCTCCCCCAGTGTTTGTGTTTCTTGCACCGCTCCTTCAGATGTGATTCAGTTTAACTAATTTCTGTGTCTGTCCTTTGAAAACACCAGATTTAGTTCATTATTTAATATTTTGTCCTTCACATTACAACAACTTTATCTTGTAATAGCTCTGTAAGTGCTTTTTACCTGTTTTGTCCCTGTTGTATCAGGAGGGGGCGTTGGGGATGTTTTATGAATGGTTCGGTCCACTGTAAATGGAAAATTAGACTTGTAGAGGAAGTGGGCCCAGTTCTTAGGTCCGGTATGTTAAAGAGTTCAGCATGAGCTGTGGCTGTGACAACGGCTTGTATTAAACTAGCAGCTTGTCAATAAAGCACAAGAGTTTAAGGCGTCTGGTTCGTACCTGTAAGTACTTCTGGGCATTACACTAGTGTCAGACACTTGAGATTAGTCCCTATTGGAATTGGAAAAAGATGTTTCACCTGGTACAGGTGAAGAAAGAGGCCGATCAGTGCTCCATAGACATGCATACTAGAACTTTATATCGCAGTACCTGGATCCTTCTGATTCCCTCCATTACCTCAAGCAGTTGGAACTGTTAGCTGCAACAGTGGGCTGATCCAGCCAGATGAAAGCAGTGCAACTAGCACTGTCCTGACTGAAGATGCAGCTGCGAATCTACTGCTTCTGACCCTGGAGGAGAGAGAGGCCTGTGCTGTGCTGGTGGGAGCCCTGCAGAGGCACTTTGAAGTATTTAATCTAAAAGACTCTCTGCACTGTGAATTCAAGAATCATGTGAGGCAGCCGGGTGAGTCGCTCCATTCTCTGGCCCATGAGATTGTGAGCCTGGGCAGGCGTGCTTATGCCACTTTGATCCATAGAGAGCTAGTGTGACAATTTTTTTTTTATTATTAATTTTTATTTTTATTATTAAATTAGAATAAATTATTATTACATTAGAAATTATGCTCTGCATTTCACCCATCTTTTCAGGAGCAGCAAATGAAGGCACCCAGGGACCCATCTCCATGATCTTATTGCTAGGTTTGGTCAGGACCTCAGCTGGAGGATTTTTACCGATGGAGCATGTTTTTGGGTAGATGGGGGAAACCCACCCAGACAGAGGAAGAACATGCAAAATCCACACAGAAAGGCCCAGGCAACCTGGGGATCGAACCCGGAACCTTCTTGCTGTGAGGTGTGAGTGCTAGCCACTCAGCCACCGTGCATGCCTTGACCCCAGCTGAACTACGCCTGCATGTACAGCTTGGCCACCCTGTCACACTGAGCCAGGCACTGGAATTAGCCTTGGTGGAGAGAGAGACTGCCATCTGCGGCACAAAACAAACCACACCTGCACCTGTGGTGGCTGCTCCTGCTGCTCGGGAGGTGTCAGAGCTTAAACCAGCATGGGCAGAGGAGCTGATATACGCCATGAAGAATCTGTCTGTTGGACCCAGGGGTGCTGATAAACAGTGTGCCCCTGCACCTCCACCCACCTGTTGGGGGTGTGGTCTGCCCTTTCACACTGTTCATCGCTGTCTAGAGGTTAAAGGTCTCCACGCAGATGCTATGGAGACTGGGATAGACAGAGTTGGGCTTCATTTGCCATGTTCCAGTGTTGTTTGGGAATGTTTCTTGCCCAGCCCTCGCTGAAACAGGATCTACAGCTACATTCGTGAGACCAAACGTTCCAGTGGGGACCATCTTGGAGCCAACTTCAGTGAAATTGCGGACATTGACTGGGCAGACAGCTGCCTTCATGACCTTCAAGACCTGTGTGTCCTGGGCCTGGACCTCCTCAGGTTTATTGGATGTGTTTTCGACATGTGGGTGGGCATATTGGTTCTTCCAGCGGGACAAGTCGTTCAGCTTATCTCACTCTTCAGCTAGTCTATCCCAGTGGCACCCACCTGCTGCACATCTGTGCTCTCTGAGACTATTCAGCCCAACCTACCTTCACCTCCCATATCCACCTCGTTGCCCCTGCAGCACTCTGCCTCTTCTCACAGCAGTTAAGTGTACCCGAGGACAGAGCAGAAGCCATCAGGGGTATCTGGGAGAAGAAATGCAGGCTTAGATGAGCAGCAGCAGACTGAACTGTGGCAGGTCCTGTGGGAATTTAAGGACTTGTTTGCGCTTAATGACAATGAGGTGGGGCTCACACACCTGGTTGGATTTAGTGTTGGGCTCATTGTGGTTCTGGTCATTGGATTTATGTTGCAGCTATTGGCAGGTCCCTCTTACCCCAGAATCGAGACCGAAAACTGCGTTCAGCACCGTCAGGGGGCACTGGCAGTTTAAAGTCCTCAGTTTTAGGCTATGCAATGCTCCAGGGACATTTGAGAGACTTATAGACCATATTCTTGCTAAGGTTCCCCCATTAGGAGTGCCTGTTGTATCTGGATGATCTTCTCGTCCATCGGAAGACCTTCCAGGTGGCTCTGGATTCTCTGCAGCTGGTGCTGCAGGACTGAAGCTGCACACGGATAAGTAGAACATATGGAGCTCCTGGTCAGGGCATCAGCACACTCCAGGAGAAGATCCAGGCTATCCGAGACTGGCCTGTGCCGGGCAACCAGACACAGCTTCCTGGGACTGACCTCTTACTACAAGAGATTTGTCAGGTGTTTTTCCTGCATTCGGGTACCCTTCTTCCACCTCCTGCAAAAAAATCATCTCTTTACATGGACAAAAGACTGCCAGGAGGCATTTTTCACTCTTAAACAGGCCCTCATTAATGCCCCTGTCCTCACTCCTCCAGACCTCACATTGCCCTTCACACTGGATACGGAAGCAAGTAACGTCGGTGTGGGAGCAGTGCTGTTGCAGATTGGCATATTTCAGCCATGTGTTCAATAAGAGTGACCGGCGCTACTGTGTGACAAAGTGTAAACTGCTGGCAGGAACTATGATGTAAGAAATAAAGCTAAAGACTTTAAAGCCGAGGACTTGGTTTGGGTCCATACGTTCAAAAGGAAAAAAAAGGCGCTGCCCCAAATTTGATAGCCATAGCAATGACCTATGACGGGTGTTAGAGTGGGTGGGAGAGGTGGGGTACAGAGTGCAGGTATCCCCTAGAGGCAGAAAAATAGTCCTCCATTGCAATAGGTTGGCTCCTTATAGGGGAGGGGCTGTCCCTTCATCTGAACAGCCTGCTTCCCCAAAAAGCAGCCCAGGACATTTAGCTGACCACAGCGACCCTCCCTTTTCTCCTCGTGTACCTCCCTCCCAGCCACTTGTCACATCTCAGACTGACTGTGGGTCCAGGCCCCTCAGACTACGGAGGCCAAGGCAAAGACCCCCACGCTTTGAGGACTTTATTATGTCCCCTTGTGGGCGAGGGGCTTCTTAAAGAGGCGCTCCCTCCTGTTGTGTCAGGAGGGGGCGCTGGGGATGTTTTATGAATGGTTCGGTGCACTGTAAACGGAGAATTAGACTTGTGTTTTGGGTTCCTTGAGGAAGCTCAGTTTTTAGGTCTTGTATTAAACTAGCAGCTTGTCAATAAAGCACATTCAAGGAGTTCAAGGCGTTTGGTTCTTACCTGCGAGTACTTCAGGGCATTACAATATTATAAATCTGATGTTATGTCTCAAAAGTTTCTCATACTTGAGTACAGTAGGCTACTTTTCCCAAATACTTTCATTTGAGTAATTTCTTGAACCATTACTTTGTACTTCTACTTGAGCAATATTATTGAAGTAACATTGCTCTTACTTGAACACTCTCCCACCTCTGGCTGTGGGTACTTGCCTATAAAAAGATTTATAGTACGAGAACCACTGACAAATTCATTCTCGCCATGACCTGTGTGATACCAAACCTCATCCTGTGTCCTCTGTTCAGATAAGGGCTGCTTTGTTACTGCTTTATTACCCGCTAGTGATGTGATGAGTTGATTCCTTTTTCACATTTGTATGCATTTTTATACTGATTAAAGTCCTGTATTACACAGACTGGATTACTGTGAGCTTTAAGCCATGCTATATTGTTGTTTCCTCCTCAAAAACACACCTGGAGTTGTGTTTTGCGTCATTCACACGTTTGAGTAACACTTTATTATTAGTATGTCCACATCTCCAAAGCTCAAAAGGCCAGTTCCACCTTGTGATGTCATGAAGTGGTAGTTTTCAAGTTAACAGCTCCTTTTACCTAAAAATAATAATAATAATAATAATAATAATAATAAAATAAAATCTGTCAGTTTCGTTTTTGAAAATTATTATCAGTGCAATGTTTTATACAAATGTTCATCATTTTAAAAGGTTAACACACTCCCACTCCCAGCTTGAACCATTTTAAGCAGATCCAGCCTTGGTCGTGTCTCTCAGTGATTAGTCTGTTATCTTCCGTCGTACAGCCTAATTAAATCGTCTTTTGAACGGCTCTTTGAAGTGAACGGATCCAAAAGATTCGGATCCCACGAAAGAGCCAAAAGTCCCATCACCACTCTGGAGTCACATCGGCGCATTGTCAGTAAAAGTGCAAAAAATCCAAGTGCGCATGTAGAACGAGCAGCTGAATAAACTGCCTCCGCTCTTTCCGTGTCTGCGCGTGCTGGGTCCGCGTGCGTGCAGCGGGCCAATAGTCACACGGAGTTACACAAGCGCTTTCAGTTCAGAGCCCTGGCTGCTGCTGCTATTGCTGCTGCTACTTCTGCTGCTCCCGCCCACCGCAGAGAGCTGTGCCGCCGCTGGGAGGACTGGGCAGAGCGAGCCGACCAGTTCCGCCTTCCCTCAGCCCTTCGCCGGACGGAGCTCACGAGGACCGCGGCTCTGCGTCATGGAGGACGGAGCGCAGCTGGAGGTACGGGAAGGCTCACGGTGTGCGTGTCCGTGCGGGTGTTAGAACCAGAGAGCCGTGCGTCGTCTCTCCGGTTCGAGCCAAACTTTGACGCCGTCGCTGCACCGCCCCCTTCCTCGCGCCCTCTCGCTTCAACGCAAAGTGCACACACGCACGCGGGCTGAGCGGGCTCCTCGTGATGATGATGAGCCTACATTTGTAGCGGGAGCTTGCGGGCTTTATGTGTAAGAACAGGGGCCGTGACACCGAGCTCTCTTCGCAACTTTTCGGTCGGTACGTAGTGCGCGTGAGAGCATGTGCGCGTACGTGTCGGCCGCTCCGGAGAGGAAAGCACCCGCGCGTACGCATGTAATAAGACGGTGTGTTACGGGATTATGTCATGTGCGTAATGTTGTTTTGACAGTGGTGACGTAGAACGTGACGTGCCGTAACGATGAGATAAGCAGATCTGCTGTGTGTGTGCGTGTGTGTGTGTGTGTGTGTGTGTAAGGGCGCGCGTGTGTCAGGGCGCGTGCACCTCACCCTCACGGACACAGGGGGATTTTTGAGCTGCGCACTAGAGATGTTCCCCGCTCCGCTCCGTACGTACACGGCTGCTCTACGTGTGTGTATATGCGTGTGTGTTTATGCATGTGTGTGCGCGCGCTCCGTGTTTGTTCCCTGTCTGTTTACACACCTGACACGCGCGCTTTGGCCGTGTGACGTCATCCCGCCATGAGGCACGCTGTACATTGGTGCTGTAGTAAAGCAGCGTGCGGAGGATGTGCTCTGGAGTACAGGTGCACGTGTTCTGTGTGTCAGGGCTAAACTCTGATTCACCATTACCTAAAAATTCACTATTACCATTACCATTACCATTACAGATTACTAACGTCTAATGACTCAGTACTTCCAGCATCTGTAGCTCACACGTTTTCATCCTAATACTGCACATGTGTAGTCTGGAGGACAGCAGTCAAGTCTGGGCTGTGTCACACTTTCTGCTGGAGGAAAAGGACAGGCTTATTTCAAGACCCCTGTGTAATGATCTGCACAATTCTGGGAAAAAGTATCAAAACAGAAAGAAACATCAAATTTTTTTCCCACTGCACATAAACTGAAGCGCCACAAATGTAAATTGAAGGCTCTCTACCTGATTTTATCCCATGTATTTGAGAAACATTTGTCTTCCCCATACATACTGTGGGCTATGAGCAGCTCTTGAGGTCAAAATAGGAAGAATAGAGGAAGAATTTGATTTTTTTTCCCCAATGATAACAAAGTGTGTGTTAGCATGCTAGTTGGTAGTTACAAGCACTTGTAAACTCATTGCGGTGAATAATTAGGATGCTCATAATGCATAAGGGAAGTGAGGAATAAGGTAAGTGTTATTAAGATGGTAAAAATCAGGTAGGCTACAGCGCATTTAAAGTAAATTTAATTGTTAGAATTTTAAGAAAATATAGTAGTTTATGTATTTTAGATTATAATTTCTTAAAATTACACTCAGCACTAGGGTGGTCAAAAGTATTGAAAATCATTTACTAATCAATACTAAAACTAGCATTGAAAATAGATTTGAGCAAGTATCGGTACTAAGGGCGCTTTCACACCTATGGTTCGATTGCTTTGGTCCGCACTAGTCAGAAAAATGTTACAATGTAGCAAACAGACGTGGGTACGGTTTGCTTTCACATATGCATAGTTCTAAACGAACCAAAATAGACCGCGAAGACCATCGTCACGGGAACCGGACTAAAAAACGCGCCACTTTCGATCACCATGGAGGAAAAGCTTTGCCTTGCGCTCCTGGCGCTGATCATCATACATTATTTTGTACGTGTAGGTAATTTTCTGCACGTACTTAATTTCGAACATGTTTCGCGGCTGCGACTGCAAAGACAACTTATAAGTTATTCGACTCGCCGACGGCGCATTGCACGCCTCTTCAGGGAGAAGAGACGTGCCCTCGCGACCGAGTAAACAGAAACAGGAAGTGATCTGATACCCATAATGCATTCGGTTCCGTCCAATTTGGTTTGGTTGCTTTCACACCAGATGAACCGTACCAAAGTAGGGCAGATAAAGCGATCCGAGACCACCCCTTTTTATTGGTCTCGGACCGGTTGATTTGGTGCGCACCAAAGTACAGAGATTGCATTCACACTAACGAAAACGAACCGAACTAAGAACTTTTGGTTCGAATGGGCCATTTGGTGCGCACCAAATGCTGTCAGTGTGAAAGCACCCTAAAAGAGTCACATTTTCAATCCGGAAACCTTTAGAATGATCTTGAGCTGTAGTATAAGTATAAGAGCACATAGACTAGTATACACCCATGGAGCACTATGGAACCTACAGGACCACTGAGGGATTACACACACATATAAAACCACATGAGAATAGAAAATTAATTACTATTATTTAATACTGAAAATCACATTCGGCATTAAGTATCAAGTCTGTTCCTCTTAATGGAGTTTGAAATGTTTGTATCCCGACAACATTACTCAGCACAGTTACTGAATTAAGTCTAATAACAAACTACCATGAAATATGAATGCCATAGAACTCTTTACTTGTGGTTGTGGTACTGTTGCCATAGTGAATTACAGATCAAAACATGTCGCCTTTAAACAGGAAGCTGAAACCCATGTACTGAGAAAAGTAGCCTGTTTTCCAGGTTCTGACATTGAGAAGCTATTGTATTAAGCATGTAATACAAACAATATTGAACCGTACCCAGCCCTACACAGATGATTATGTAATCCCATGACTCTCTACACTGACCTACAGAACTCAGGACAAAACGAGTGCTGCAAGATTAATCACAATCAAATCGAAATTTGAATACTTAAATGGACACAATTAGCAAATCAACAAAGGCTGCCATTTTTTAATGAGAGGGTATTTTATTTCTATGAGGTCTTAACTGCTTACACAAACATTTTTAGATCACCATGTTGCCTTTTATTGTTTTGAAAATGCTATATTCACAGAAAACAGCATATTATAGTTTAATAAGTTTCTATTTAGTTTTTGATGCTTCATGCTAAGTCATGCCCCCTTCAGAGCGCTATCACAACACAATCAGCGGGCATCTCGCTAATGAAACTACTGCACATCACATCAGGTTTGTCAGGTTGTTGTGTACAGTTTTATATCCTGCTTTTGTATATTTATGGAGAATTGTCACGTAGGAGCATATGGGTGTGTATGTAAGAATCTTACAGCTAACCGTATAAGAACCGAGAGAGATCACTAGATTACTCAAGCGTGCATCGATGACATCTAAAAGCTCTTCATGTTTTTGATGAGGAAACAACATGGTAGAAGGCTCCAAAGAAAAAGAAAATGTTTTGCATTATACCTCCTCTTTAAGTACCATCATTTCCTCCACAAACAAAAATCAACATAATGTTCTGCAGATAAACCCTGCTAACCCTGTAGTTTAGATCTGATAAATGGTCACATTTTTAAACAGCGCTTTTCCACCTTCATTCAAAGCGTTTTACAACAAGGAACCACTCCTCCATTCACACACACATTCACACACCAGTGTACACAGACACTGGGGGCGAGGGGGGTTAATGCTCTACCAGCTGAGCTACTGCCACTGCTGTTCTGAAATGTCATTCTTGTGTTAGTTTGCCAGCTCATTTTTCAGTCTTTTTGTCAGTTCTTCTGGACAAAAACTGCAAATATAATCACAATCACAATTATAGTCTGAAAAAAATGCAAAATCAAATACTTTCCAAAATTGTTCAGCCCTAAATGGAACATATGAAACACTATTGGCAATATCCGCCATGTTTTTTTTTGCAAAAACCACACAATCTCGATCCTTAGACCACGCTTCATTTACTGTTTGCCTGGCTGCCATGGCAACACATTCAAATAAATGACAGTAAAATGGTTGTGCGTAGTCAAAATGAAAGTTCAGAGCACATTACTCATCTTTGTGTCAAAAAATGCAGAGACCAAAACTCACCCAAACTCATCACGGAGGACGAGAAAGGGGGCGAGCTGGAAAGTTTTCTATTTGTATGACTCTTGTGAGCTTCATGCCATGTTATGATGTTGTTGCCACATCAAAAACATACCTGGAGTCGCGTTTTGTTTCATTCACACATTTATCATTAGTCTGTCTACATCTCCAAAGCTCAAAATGCACTGTTCCATCTGGTGATGTCATGAAACAGCCACGTTTTACCTTTTGTTCAGTGAGATTGGCAATTCCAGAGCTGAAACCATCCAAATGATTCTAGTGAAGGTGTGTGGAGTTTAAAAACACAGTGGAGCACTTCCTGTATTATCACATGACATCACAAGGTGCGAGAGAGTGTTTTAATCAATCCTCCCCACTTCTCCTCTAATATCAGCAATAGTCTCGGCCCTCTCGCTCCCAACATCCCCCCTGCTGCCAGAAACCTCAGTGTCATTTTTATCTCTCACCTTAACTTCCACCTTCACATCAAAAAAGTCACCCAATCCTGTTTTCTCCACCTCCGCACAATTAGTAAAATCAAACATATCCTCTCCCATCCTGATCTTGATAAAGTCATCCACGTGCTCATCTTCTCCCGTCTAGACTATTGCAACTCCCTCCTCTCCAGCCTCGACTCCAAATCCATCACCCGCCTCCAACTGGTTCAGAACGCAGCAGCTCGGCTCCTCGAGGTTTTAACAGACACCAACACATTCTCCCTGTTTTAGCTTCCCTTCACTGGCTGTGTGTTTTAGAATTCATTTTAAGATTTTATTGATCACTTTTAAAGCTCGTTTAGATCTAGTCCTTGGCTTTGGAATGACCTGCCTGAGAAGAGGCTCGCACCATCAGTATCATCTTTTAAATCACTTCTTTAAATTATCCTTTAACTATTTTTATCGGTTGGCCTTTCTTGATTTTATTCCTTATTTCTTTTTATTCTATTTTTTATATTAATTATAATTACTTGAACAGTTTGTGTCAGTTTCTGTGTGGCTTCTGTGTGCTATTTTTATGCTTTTTGTATTGTTCTTTGTGGCTTGTACAGCACTTTGTAAACCTTGTTTTTAAAAAGTGCTTTATAAATAAAGATTTATTATTATTATTCATTATTCTATTTGAGAGAAGAACTCAACAACATTAGAACATAGATCAGAAAACAGAGTAATATGAGCCCTTTAAAGTCCTGACAGGAGCATGTACAGTCACTCAAATATCCCAAAAATTGTACTCAAGTAAAGGTAATAAATCTTAATAAAGTAAAAGTAAAATAATAAATTAAAATAAAAGTAAAAGTACAAACTATGGGTCAAAGAAAGTCTGCAAAGAAGGGAAAGTATTTGGGTAAACTACTACTCAAGTAAGGGTTGAGTAATTGTAAGAGATTTCATTGGAAGGGCAAAACATTAAGATGCAAAATCAACTTTTTGGAGCTTTCTACCATATTATATAATATTGTTCTCCCATCAAAAACATGCCTGAAGAGATTTTAGGGCCCTATTCTGTCCAAGGCTCCGCCCACAAGCCTACATCACCCATGCTTCCACACGACAATTCGCCATAAATACACAAAAACATGATACAAAACCGTACACAGCATCTTCACAAACCTGGTGCGATGTGCAGGAGTTTCATTTGCGAAACGTCCCGCGATTTTAAAGTCCAGAGTTGCTCCTTATTTACCTTATGCATTCTGATCGTCCGAATTATTCACTGCGACGAGTTTATAAGTCACAACTTCCAGAGACCAGAGCGGAGCTTTGCCGTCACTGTGATGCTAACAACAACTAGCATGCTAAGAGCGCACTTCCTGTTTATGGGGAAAGAAATCGAGTACAGCCAGTCTGCAAATCTAAAATAATGACCGCACCATCCCATTGAAAGGCATGTCAAAAACAAACAAATAATGCTTTTTTTTTTTTTTCTGCTTGCAGTAACTTCTGTCGGGAGGTCCAGTGGTCATGACCAATACAGGGCAGCCAAAACCTGTGAGGATATATAATGAGAAACTCGATTTGAAGTTTTGGGAGTTTTTGACCATTTGTGAAGGATGACCTGTGCATGTATCTGTCTGACCATATTCCTACCTGGATTCAATTTGGGAATGTTCCAGATACTGCACTGAATTCACTTGGGAATCATCAAAATGGAGAAGGACTTCACACAGTAGCTTCCTCTCCCTCTTCTCCACATGTTTTTGCACTCACCACTGAGACCTTAAAACTTCAACATAACCCTATGGACCTGCTCGTACGTCTAATCTTCCAGTCTTAACTTTCATAAATGGACTTATCTATCTATCAATAGAACTACAAAAGAACTACAAACATGTCGGCCGCCACAAAGAGGCACCTGGTCCGGGACTTTAACCACTTCATCACCTGTTACCTGTGCCGTGGATACCTGATCAAACCCACCACAGTCACCGAGTGCCTGCACACCTGTGAGTATGAACCCAACAGTTTTTCAGTTCAGTTCAGTTTTCCAACAGTTTTTTACTCCCTATCACCTTTTTGTTGAAAATCAAACTCCTAAATTGGACCATGAACGCTCAGGCTGATCACAGACTCCTGAAAATGTTCTCTTTAAAGCCATTTTGTATTTTTTCTTGAGTTTTCGGACTTAAAGATCTTTTTGACAGTGTTTGCTAATGTGTGCATTGTGTCTCCATGGTAACTGCTCCCCATTCCAGCAGTTGTTTTTCTATGTATTTCTAGGCCATACAAATGCTTATTCATGCAAGATAAACAAGTTTAATGCCATATAGTGGAAATTTCCAAGCAAAGCAATAACATCTCCATGCGGACAAAAAGGTGGCGATCCCCTCACTGGAAAGTTACGTTCATGATTGTGGAATTTGATGTCATAATCTCAGATGAAGGTCAGGGGCTTATATAACTCTACGAGTGACTATTATAAAAGGAATATCCACATATATTTAATTTATTTTTGCTAACTGAAGACGTTTAATTTTGCACCAGCATTTTCCTCTACTTAAACCAGGTCCAAACATCTGTATTTTAACAGTTCGAAGGCAAATTCTAACATAAAATCCAGACCTAAGAGCAGAGGTGGGACCAAGTCATTGTTCTGCAAGTCTCAAGTAAGTCTCAAGTCTTTGACCTCAAGTCCGAGTCAAGTCAAATACAGGCAAATCCAAGTCGAGTCTTGAGTCACTGGCCCATAAGTCCAAGTCAAGTCCAAGTCGTCTGCTTTGAGCTTCAAGTCATTTCAAGTCTTTAAACCAAAGTAAAATATAGCTTAGATTTTTGCAATTTACATGACTTTTAAGCTAAATTGTACTTAAAAAGTCATGGTATATTTATATATGAGTATTTATATAAGAGTTGTAGAAATACAAATTTTTCCTTTTTAAATGTCTTGACAAGATCTTAGTGTTAATCATTACAGTCAGAATAAAAATAATTCAGATTTAAAAGTGCTTAATAACAGTTATTTTGTCATGTAGTCTGCACTGAAATGGAAGGATCAGTTCCCTGTTTTACTGTATTGTGCCGTATATTACTGTATATTACTGTATATTACTGTAAGACATTTGAGGATACCATCTCACAGTACTTCAGTTACAACCAAAGTAACAAACAGAAAAGTGGGACGGTCATGTTCCAGTTTGTTCCTCTAAAATTAAGCACCTCATGTATCAACTGTAAAGAGAAATGTATTTTCTAAAAACAAATATTTTTTTAGGAGAAGCATCAAGTCTTCTCAAGCCACAGGGTTCAAATCCGAGTCAAGTCCCAAGTCACTGACCTTCAAGTCGAGTCCCAAGTCTTATATCAAGTCAAGTCTTAAGTCCTAAAAATAGTGACTCAAGTCCGACTCGAGTCCAAGTCACGACTTACAAGTCCCAACCTCTGCCTAAGAGTAACCAAAACCTTTACTAAAATAAGATAAATAATAAATAAATTAAATATTAATATAAATAAAAATATTACTCGAGTAGAATTATAGTACGCTGCTAGAAAAGTGAAGTACAATTTCTTTAAAAAGTTACTCGATTGAATCTAACTCGATTAAATGAGTACTGCGCACCTCTGAATTTACAACATATATTCATAGACCAATGATGGAATTCAATATTTTTTTCACTTTTGATCAGTGTGCATCATAGACTAAAGGATGCTCGCGGTTATAGGGGTAAATTTGGAGCCAAGTTCCATATTTGGAATTCCAACCGCGATTATCATAGCAACCAAAGAGCCAATCAGTATCGAAGCTGTTGAAGGTAAATGAACTTGGCAAAAGAAGCCGCCTGATTTGTCTGTTTTTAATGCATATCTTGATTTACAAACAAAATGATGAAATAAAAACCCAGGATCATATGGAGCGGGTTAATACAACCATTTTAAGACTAGAATATATATACAGTTTATGGTGTACATCTATACTGATTAAAAAACGTAGATAGCACTAATGTGATTCTGTTGATCTATGTTTGGTGATATTGGGGCTGATGAATAACAAAAATACTGATTCTTGTTGTGTGCGTCAGTCTGCAAGAGCTGTATCGTGCAGCACTTTGAGGAGAGCAACGACTGCCCCAAGTGTGGCATCCAGGTTCATGAGACCAACCCCCTGGAGATGCTGAGGTGAGTCTGTGGAGCTGTGGGACTGTGATCTCTTTACATTGGAGTGTTTATCATCTTTTAAAGTTGTGTTTTGTTTCATTCACACACGTTTGAGTAATCCTGCATTATTAGTCTGTCTACATCTCCAAAGCTCAAAATGCTCTGTTCCACCTTGTGATGTCATGAAACTGTAGTTTTCAAGTGAACAGCTCCTTTTATCTTTAGTTCAGTAGAGATTGGCAGTTCCAGGGCTGAAATTATCCAAATGATTCTAGTGAAGGTGAATGAAGTTTAAAGACACAGTGGAGCACTTCCTGTATCACCACATGACATCACAAGGTGTTTTCTGTACACATCTGTTTGTGTGTAAAACATGTGTGAATGAAACAAAACAGGTCCAACTCCAGGTATGTTTGGGATGAGGAAACAACATTATAATATAGATCAGACTAGTGCCATATGGGCCCTTTAGGATTGGACTTAGTCAGAGTAGGATAAATTCCCAGTGCATTAAGGCAGTTCCATCAATTAAAAAATGACTTCTGGATGGGAGTTGAAACATCTTGATCACAAAAACAGAAGATCACAGATTAAACCTTCTCTACACTGAACCATTCCTGGATGAATGAAGGATTACACCGCCCTGTTCATTCTTATGCAAAAACATCAACACCAAACCCTTCTCAGAAAATCACATTCTTTTAATCACATTTTGGCAAATTTTGGAAACACACTGTTTTTGTATTTTAGTTTATTGGCAGATGTTACATTTTTAGATCAGTAGTGTAGGACAAAAGGAGAGGGTGAGGGAGGGGAGGAGGAGGGCGGGGTCTGGGGGACTAAAGGGGAGAGAGAGGGAGGAGAAGAAGGGACGAGGTCTGGGGGACTAAAGGGAAGAGAGGGAGGAGAAGAAGGGACGAGGTCTGGGGGACTAAAGGGAAGAGAGGGAGGAGAAGAAGGGACGAGGTCTGGGGGACTAAAGGGAAGAGAGGGAGGAGAAGAAGGGACGAGGTCTGGGGAACTAAAGGGAAGAGAGGGAGGAGAAGAAGGGACGAGGTCTGGGGGACTAAAGGGAAGAGAGAGGGAGGAGAAGAAGGGACGAGGTCTGGGGGACTAAAGAGAAGAGAGGGAGGAGAAGAAGGGACGAGGTCTGGGGGACTAAAGAGAAGAGAGGGAGGAGAAGAAGGGACGAGGTCTGGGGGACTAAAGAGAAGAGAGGGAGGAGAAGAAGGGACGAGGTCTGGGGGACTAAAGAGAAGAGAGGGAGGAGAAGAAGGGACGAGGTCTGGGGGACTAAAGGGGAGAGTGAGCAGCCTGGCAGCCTCGTCCATCTGAACTCTGGGAGAGATAAACCTGATTCCTGAATGCACATCTTTGTTAAAGTCCTGGTGAGGCGAGTATTCTTAGCTGGCCTGGATTTTTGGACGTACTCTCTCTGAACCCTTCTATGATACGACGTGACTTATTCTAATGGCTCCAGAGACAGCATGAAATCTCTAATCTCAGCCCTTCATGTTAACTGGCTCGCCAAGTCTGAAAGTTAAAACCCATTTAACAGCTACCTAAAATATACCCACACTGCAGCGGTAGATGTAGCAGCTTCTTTCAGTGTTATGCCCCGTTTCCCATCTCAGATTTCCAATACCAATTTCATCACCAAGAATAACACTACAAGGCCCCGGTTTATGGTTAATATCTCTGTAATATCCACTGTCAGAAACAGTTTTGCCCTCACAGAAAAGCTAACAGCAACTAGCATGCTACTCACGCACTTCCTGACAATCAGACAATAAAGAGCTTTATAATTAGATGCAAGGCGACAGTAACTCAGCTGGTAGCATAGACTGGGTAAGAAAGTGGAAGTGGGAGTGTGACGTCACCCACAGCGTTCGGTTCCAGTCAAATGAAGCTCACCGAGGCCGGCAGTTAAAGGGGCGAATTTTGAGCCGAGTTCCATATCAAGAATAGGAATTTATTTATTGTCAAAATAGGATCATCATGGAAGTGCCCCATGAATATTTCGTATTTGTCCGTTTATATAGACAGTCTATGGATGTGGATATTATTGGTTGAGCGCTCAGATCCACTGACCCGCAGGTTGGCGCTGCAATTCCAGCTCCCACAGATGAATGCTGTTGTTGTGTCCTTACGCAAGACACTTAACCCCCCTCACCCTCAGCGTCTGCGTACACTGGTGTATGAGTGTGTGTGTGTGTGAATGGATGAGTGGTTCCTTGATGTAAAGCGCTTTGAGTGCCTTGAAGGTGGAAAAGCGCCGTATAAAAAGTGACCATTTACCATCACAGTAAACAACAACTAGCATGCTACCCACACACTTCCTGATTATCAAACAATAAATCGCTGTACAATTAGATGCAGTCTGTGTCTAACTCGGTCCTGTCTCTGTGCGTTCTCAGGTTGGACAACACACTGGAGGAGATCATTTTCAAGCTGGTGCCCGGCCTCAGAGAGAGTAAGTGCCCAGATGGCCTCTGCAGTCTCCACAGCGTGCAGCTCAGGTTTAATTAAGTACATGTTCACAGGAGGTAAACCCAATTAGAGTGCTCATTACAGCCATAATCAATATTAACAAACACAAACTACTTATGTATGTAACAGTGTCCAGTTATCGCAACAATTAGTGGAACATGATTGAATAGAAAGTGTGGTTTCTACTACATCATGCTAATCTGTGTTTTCTTTCTTCTACTGCTAGATAGATACTTTATTATCCTAAAGGAAATTTGTATTTCAGGCAGCATACAATACATAACACAATACATACTGTACAGTAATACATAACATCATTTATATCAGTGTGTCAAATTATAGTGGAGAGTTGAATAGCCGTATGGCGTGTGGCACAAACGACTTCCAGAGTGTGTCCGTGGAGCAGGGCAGGGACAACAGCCTGTCCCCAAAGGTGCTCTCCTGCCCGGTGAAGGTGCTGTGCAGGGGGTGCTGGGGGTTCTCCAGGATGGACAGAAGCTTGTTTAAGGTCCCATTTTCAGCCACAGATGTGAATGAGTTCTGCAGTCACACATCAGTGACAACTGAATGTGATCAGTCACATTTTACATTTTTATTATATTTATTCATGTTAATGGATTTCAATATGGGAGTACCGGGTGTCAGAGTAAGACAGCAGCAGCTCCAGTGGAAACCTCCATCCTGAATATGAATGTGGTGTGTGAGTGTTGGCGATGGGAGGGGTCGATGGTGCAGATTGGCAGCCTCGCTTCCATCACTCTGCCCCAAGGCAGCTGTGCACTATCACAGAGAGTGGACTGAATGAATAATACACTGTAAATGCATTGGGTCTTGAAAGGCCGATATAAATGCAGTTCATTATTTTTATTATAAAAATGTAAACTCCTCTCCAGACCTCATGCTTTTACTGATCGAGCATGTTGCTTTAAAAAATGCGCTAATGCCATTTGCAAGCAATTTGATTAAAGTGATATTTATTTCACAATGTCAGAGGAGCTAAAATTAAACTCACATTAAAGCAATAGAAAGAAAATCAAGAAGTGAAAGTTAAACTTATTATTCAAATTGTGAAATGGGGAAAAAAGAAAAAAAGGAAAATCATATTAAATGTATAATAAATAATTTGAAAGAATACTCAGAAATCAATCTTTCTGTATTACCATGCAGTACTAAGAAACTTTGAATGTACATGGTACTACTACTACTACTACTACTACTACTACTACTACTACTACTAAAAATGCTAATATTAAGGTAAGTTCAATGTAGTTCTGTTAGTGTAAAGCTGAGTTGTGATGTGGTAGAGTTTGTGCGTCTGTGAGTCTCTAACAGCTGCGTATGAACAAATCAACAGGTGGAGGAGGAGACGGGTTATTCCAGACATGTTTTTATGGGACACTATTTCTTCCATGACAGGCAAAATAGTGATGTCACTCAACACCTTCTCAGAAGTTTGCAGTGGTGTCAATAACCTTTACTGTAGATGTTTGTCACATGAGCTGTTAAAGGAACTCTATGTGCCCTTTGCTTCTACAATTAAAAAAAAGGGATTAAAATCACAATTCACAACTGAACCTGTGCTGCCAGTGTCTTGACAGTACAGTCTACAGTTCACAAGACAATTATCCAATCACAGAGCAGAATCAGCCTCACATGACTTGTGAATCAGTGCTAGTGCAGCCTCTGCAGCTCAGTGAGTGAATTCTGGAGGTTCTGAGCTTCCACATGAGCCATGGCCTGTCCATTTACTGAGATTGAGACAAACGTGTATGGGTCTTTTAGCTGAAGGTCCCATTATTACAATATTTTCTGATCTATGTTCTAATGTTGTTTCCTCATCACAAACAGACCTGGAGTTGTGTTTTGTTTCATTCACACAAATTAAACACACAAACCCTGCATTCTTAAGAGTTCTTCTCTCAAACAGAAAACATATGTTCCACTTTGTGATGTGATGTAGTAATAAAGGAAATGCTCCACTGTGTTTTTAAACTTCATACCCATGTCCTGGGATTGTCCATTTTTACTGAATTAAAGGTAAACGTGAGCTGTTAGCTACAACTGCATGACATCACAAGGTGGAACAGAGCATTTTGAGCGTTGGAGATGTAGACAGACTAATAATAAAGGATTACTCAAATGTGTGTGAATGAAACAAAACACAACTGTGATGATGTCATACTCTCAGACGGGGGCAGAGACATAATTCATTTCATACTTTACCATGAAATATCCAAAAGGCAAATTCACAAATGTTGAACCTGATCATTTCTATTAGTGACTAGACCCAAGAACTCGCTGTATTTGCATTTTAACAGGATTCATTTGAGCTGCCCCCATCTCTACTAAAGATGATTGGCCTGTAGAATGTGGTGATGTCATCTGAAACCAGCAATGATCCAAATGTCCAGTTTAACTGTGAATCTGCGGGTTTTTCCATCTCACCCGAAATGAGTGGAGAAAATGAGAAAATGAGAAAATGCAGAGGTTTATAGTGTGCAGATCTGAAGCTGGGGTTTCCATCACAGACACAGCGAGTGGAATATTCTACTCCAGATTCACTCTCACTCAAATCAGTCCAGCTACTGAGTCACCTGCACCACGGACACTCACCCTCTTCTCTCTCTCTATGTCTGTCTATCTTTTGGTCTTTTCATGTCTATCTTTTTGGTCTGTCTATCTTTCTATCTACCTTTCTGTCTCACGTCTGTCTCCCTCTATCTTGCTGTCTCTCTCTATCTCTTTCTCTCTGTCTCTATCTCTATCCCGCTGTCGATCTCTTACTCTTGTTCATCACTGTCATCTGTCTCTCCCTCGCTCCTTTGTCTCGCTCTCTCCTTTTTTGGCTGTCTCTCTCGCGCTCTGTTTCTCTTCTGACTTTTCTTTCCTTTCTGTGGCATCTTTTTCACTCTCTTCTGTCTCACCCCTCTATCTCTGTCTCTCTCTCTTCTGGCTGTCTCACTCGCTATCGTTCTCGTTTCTCTCCTTTCTCTCTCACTGCCATTTGTCTCACGCCTTTCTCTCAAATGTCTCTTTGCTACGTGTCTTTCTCTTGCATGTCCATTTCTCTCTTCTGTCTGTCCGTCTCTCTCTCTCGCTCTCTATCCCTCTCTCCTCTCCTCTTTTTCTCTCTCTCTCTCTTTCTGTTTGTGTGTGTGCAGAGGAGGAGCAGCAGGAGCTCGAGTTCTGGAAGAAGAACCAGCCTTTGGAGAACGGACAAGGTAACTGCTCTTTTATAGGACATTTAAACTGTTCTTAATGGTGCACACATAGACTGTATATGTAAATGGACATAGCTAACCCGCTAGCCGCCACTTTCCAAACAGGAAGTGATCATGGGCGCGCTTCTGGCTCCGTCGACTCTGGCTCCAATTTGTATTCTATTGAAAAACCCTCGCCCCACTCTCTGTAACTGCTGCTGTGAGCCTTGTTTTGTTATTTTGGTTTTAAAATGTTCATATTAACCCGCTCTACATGATCCTGGTGTTTTTATTTCGCTATTTTGTCTGTGGAACAAGATATGAACATTAACAACAAACCAATCAGGTGCCTTCTTTCCTCAAGGACAGATTTGATTGACAGCGATGCTAAGCTCCAAATTCACCCCTTTAACTAGTAGCCTCGATTAGCTTCATTTGACTGGCGCTATGGGTGATGTCACACTCCTTTATACAGTCTGTGGGTGCGCATGAAAACAATCAAAGCAGATAATAAACCAAGAAGACTAAATTGAGGTTCCCCTTTTCAATCCCAGAGCCCCAAACTCAGTGTCCAAGGATCACATCACATGAAGCAATGACATAATATTTATCATGGTGAAAATACAATTATTAATATTTGACTTAACTTAAAGTAAATTCAGCTGTTTTTAGAGAGAATAATGCTGCATTCTATTGAATGTCAGTAGTCGATAAATCCAAGTCAGTTCTCCCGACATCCATTATAAATGCGTTCCATTGCAGCAGCTGGGGAAAATATGGATACCCGAGAAAGTTTAATGTAACGTCAGGTATCGCTAGTTCTTGTTAATAAATAGAGTCTGTTGGCTAACGTTAGTGGTCGGCGACTCAATTATGGCAGTTTGTTCAGAAAAAAACTTCTGTTTATTGTCAAATGATGTGAAAGAAAGTCTAAATGTCACTACAGAGTTTTTAGAAGACACTTAACAAAAAGACGAAAAGACAATTCTCCCCATTTACTGTGTGCGCTGCCATTTTTGCTGTGATGTGAATCCAACCGACTCTTGATTGGCCGTTCCATTGCACTTTCTCGAGGTGGAGGTTGGTTTTCCCCTAGTCCCGAGCACAGTAGAATGCAGCATTAGACGGCATGGAGACATAGGTATATTTAGTTCTCTGCCAATTACAAACTCATTGCATTTAAACTTTACACTTTTATGAATGGTGACCAGTGAGTAAACAAAAAACGACTGTAATGACTGTGTGTTCCAGCAGACAGTGTGAAGCATAAGAAAGCACCAGAGGGAGGAGAGGAGCCTGGAGGAGAAGGGGATGGAGGAGGAGGGGACGGAGGAGGAGCAGAGGAGCAGGCCCAGGACTTCCACAGGAGTGACCCTCAGATCGCCATCTGTCTGGACTGTCTCCACAACACGGGACAGAGCCAGGACACCTCTGTCACAGTACGTCTCACACTCAGATAGAAAGCGTTCTGTTTGTACAAAGGCCTAAGGAAGGATTTTGAGTCCGTGGGTCATTCATGAATGTTTTCTTAAAACATTTTTGTAACTTCCACTTTAAGAAGATGAGTTCTCAAGTAGCCAAATGTTTTCCTATTTATTTCTTTTACATAAAAATGAATATGTATTTGATAAGAAACTATAAGCGCTGTGAGTAGCGGACTGGAGCCCCAATCAACTGTTCAAATTTGTGTCTAGGCCATCATCTTAACAGCTGTTGGGGTTTTGGTGTGGGTACATACAGACCTTGGTGAACACCTCAGCTGCTGCTTCAGCTGTGAACATCTGCCTATTGGATACGTCCCTCATGAGTCTCACACTGTTCCTTCTCCCCTTCCTCCTCCCCCTCCTCTCTCCATCTCTTCCTCCTCAGGACCTGATGAAGAGGTTCATCCGTTGCTCCAGCCGAGTCACCGTGGGAACCATCAAGAAGTTCCTCAGCCTCAAACTGAAACTGCCCAGTTCCTACGAGGTAACGGAGACATGGGAACATGGGGACCGGGGGGTGTGAGGAGAGACATGGGGGCCATGAGGAGAGACGATACCAGAGCATGGAGTCCTTCTGGTCCACATTTTAATCTGAATAATTTAGTCAAATGTAGTCAGGGTTTCTTTTCATACTCTGTTCATTCATTCACTTTGGAAATTCAGTACGTAAAAAATGTCAAGCCTCATTTGCCCGGGCCTTTCTGTGTGGAGTTTGCATGCTCTGGATTGCACCAGTGACATAACAGCTCACATTTTCACACACGACACATTCTCACAGCACATACTTCCCCTTCCCTTTCACTTTGCACTGCATCTGCCTCTACTGTACCACCGTCTGACCCCACATTCAATTTGTTACCCCATTCTGACCCCACATTCAGTTCTCTGACCACTGATACTCTGTACTTTGTGTGTTTTATGTGTGTGTGCATATGTGCACGTGTGTGTGTTCATTCATATATGTTCATTGTGGCCATACCGGCTTGTCAAAGCCTGATCCCGTCAGATCTCAGAAGCTCAGCAGGGCCGGGCCTGGTTTGTACTTGGATGGGAGACGCTGGGAAAATCAGGTGCCACAGGGGGGCGCCAGTCACAAAAACTATCGTTGTGTCCTTAGGCAAGGCACTCCACCTTGCCTAGTATGAAAGTGGTGTGAGTGTTGGTGGTGGTCGGAGGGGCCGATGGCGCAGATTGGCAACCTCACTTCTGTCAGTCTATCCCAGGGCAGCTGTGGCTACAATAGTAGTTTACCACCACTGAGTGTGGAGTGAATGAATAATGATCTGTGATGCATTATTGTCTGTATAAAACTGATGCATTATTGTTATTTACTATATGTGTGTTCATATATATGTGCGTTCCTGTGTGTGCAGTTGGACGTTCTGTGTAACGGAGAGATCATGGGCCGAGACCACACTCTGGAGTTTATCTACATGACTCGCTGGAGGCTGCACGGAGAAAACGTGAGTCACACTTCCTCATAGCACACTGCTTGGTACCGCACTTCCTATTGTCCACTTCTGGTTTGATGTATGGGCTGTAATTACCATATAATCAGACAAACTACAGCTCATATGCAATCAATTTATTTTACTCTTTAAACATGTACACTACCACTACCAAGTGCTTGGACACACCCTCTCATTCAATTCATTCATTTCTTTTCTTTTCTTTATCTTTACTACTTTCTACATTTCATATACATACAGAAGACATCAACTATATGATGCAAGATATATGGACTTTTCAGATATTTTATATGAAAATAATATTGAAAGCATGCATTATATTGTGAGTGGATTCGACTCTCCACAGTTCTGACCTGTAACTTGTCCTGGTGGCATCACCTGCTAGACGGTGGTCTGGCATTAAATTTAGACAGACAGAAAGGTGTGCAGTTTCATTTGAGGAAACTTAGGCCATATAGTTCCAAACCAAACATTTGAGTCCAGGCAGTACCTCAGTGGAGACACGCTAGAGAGGTGACATATTGCACCTTTAACATTGTTCATTAAGCCAGCATTTTTTTTCTTATCTGTGTAACATAATAAAATATTACAGGGAACACACACGGTCCTGTAACTTGGTATGAATAGTGTAAGTGTAATAGTGGTGTTAGCAGGTGCTCTAGTCTCAGTCCATAAAACCTGGAGCCAGAGCAGACAGAGCACTGATCACAGCTCCTCTCCCTTAGAGCCATGTGAGACACGCCTGATGTTTGTTCATGTAAAACTCTCTGGGTTTATAGGCTCGTCCTGCAGGAGACAGATACTAACCCATAGATGTCCTTCCTACAGGGCGGCAACATGAATCACTTTAAACTGCAATTTGAATCCAGTCATTTGGGTGGTGAGGTAATGGTAAAATAATACAACAAACTAGTACAGAACTCTTCAAACACGCACTGAAATTTTAATAAATCAGTTAATTAACCATTGGATCAACCAACCACCACCTACATATTGGCAATGTAGGTGAAGTGTCTTGCCTTAGGACACAACAACAGTTTTTTTTGTTTGGTCTTTTTGCCACTATCGCTCCACTGCCACAGTAAAGCGTTTTTTTTTTCCACTTTGGTTGTGTTTATTGCACTGAAAAACATAGCAAAAACCTGCATCATTACTGTGAGCAGCCTTGCATCTCCTTATGCGTGTTATTTTAGGACACTTTTTTTTTTTTGCCAAAATATTAAACAGATTTTCTGCACGTAGCTAAAAATAGCTACGTGCAGAAAGGGATTACTGGCGCTGTTGTAAGTCTTTGCTAAATGCTACAAAAACCTTAGACATTTTTGAACCATGTTATATTTCATCTCTTCTCACTAAACCTCTCGGAGTTGCATTTAAAGTGATTCATTCATGTTTAAGTAATCTTTATTCTTCTATTTTCAACACATCGTTGCTCCGGTCTGCCCCCATTTCACCGCCACCAGTACACTCCCACCGTGACATACTTACTTCGTTCTCCAATTTTGTGTGATAATCGTAGGATTTGGCGGTGTCGTGTAGTCATTTTGGTACAAATGAAAATAAATCTGTTTCTTGCTAGCGTTATGTGCAGCGATCCATAGGAGGAGACAAAAACTGCACAGTGCTTTGTTGTGATGACGTTTACAGTGATGTACCGTAAAGAGTCAGTCTCATTGGGCTCTGCGATGTTTCTTTTAAGTCATTTTAGATCAATATTGCAATTTAAAATGTCCAAGATCCAGGGTTTCATAGATTATAACTTTACAGCAGAAACAAGCACAGTACGCCTTCTTTAACCTTGTCTTTTCCTCTTTCCGCAGACTTACCCCATGGTCCTTGAGTACAGACCTCGCATAGACTTTGGCTGAAGTCCTTGTGCGCCTGTTTGAAGCACTTTTGCACACGAGCATGTGCAGAGCAACCAAGAGATTAAATGTATTTTTGTACAGTGAACCGGGAAGTGCAGGCATTGTTATGATAGAGAGGTTTTATGCTACTACATAGAATAATATATATACTATTATATCTGATATTTTGAAATGTCCGTCCCTGTGCCTAAACCTGACATGAAGTCTGAGCATATCGTCACTTGCCTGTCCAACTAACTGTAGATTAAATTGTGATTTTATATTGTTTAACTTTGTGTGGGTTTCTTCATTGTGAGATCAGTTTGTGTAGAGCTGTTTGC
>CM057094.1:27665684-28028432 GCA_029959045.1 Taenioides sp. WSHXM2023
TTTCCGCTCTCTCGACCCCCTGCCTCCCACCCCATGTCTGTCGTTCATCCTTAAGCCTGAAGACCTCATCGTCTACAAAGGAGGAGGAGGCCTGAATCACCTGAGACAGAGCACCCATCCGGCGTCTCCTCCCAACCATCACGTCTATCCATCGTCAACAAATATCTTCATCGTATTCCATTGTTGGGGCGTGGCTAGTGAATACACGATGCTGCCGAATCCTACAGATCATATCATCACAGATTAAGAAAATGAAAAAGCAAGTTTTGAGTGACTGAAAACGTACACTGAAAATGGGGCTTGATCGTCAAAATGGTGTCTTGAAAATGGTTAAAGATTGCTCAGCCGTGCATGACTCACTCTAAATACAACGTCGAAAGGGTAAATGAGGCGGAAACAGCTATAACATGGTTCAAAGCTCTGAGAAGTTGGTTTTGCAGAAGAGGTCTGCTTTAACAAGATTGTATGGCTGTTATGGACTGGTTCTCCTCTGGTTCCTTGGGCAGTTCTTTGCCCGGGCCCCTTGTCTCTCACTCCGTCCTGCTCGTCTGTGACGTCTCTTTCTCTCTCTGTGTGCTCTTGTGTTTTCTTTCAGGAGCCCACAGCCCATAAATCCATGAGTCAGCCTCGGCTCCTCTGTTACATAAGCCCCAGACGGGAGCCCGCACAGGGGGTGGGACCAGCACTCACCACCCTGGTCCACACACAACCATGGAGCTCCATCTCACATTCAAATGAGTGATACTGTAATTTATACAGGCCGGCACCAGAAATGTCAGTTAAAGCTACACTGTGTAACTTTTCTGATGGAACTTTTCTGTCACTTACTTGTCTCCATGGAGATGTTAGTGCTTTAGAATGTTCCAAAGTATAACAATTGATACTTGACATCACCTGGGGCTGTTCTGCATGTATCTCTAATGGTGGAATGTTTAGGAGTTACCATGGTGACACAATGCACGCATTTGCAAACACTGTCAAAAAAGTTTTAAGATTGTCTATAAACTCAAGAAAAAATACAAAATGGATTTAAACAACACATTTTCAGGAGCCTGTGATCAATATGAGCGTTCATGGTCCTGTTTAGGAGTTTGATTTTCAACAAAAAATAGTGAATGTGACTAACTGAAAAACTGTTGCCTAATGCCAGCTATCTTGTGACTGTAATTTTATGTGTGAGACTTTTTATCAGCACAGATCAGCTCACCTGTTATAGTTCCTGTTAAGTCAGTTTTTTAGATTGTGTTAAAATAAACCCCTGATTAAAGTTTAACAAAGCATCGGACAGAGCAGTGCCTACAGTTAGCATCACACCCCTAGGGAATGTCATCGACGACATTAGCTGCAAAGTATCAATAAACCTACCCTGATTTTATTCTATTACAAGTGTTTTTACTGCAAAAAGTACCTTCAGAATCGTGCATACTTACTGTGAGCGGTCTGCACTCTCCACAGATCTGACCTGTACCTTGGCCTGATGGTGTTACGTGCTTGTCTCCATGGAAACAGATTAGTTTCCAGTCCAGATGACAACATTTGAAACCTTTTCTACAATTACAGGCAAAGTTCTCCATGGAAACAACAGGTGGCAGGAAAGTTACGCAGTGAACCTTTAAGTTTATTTGCTCAGATTGACAATGTATTTAGTACCTGTCTTCATTTTAGGTTGTAATGGTAAAACATTTTATCCCTGAACACAGAAGTGCACTGTTAGCATGCTAACTGCTGTTAGCATTCCCACGATGGCAAAACTCCACTCTGATCTCAAAAACGTTTGGTAATAATCGTCTGGTGAATACTTAGGATGCCCTAACGCATAAGGTAAGGGAGGAATCATTTTGGATCTGCAAAATGATTCAATTGACCAGAGAATGACCCTTACTTGTCTCCACAGAGATGAGTTTAATGCCATACAGTGGGACATTCCAGGCAAAGCAGTAACATCTCCACAGAGACAAGATGGTTGCGGACCCTCCTCCATTGCACCTTTAAGACCAGAATTTTGCATCAAAGTCTATGGCAAAACAGTACAAATCCCAAAGTTCATACACACTTTAGCATGTTGTTCTTCTGACCAACACTTACAAAAACATCTGAACCATTCTTGAAAGCCACCAGAGATGTATTGGAGAATCCGGGTTGCACAACAGGGCCTGAAAAGCCTTTTGTGCAGCCGTTATGTAACTGAAGGGGCTGTAGGCTGGTGTCACTGTGCAGGCCTGGCTCTGTGTCACGGCTGGAGCAGATCCCTGGCTGTGGTTTATATGACCGCTGGACCTGATCACCTGATGGCAAAAATAAAGTCCAGAGGGAGCTATTCGCAAGCTAATAGAAAAATACACACGGCCGTAAGAGCTTCTTCCAGTAATAAGACAATACCAGAGCCAGGAAAGATGAAGGGACAGTCTGTGCAGGTTTCACCAAACGATAAAGTCAAATGTTTGGAAAAAGGATAAATGTGCCACTGGAGAGTGTAAAGCAGAGAGATGGAGCCAGAGCTTTTACTACTTAGAAGAGGTGCTGCTGATTTAAAAGGTACTACAGGTTTTTCTCATTCTCAGTATACGGACAGGTCAGGCCTCATGGAAGCTCAGAACCTCCAGAATTCCGTTTCCTTTTTACTCTGTGTTATTGTAATATAATGTGATGTGTGAGCTACTGTGTCCAAGTCATTTCACTTGTGGATCAATAAAGTCTTTCTAAGTCTAAGTCACTGAGCTGCAGAGGCTGCACTAGCACTGATTAAAGGGGCCGTATTGCACTGTTTTCTGATCTGTTATAATGTTGTTTTCTCATCACAAACAGACCTGGAGTTGTGTTTTGTTTCATTCACATAAATTAACACACAAATCCTGCGTATTTAGGCTGAGTTCTTCTCTCAAACAGAAAACACTCTGATCCACCTTGTGATGCTATGTGGTAATACAGGAAGTGCTCCACTCCATACAGCTTCACTAGAATCATCTGGATGATTTCAACCCTGGAATTGCCGAACTCTACTGAACTAAAGGTAATAGGAGCTGTTAATTTGAAAACTACCACATCTTGACACTACAAGAAGTGTGATGTCAAGAAAAGTGATGTCCAGAGTGAAGTGTGATGTCCAAAGAGCAGTTTGAGCTTTGGAGATGTAGACACACTAATAATAAAGTGTTACTCAAACATGTGGCCATACCGGCTTGTCAAAGCCTGATCCCGTCAGATCTCAGAAGCTCAGCAGGGCCGGGCCTGGTAAGGACTTGGATGGGAGACGCTGGGAAAATCAGGTGCCACAGGGGGGCGCCAGTCATAAAAACTGTCGTTGTGTCCTTAGGCAAGGCACTTCACCCACATTGCCTAGTATGAAAGTGGTGTGTGAGTGAAGGTGGGGGTTGAAGGGGCCGATAGTGCAGATTGGCAGCCTCGCTTCCGTCAATCTGCCCCAGGGCAGCTGTGGCTACAATAGTAGTTTACCACCACCGAGCGTCTCTGAGTGTCCAGAAAAGCGCTATATAAAACTGATGCATTATTATTGTTATTATTATGCGTGAATGAAACAAAACACAACTCCAGGTCTGTTTTTGAGGAGGTAACTACATTATAACATGACTTAAAGCTCATAAGAGTCAGTTTTGCATAATATAGTACCTTTAATGACTGGCTGCAGGCGCTGGGGTTTAGGGAGAGGTGTGTAGTGTTCCGTTACATTTACTCCAGTCCCTTTAGTTTGCAGCAGTTTAAGTGATGGGTGATTCCTTGTAGCAGGTCTGAGGTGTGATCAGTTGCAGTGGGTTCTGACTGTAGGACAGCACAGACTGCACATGGAGCGGACACTGTGCTGAGATAAAAGAATCATTCAAACGGCTGGAAGAGCAGAGAGGGAGAAAACTGAGCTCCCCAGTGGTTAATCAGGTGGATGAGAATCACAAGTGGACTCTGGTATGAACTGAATCAAGTGGAGTCAAGTCCAGCCTGATGGATCACACCACAGTCATGTTAGATGGTACTTCAGCTGCAGATGGTACGAGAACTTAGTGTGAAAGAGGACTGGGGTGGAAGACACAGTAAATATCTGCCTGTATTTACTCTAGTACAGTATATTTGCTTGTGTAGCTTTATAACAAGTTTTCAGACATGCGTTTGCCCAAATATATTGTACAATATAGCACTACTCTTACTTGAGTAAACGTTTTGGTTCCTCTTTCCACTGTGAGCAAGTCTACAAGTGACAAATTATAAATCAGGTTATGTTCAGATACTTTTGAGTGTTTCTCTTACTTCAGTAGTTCACTCAAATATGTTTTTACTCTTACATGAGTCATTTTTTGGAACACAAATATGAGACAATAATCTCCTACGCAATTCTAAAAATACCAGAAAAAAATACTACTTCTTTAAACTATGAAGCAGGTCTGCCCTAAATACTTTGGGTTTTGAGTTATAGTTTTTCATTAAAGAGTGGATGTTCTAGCATTGTTCCCTTATCAAAAACATGCCTGAAGAGGTTTTAGATGTCATCCATGCATGTTTGAGTAATTTAGTGATCTCCCCTGGGCCCTATTCAAACGGCGGATTTACGGTTCGCTGTAAGATTCTGTCCAATGCTCCACCTACAAGCCTACGTCACCCACGCTCCCACACGACATTTCTCCATAAATACACAAAAACATGATACAAAACTGTACACAGCAACTTCACAAACCTGATGTGCAGTAGTTTCATTAGTGGGATGCACGCTCATTGTGCTGTGATAGTGCTCTGAAGGGAATATTCCACAGTACGGCATTAAAGTAAGCTGTTTCTTTTATTGATTACAGGTGTTTTTGTTGCTCAGAAATACTTTGAAACACATGCATCTGTACTGTGAGTGGACTCGCTCTCCACAGATCTGACCTATAACTTGGCCTGGTAGTGTCACATATTTGTCTTTATTGAGATGAATAAGTTTAATGCCATACTGTGGAACATACCCTCCACCAGAAAAGTTACACAGTACCTCTAAAAGATACATTGTGTACATTTTCTGGTGGAGGATCTGTCAAAGGCTTTTTTTTTTTTCCCATGGAGATGTTTTTGCTTTGTAATGTTTCAATGTGGCATTAAACTTTTCTATCTTCACGAAGACCAAACCAGACCAAGTTACAGGTCAGATCTGTGGAGAGGCAACCCCGGTCACAGTCAAAATGCCTGTTTTTCTAGGTATTTTTGAGCTATAAAACCACCTGTAACTGAATAAATGTAAAGTAGATCTGTTTAATGTCATACTGTGGAACATTCCAGACAGAGCAATGACATTTCCATAGAAACAAAAAGGTGACAGACCCTCTATCAGAAAAGTTACACAATGCACCTTTAAATACGTTGTGTTTCGAGTATTAGCTTTTCATAACGCACATATATTACTGTGATCTAAGCCTTCTCCATGTTTCTCCTGTGAGCGGTTGGTTTTTCCCATGTCCGTGTTCTCTTTTGGCTCCTCACAGACTTCAGTGCATCTGGATAAAGTGTTTTTCCATCAGACTCGTTCGCGTCGGCATCTCAGAGCCCACAGCTCCATAAAACAGAGCTCAGCTGCAGCTTCTTCAAGGCTCTTCAGGATCTAAGCACAGGCCATTTTAGGAGAGCGGACGGAGGAGAGATGAGCTCAATCTGACCAAAACCACAGACACACACACACACACACACACACACACACACACACACACACACACACACACACACACACACACACACACACACACACACGCACACGCACACAGGTTGGGATTTCTTGCTTCTTGAGGACATTACATTGACTTCATTTCCTGGAAACATATCCTAACCTTAAAGGTGCACTGCGTAACTTTTTGGTTGGGGTTCCGTCACCTGCTTGTTTCTATGCATATGTCATTGCTTTGCTCTTAAATGTTCCACAATATGACATTACATTTATTCAATTATAGATGGTTTTATAGCTCAAAAATACCTAGAAAAACAGACATTCTGACTGTGAATAGCGTCGCCTCTCCACAAATCTGTAGCTTGGTCTGGTCTCCATGAAGATAGAAAGGTTTAATACCGTACTGTGAAACAATCCAGATAAAGCAATAACATCTCCACAGAGAAAAGCATTTGACAGACCATCCACCAGAAAAGTTGCAGCTTTAATGTAGGACTTAACACCTAAACTCTTTTCTTTTCACCTGTTACTAGATCGACCATGAGGACGGTACGCGCTGGTGACAGAGGAGAGAAAGATTTTTGAACAACACACAGACTGTGACAGACCCAGACTCACTCGCGCAGACAGACCCAGACTCACCTGCACAGACAGACCCGGACTCACTCGCGCAGACAGACCCAGACTCACCTGTGCAGACAGACCCGGACTCACTCGCACACACAGACCCAGACTCACCCGCGCAGACAGACCCAGACTCACCCGCGCAGACAGACCCAGACTCACCTGTGCAGACAGAACCAGACTCACCCGCGCAGACAGACCCAGACTCACTTGATCCAAATTTTCTTGTCAGATGAACATGTCAAAGAGAGAGCGAGGAGCCGTTCAAAGAGGTACAGCACCTTTAACCTGTACTAAACTCATCTGAACATGATGCTGTTGATCTCAGAATAAAGATTTACATCATGGGGACATGACTTTTGTCCCCATAATACTGGTAGATCTCCATGATGTGAGTGTGTGTAGAGTTTGGTCCCCACAGTGTGATGAATACCCGCCCACACACAGGCGGAGCAGTGACATTAGAAGGTCTTTATTCTGGCTCTGAGCTCCGGCTCCTCTGTAATTATGGACAGAGGAGGAACTGTAGCAGGACTAAACCAGGACTAAAACTGGACTAATACATGGATAAAGCACCAAGAAACTACGTCTAAAGTGGGATCAAAGCAGGTCTAATCCAACTACTTGCCAGGACTAAAACAGGTCTAAACCAGGACAAAAGCATAAAATCGCAGAACTAATGCAGGTCTGAGGCAGATAAATACCTGGTAGACCACAATAAAATTGGATTAATTAAAGCAAGTTTAGACTAGCTTCGAATTCAGACTAAACCAGGTCTAAACCAGATCTACACCAGGTCTAAACCAGATCTACACCAGGTCTACACCAGGTCTAAACCAGGTCTAGACCAGGTCTAAACCAGGTCTACACCAGGTCTAAACCAGGTCTAAACCCGGTCTACACCAAGTGTAAACTAGGTCTAAATTGGGACTAAACCATAAATGAAGAGGACTAAACCACGTCTGAAACAGAGTAAATTGTTTTTGGAGACCATCAACAAACCTGGTCTCCAAAAAATGTAATCAGGTTCTAAACTAGGACTCAAACTGAATTTAACGTTCACACAAGTCTTGGTTTAGTCCTGGATTGGAACCAGTTTCAGTCCTAATGTAGACTTGGTTTGGTTCTGTTCCAGTCCTGGCTTTGGTCCGGTTTAGTCCGAGTTTAGTCCCAATTTCGTTGAGGTGATTGTGGAAGAGTGAACGCACCCTAAAACAAGACGAAAGCTGGTCTTTAACAGGCTGGATAGAAACCTGAGCAGTTTTGACGAGGAACAAAGCAGACCCAAGTGTATTATTCTCCAACGCAAAAGAAACATATTTACAAAAAACAGGTACAAAGTTAAAAAACGACAACAGCAGCAGCAGCAGCAGCAGCAACAGCAGCAGCAGCACATCTGAGCAGACTGAGGTTGTCTCCTTTAATTGGACTCTCCCATACTCCAGGACAGGTAAGTACAGGTGAGGTTAAGAATATTTTAAAAGTTAACTTTAAAAAACAGTTATAACATTTATTCAATCAAATTCAAATACAAATATAGAGCTCTTTTTAAGTTAGCAGTGTTAAATGTACAAAATAGACTAGATAAAAAAAATAAAAATATTTGGACACTCCTCAGCACACAGTGGTCTGCCCTGGAACCTTCTTAATATGCTCCGGCTCCTTAAACAATTAAATTAAATACTTTCTTACACTTATTTTCTGTTACAGGCAACTACACACTGCAAGACACAATCTAAATGATTTCATTAATAAACCTTTAACACTTCCTGTGAGTTTGTCATTTTAAACATGTGCATTTTAAGCATAGGGCTGTATAATGGACTAGCTACATGACTGCAAACTCAAACCTGTATTAAAGCTTCAAAATTGATTCTTGTTTTAATTCACACGTTTGAGTAAGCCTTTATTATTAGCCTGTTTATATCTCCAAAGCTCAGAATGCTAGAGAATTTCAGGGCTGAAATCAATCAATCAAAACACAGTGGGGCACTTCCTGTACATGACATCATAAGGTGGAACAGAGTGTTTCCTGTTTGAGAGCAGAACTGAGCCTAAATCTGCAGGGTTTGTGCGTTAAACATGTGTGAATGTAACAAAACACCACTCCGGGTCTGTTTGTGATGAGGAAACATAACAGCAGATCAGTAAATCGTTTAATTTAGGCCCTTTAAAGTGGGACTAAACCAGGATGATTCTGCAGAGGGCCGGGTGACGTTATAGGGCTGTGATTATGGACAGAGGCTGAGCAGTGACGCACAGAGCAGGAGGCACAAGTGAAGGTGGAGAAGGTGCAGATTGTGCCAGATGTTTCCTCAAGATGTCTCAAAGTAAAAGAAGATATAGAGGTAAAGAACAAAAATGAATAGTTTGCGTTCATATAACTCATCACAAAACTGTAGACTGTTTGTACTTTAAAAGGCCAATATTACGTTATTTTCTGATCTGGAGTTGTGCTTTGTTTCATTCACACATGTTTAACACACAAAACCTGCACATTTAAGTTTGAGTTCTTTAAAACAGAAAACACTCTGTTCTGTCTTGTGGAAATACAGGAAGAGCTCCAATGTGTTTTTAAACTCCACACACCTTCATTAGAATCATTTGGATGAATTCAGCCCTGGAATTGGAAATCTCTACTAAACTAATGGTAAAAGGAGCTGTTAAAATGTAAAGTTCATGACATCACAAGGTAGAACAGAGCATTTTGAGCTTTAGAGATGTAGACTAATAATAAAAGGTTACTCAAACATGTGTGAATGAAACAAAACATAACTCCAGGTCTGTTTTTGAGAAGTAAGAACATTCTAACATGACACTTTCCTCATATTTTATCGTGAATAATAAACACAGTCTCTCTCTCCTTCTATTTACCTCTCCTCTGAATCCATGTGTTCTGCGTGTGCGCCCCTCTCCTCTTCACTCTCTCTCTCTGTCTCTGTCTCTCTCACTCACTCTCCCTCTCTCCTCTCCTCCAGGCACCTCCTCCTCCACCTCTCACCGCTCTCTCTTCACCCAAACATGGCGACGGGCCGCTGTAGCTGCCTCCCCGCCAGACGACGCTCAGAAGACCGGACCGAGCGGACCTAACCAGTCACCCAACCAACCACCACCGAACCACCACCTCACAGCAACGAATAGCCCACTTTTACGCACCTCTCCAAACCACGGAAGAACTTCTTTCTGTGCGTAAAAACCAACCTGGAACTTTTTTTTTCTCTCGTAACGGACACGTAGATTTGCGCTCGGAGACTGGAGGAGACCGGAGGATGTACGCCTGCCCGGTTGGTTCTTCTTCCATGGGATAAAAGCGTGAGGGGAGACGGAGAGAAGTAGCGGTGTATGAGGGTCAAGCGCTGCGGAAACCATGAGCAGCCCGCGGAGGAGTAGCGGATTAAGCGCATTCGAGGAAATATATTAAACAACTTTTTGTACTTTTTTGGTCAATAATTCTTCCGCGCCAGACGGGATGGATACGGAACACTCGCTGCTGTCAGGAGGAGTGGACCGGGAGCGCCAAAAACTGCCTCCGATCTTCAACAGCTCTCCCCCGGCTGTAAGAACACACCACACCGCGCTATTTCTTATTTGTAAAATGTGTAAAAAAAATGTGGAAATTATGATGAGATTTTGGTGAAGGTAAAGTGTCCCAGTCTTGGGACACATTGACCTGGTTTAATCCAGTTTTGGGTCCAGTCTAATCCAGGTGTAGACTTTGTTTGGTGCTGGTCTAGTCCCGGTTTAGTTCCAGATTGAAGTTTGATGTGGTGCGTGTGTGAACAAAACCTAAATCCGGGCTAAACCACGACTAATCCAGGACTAAATGAGGTCTAAACCAGGTCTAATCCAGTACTAAATGAGAACTAAATCAGATCTAAACCAGGTCTAATCCAGGACTAAATGAGGACTAAATCAGCTCTAAACCAGGACTAAACCAGGTGTAATCCAGGACTAAATGAGGACTAAATGAGGTCTAAACCAGGTCTAATCCAGGACTAAATGAGGACTAAATCAAGTCTACATCAGGTCTAAACCAGAACTAAACGTGGACTGGGCAGGATTCAGTCTAGACGTAATCAATATTCTGTAAGAACATGAGATCTGGTTTGAATCTGAAGGTAGAGTGTCCTAGATCTGTAGGTCTTGGTGCGTTCACATTTGACCTGGTTTGGTCCAGTTGTGAGTTTAGTCTAGTCCAGGTGTAGGTTTTGGTCTAGACCTGGTTTAGTCCCAGTTTAGTTTGATGGTTTAGACTTGGACTTAGACAAACTTTATTGATCCACAAGGGAAATTACTTGGACACAGTAGCTCATGCATCATAATATATTATAATAACTTTGTGTCGTGTGCAAGGATGGATATATCCTAAATCTGGACTAAAACAACTCTAAACCAGGACTAAATGAGGAATATTTATATTGAGTTAAAAACAATAGTGACATAAAAACCCCAGGATCATGTAGAGCGGGTTAATACAAACATTTTAAGACCAAAATGAGGAGGCTCACAGAGAGAGGGGCCCCGATTTTTCAATACAAAGTGAATTGGAACCAGAGTTGATGGAGCCGGAAGCGCGTCCATGCTCACTTCCTATTTGGAACGCGGAGCCTAGCGAGTTAGCTATGTCCATTTATATATAGTCGATGGAGTAAACCCAAACCTAGCTCTTATATCAGCAAAGTATGTTTCAGATCTAGTATTTTTATTTTATATTTTATACACTGCATACATTAATACTAAATGATTTACTGTATTATTATTGCCTGTAATATGTTTCTAAAAACCTCAGATTTATAGTTTTACACATTGGTTCACAGTAGAAATGTTCTGATTCTGAAAACTATGATCTAACCGTGTGTGTGTGCCAGCTCATATGCCAGGAATGAATCAGGTCTAAGCCAGTTATGAACCACGTCTTCAGAAATAAACTACAGTAGATCTTAACCAGGTCTCAACCAAATCTTAACCATGTCTAAACCAGGATGAGGCCAACTTAAAGCCACAGTATGGAGTTTTTAACTAAAAAAAGACTGAAAAAGCAATTAATTTTTTTTTTTTTTTCCAATTTGGGTATGTTCACTGCAATGAAAAACGTAGAGAAACATACGTCCTTACTGTGAGTGAACTTGCATCTCCACAAACCTGACTCTTATTTGGCCTGGAGGGGTACTTTTCCTGCTTGTTTCCATGGAGATGTTGTTTCTTTGGACATAACCTTCCACTGTATGGCATAAAATGTATCTACAGTCCCTGACAAAAGTCTTGTCGCTTATCCATTTTGTAGAAACAAAAGCTTATAACCTGACTTTAAATTAATCGATTGGTTTTAGAAATGTCTCATATGAAAGCTAAAACCCTCCCAAATTATGCTCAATATACTAAAATAAATTTGCTTCACTGAAGAAAGATTGACCATTTAATGAACACAGAAAGGTCAGATTTTGGCAAGACAAAAGTCTTGTCGCTTACAGAAAATTTAACAAATAATTTACTTCAAATACAAAAATATGTTGCATAACGTCAGTGAATTAAGTAGTGGTGCTGTGAGATCCATATTTAATATCTTGTATGACTTCCATGAGCTTGAAGGACTGCATCCATGCGGGTCGACAATGATTCATACAATTTGTTGATGAAGTCATCAGGAATAGCAAAGAAAGCAGTCTTACATGCCTCCCAGAGTTCATCAAGATTCTTTGGTTTTGCCTTCCATGCTTCCTCTTTCATTCTACCCCAGACATGCTCAATGATGTTCATGTCTGGTGACTGGGCTGGCCAGTCCTGGAGCACCTTGATCTTCTTCGCCTTGAGGAACTTTGATGTAGAGATAGAAGTATGCGATGGAGCACCATCCTGCTGCAAAATTTGACCCCTTTTATGGTTGGGAATGTAAGAGGTAGCTAATATGTATGTAAAATCCCTCAGTCGTCCAGGTAGAATCCATGGCAAAAAAAAGGAGAAAATTTAATTTGTCAACTGGACATAGTTTATTTGGTTGAATACGTTTCGCAGCTCATCCAAGCTGCTTCCTCAGTTCTGGTCAGATGCTGGTCAGTCTATTTCAAACCCACTAACACTTTAAGACAAAAACTGGTCCATCCTAAGGACAAAACTCCGAGCCACAAACAAAGCAATGTGGTCTACTCCATTCAGTGTAGTGAAGACTGCAGTGAGCGCTACATTGGAGAAACAAAACAGCCACTTCACAAAAGGATGTATCAACACAGACGGGAAAACCAGGGTGGGCCGCAATCTGCCGTACATCTCCACCTAAAAGCCACAGGCCACTCCTTTGAGGACAGCGAGGTCCAGATCTTGGCCAGAGAAAAGAACTGGTTTGAGAGGGGAGTTAAAGAAGCTATTTTTGTCAAGAAAGAGAATCCTTCCTTGAACAGAAATGGAGGTCTCAGACATCATTTGTCTCCCATCTATAACTCTATCCTCAAACCTAAATCAAAACAAACTGGGAAAACAATGGGACTAGCCAGGTCAGGTCCAGAGGTGTGAAAACACCATCATGGCCCTGAATGGATATGCTAACTACTCCCCCACTCCCACTCCATATTGAATAGACTCACATGACTAACAGAAACTGTTAACAACTCCATATTGAATCACCTGACCAACTGAAACTGTATTTAAATATGTGTGTCTCAGAGTAATTTTCATTGTAATTAGCTCCTCCCTTCAGGCAGATATAAAGCAGTGTCCGCCAGCATCTGACCAGAACTGAAGAAGCAGCTTGGATGAGCTGCGAAACGTATTCAACCAAATAAACTATGTCCAGTTGACAAATTAAATTTTCTCCTTTTTTTTGCCGAGGTAGCTAATACTTCTTGATATTTTAGGCTATTGATATTGCCTTCCACCCTGCAAATGTCTCGCACACCCCCATACTGGATGTAACCCCAGACCATGATTTTTCCGCCACCAAACTTAACTGTTTTCTGGGTGAATCTTGGATCCATGCGGGCTCCAGTAGGTCTCCTGCAATATTTGCGGCGGCTGTGATGTAATTCAACCGAGGATTCATCTGAGAAATCCACCTTCTGCCACTTTTCCAGTGTCCATCCTTTTAGCAGGCTGTGGGCCTTGGCAAATGCCACACGGTTTTTTAATTGCCTTTTGTTTAGTGCTGGTTTCTGTGCACTGATTCGACCATGGAGGCCATTTCGAGACAGAATTCTACAAACTGTTCTGGTTGACACAGGGACTTGAGGTGACCAGGCCTGGTGGAGCTCTGCTGCAGTGGAAAAGGGGCTGGCCTTGGATTTTCGAATCAACAAACGGTCCTCCCGAGCAGTTGTCTTGCGGGGTCTGCCGGACCTGGGCTTGTCAAAAACATCTCCAGTCTTTTCAGATCTTTTTCTTATTCTTTGTACTTGACGCTGAGACACATTGAAGGTGTCAGCCACCTCAGCAGTGGATCTGGTCTTCAGCCTCTTGATAATTAACGCTTTGGTCTCAGGGTGGATCTTAGGCATGTTGTCAGAGGTCAAGTTGCAGTTGATGTGAAGGTCTGGTGTGCTGGGGTTCTTTTTATACACACCCACTAATTGATTGATCAGTAACTGATCACAGGTGAGGCTGTAATCTAGAATTGGGTGCATCATATGACAAGGCGACAAGACTTTTGTCTTGCCAAAATCTGACCTTTCTGTGTTCATTAAATGATCAATCTTTCTTCAGTGAAGCAAATTTATTTTAGTATATTGAGCATAATTTGGGAGGGTTTTAGCTTTCATATGAGACATTTCTAAAACCAATCGATTAATTTAAAGTCAGGTTATAAGCTTTTGTTTCTACAAAATGGATAAGCGACAAGACTTTTGTCAGGGACTGTATGTCTATGGTTTTAACTTTCTGTTTTCTTGTGACCATGCAGGTCACGTACCACCTCCAGAAAGTTACATACTGGGGCTTTAAATGAAGAAATAAAAACAGAATTAAAACCACAAGTAATTCAGATTTTTAGCCCAGAAACGCACTAAGACTAAAGTAATAAACCAGGATTCAACCAGGACTAAACCAGAACTCAACCAGGACTCAACCAGGACTAAACCAGGACTAAACCAGAACTCAACCAGGACTCAACCAGGACTCAACCGAGTTTCAAAATCTGGATCAGAACCAGGTCTAGAATTGCTTATAAAACAACTGAAAGCTCAATTTTTTTGTATGCATATTTATTACCTTAACCTGTCCTTAGCCCTAGTGTAGTAGTTTGGTCCCTAATTTGATGTAATGTGTTTGTAATTTCCAGGGTTACAAACAAATTTAGGTCATTTTAATTCTCTATACTCTTATAAAGCGCTCATAAGCAATAGACTTTTAGCAAAACAAACAGTAGCCTTTGTGGCCTTTATGTAATTAAATCTAATAATTAAGATTCTACCTTCAGTATTAACTTTAGTGTACACAAAATTCTAAAATAGTTTTAAAATAAACAGATAAGGTCATTTCACTCATGCAGTGCATCTCCTGTTACAATATTTAGTATGATATTTTCTGGATTTTTGTTCTTTTTAAAAAGCCCTGACAAATCTATTCAAAGAACTAAGGTTTAAAAGTGCTTAACTGGCTCTATTCACGCTTACCGGAAGATGTTTGGAAACATGCGGATGACGACTTCCGGTGCAGTTCCCGACACTGGGCATGTGATAAAACCGGGGATTTAGCAGCAGTGTCTTCACAACCTGCCAAAGCTTTTCATGGGGAACGGGACTCTAATCACATCTTCAGTGTCATAGGCAGCTGATAGTAACTGCTGATCTGAGGAACATAACGGAACGCTACAATTACAATTTATTAAGTTAACAGAGCCCAAAGGAAGTCGTCATCCGCATGTTTCCAAACATCTTTCGGTTTTGTGACGTAAGTGTGAATAGAGCCCATAACAGTTATTTCTTCATGTAGTCTGGACTGAAACAGAGCAAAGGATCATGGTCTATGTAGGGGTTTTTTTTAGCTCAAGCTGCACCATAACAATGAACTTAGAGGTTGTATAGAGGATTTTCAAAGGAAGGAGAAATCCAGCGACTGTTTGTCCTTTTTCACCCCCCTCCTCCACAGCTCCTTAAGAAGAAGCGCCTCCTCCTGCTTCCTCCTTACTCTCACACTGCTTGTTTATAGCCGATGCGCGTTCAGAATCGCTGTTGCTGCTGTAACTATACTGTACGTTTTCAAATGATAAGCAGAAGTTTCCTGTCCAGAAGTCATTTAGCGACCAACGTGTCAGTCTTTAGACCCTCTGCTTCAGTGCACGCCGTCGCTGTTATCTACAGGCTAATGTTTATCTGGCCCTACCACATCCACAGTTGATGGATTTTCATTCTCTTTTTTTTGGTCATCATAATTACAAGGCTGCTGCATCTCTATAATGCTGTTATTGACAATTTGAAACAAAAAAAAAATCCTCCATGCAACCTTTAACCAAAGACACTGTTATATTGTGATGGCCACGATATTATTGTGAGACTGTTGACAAAACGATATCACGATATTTCAGTTAATGTTACACATAGAGATGGGCCGATACTTGGAATTTTTAGCAATTCAGCTACTGACCTTAAATCTCCAGTACAGGCCAATTATTGTTCTGGCCGGCGTGCTTTATTTGAACACTTAAACGGCCCATATTATGTTATTTTCTTTATGTTTTAATGTTTTTTCCTCATCACAAACATATCTGAAGTTGTGTTTTGTTTCACACATGTTTAACACACAAACCCTGCTTATTTAGGCTGAGTTCTTCTCTCAAACAGAAAATACTCTGTTGGTAATACAGGAAGTGCTCCACTGTGTTTTTAAACTCCACACACCTTCACTCGAATCATTTGGATAATTTCAGTTCTGGAATTGCCAATCTCCACTGAGCTAAAGGTAAAAGGAGCTGTTTTATTTGAAAACCACTCCTTCATGACATCACTAGGTGGAACAGAGCATTTTGAGCTTTAGGGATGTAGACAGACTAATAATAAAGTGTTACTCAAACGTGTGAATGAAACAAAACACAACTCCAGGTCTGTTTTTGATGAGAACATTATAATACGGTTTAAAGTTGGCAAGAGTAAATTTTGCATAATATACGACCTTTAAATGTGAATGTATATCTGCCCAAAATGTGACTAGGTAACCCTATTGAAGGTTTGAGGTAATAAAAGACTGTAGCTGAGTTTGTTGTAAATTAAAATGATCTGTATCGGCCATGTAAAAAAACAAAACAAAAAAAATTGATCTCTAGTTTCAAAATTTGTCCAAACCTCCTTAATACAATATACTTAGTGCAGTATATATATTTCTGGAGGTGATGGCATGATTCCATGGAAACAGAAAGTTAAAACTATATTTTGGAACATTCTCCATGAAGAAAGATAAGTATGATACTATAATGTGGAATATTATTGCTGCTTGTTTCCATGGAAACAAGCAGGAGGCCAAATAAAGATCAGGTTTGTGGAGATGCAAGCCCACTCACAGTAATGATGCAGTTTTTTAAAAAGCTATTGTTTTAGTCTGTTTTTTGGAGATAAAAGTTACATATTGTGGCTTAATTGTTTTTCTATACAGCCCCAAAGATAACTGAATTAAAGCAAATACATATTAACCAAAGGTATAGCAGAAGAGTGTTACACAATCATATGTAGTCTGAGTTTGGGAGGTTCTTGAAGACTGGACTTGGTTGGTGGGGCCGTGGAGGTTCAGATTTTATTGGTCTGTGCGTATCTATAAAAGTGCACCGGTTTTTCACTGCTTTTCCTGGAAGTCCACATGTGCTCCACAGCTCAGCTCACATAATGCTCTCTCTTATGTAACTTCACCAGGAGGCCAGAAGTCTGAAGGACCAGCCTGCCACATCTCATAGAATACATATAAACCAGGGCTAAACCAGGACTAAAACAGGTCTAAACCAAATCTAAAGCAGGACTAAACCAAGGCTAAACCAGGACTAAAACAGGTCTAAACCAAATCTAAAGCAGGACTAAACCAGGGCTAAACCAGGACTAAAACAGGTCTAAACCAAATCTAAAACAGGACTAAACCAGGGCTAAACCAGGACTCAAACAGGTCTAAACCAGCTCTAAAACAGGACTAAACCAGGACTCAAACAGTTCTAAACCAGCTCTAAAACAGGTCTTAACTAGGTATAAACCAGGTGTAAACCAGGGCTAAACCAGGGCTAAACCAGGACTAAACCAGATCTAAATCAGAGCTTAATGGTCTTGTATATAACATTTTCATTTCAAATTCATAAACTTGACCTAACTGTGCCCCCAGATACAAGTGAACCATGTTCAGATCAAATATAGCTTTTACTGACAGCAAGTCAAATGCTGATTTATTCTTAATTACCTAAACATTGGACATAATCATGTTGGTTTAAACCTGAAATGGCTCTCTCTGATCTGAACAGTCACTACCTAAACCCCAGAACCTACAGCCAACCATAAGTCAGTGCTAGTGCAGCCTCTGCAGCTCTGAGTGAATTCTGGAGGTTCTGAGCTTTCACATGAGGCATGTGTCTTCTATCTGCAGGTTAAGGCTCTGGAGACACAGGTTCAGTTGTGATTGTAATAAGAACTCCTTTAAGAGAATCTAAACCAGTTATAAAGTAGGTGTACAGAATAGACTGCACCAGGTCCAAGGCCGATCTTTAACCTGGACTAAAATACAAATGAATGAGAACTATAGCAGGTCTAAACCAGGATTTAAGCATGAATGAGGTCTAAACCAGGACTAAAGAGGGTTTAAACCAGATCTAAACCAGGTCTTAACCAGGAATAAGGAGGGTCCGCCACCTGTTTGTCTCCATGGAGATTTTGTTTTGCCTCGTGTGTTTCAGATTCTGATTCAGAAAATTTCCCAGAGGGCAGTTCATTTGCAGCATTCTCAGAGCAATTCTCACTTCACAAATACACACAAACACACACAGTGTGTCAGCCTGTTTCAGTCCACAAGTGGAACTCAATACAACAATATACATATATTAGTGTTCTCGATATGTGACTGTGTGTGGTGCAGCAGATGTCCAGATGAGCAGCAGCTGGTGTTGACAGCTCATACACAGAGCGGTGGTGCGTTCAGGGTCGACAGGACACGAGCACGCTCCTGCAGCACTGCACACACTTCACACTCCCTAGTGTCCACAGAAACACACAGCACACACTTCAAACTCCCAGTGTCCACACAAACGAGCCCCCAGAGACGAGCACTGTGGCAGGAGACTCACTGTACAGGAGCTGGGGAAGCTGCGATAAATGACCAGCTATTACTATGACAACTATGGAGAATAAGTGAACCAGTTTGGACCTTTGTTTTGATTTTCTACATGTACAGTAAGTACAGGATTTGGGATTTCTCGTATTATTATTGCAAGTTTATGTTTTCAAGTAATAAAAATCAGAAGACTGAAAACCTTTGTAAAGGTCAGTTAACTTAAAGCCATAGTATGTGTGTACAACTTGTTGTTACTGTGAGGGGGCTTGCATCTCCACAAACATGACCTTATTTAGCCTGGAGAAGGGTCTCCGCCTGTTGTTTTCATGGAAATGCTGTTCCATAATCTTCCTCAGTGTGGCATAAAACATGTACATTCCACTGAGCATGTTCTGAAGTATGGTTTTAATTGTCTGTTTCCATGGAACCATGCACCAGAAAGTTACATACTGTGAGAGTCAAGGTTGATACTGTAAAAAGTGCAAATACTGACCTGAAAAATTGGGTTTGGGGGATGTTCCTCTTTTATTATACAAAAAATACTTTTTGGTGAAGGGTTCCCCACCTGCTGGTCATAGAGATGTCACTGACATGTGATCTGTCACGGACAATGTCTCTGGAGAGGTGACCCTTTGACAGTAGTAAAACATGTTTTTAAGGGATTTTTAAACAAACACGACTGGATAAAGCCAAGATTGTTAAAGACCATTTTTGCATTGTTGATGATGTCATCTTTGTGCGCCAGGGTCTGGGGCGTGGATCCAAGCAGGCGTTCCCGTCTCTGGGCACGTTCATCTCCACTCTGAGCCAACGCCGCGACGCAGGTGGGCGGGGCTTATCCACCGTGAGCGGGATGGCCAACAGCCTGGGACTCAGACACGGTAAGGACCATTTTCAACAAGTTATGAATGACAGTCTGTTCTGAGTTCTCTTTAAGACGAGTTTACTGAGCGGCGTTTGCTGTGCTGTGTATGGGTACATTACTTTGTGCTCAGTGCTGTGGTTGGTTGATCCACAAAGACAAATAGAATAAAAACTAAATAGTTTAAAAATACTAACGTTTATGCTAACTACCAGTCAAAAGTTTAGACACACTTTTTCATTTACGTTTCTTCTTTATTTCCACAATTATTTACATTGTGAATTCTCACTGAAAGCATCAAAACTATGAATGACACATATGGAAACAAAAAATAAACTCAAAATAAGTTGTTTTAGATTTTAGTTAAAAATAGCCACCCTTTGCTTTGAGCTCTGGTTTGCCCTCTTGGCGAGCGTTCATTGTTCTGTTTAGGCGTTTGATTTTCAACAAAAAGCTGAGAGTGACTAACTGAAAAACTGTGGCTATTGGCTAATGCTAGCTAGCTTGTCGCTGTAATTTTATAAGTGAGAGACTTGTTCAACAGCACAAATCAGCTCACCTGTTGTAGTTCCTGCTAAGTCAGCTCTTTATCATCACATTGGGCCTCATTCATGAATCTTTTCTTTTGTTCGTAACTTCCACTTTAAGAAGATGCTGATCAATCTCTACACCATATTCACAAAGTGTTCTTACGCAGCTGAATTCCTTCTTAAAGGTTGTATAGAGGATTTTCCAAGGAACGAGAAATCCAGCGACTGTTTGTCCTTTTTCAAATGTTGTGCATGCGTGACTCCCTAAGTAGAAACCCCTCCTTACGCTCACGTTGTTTGTTTACAGCCGGTGAATCGCTGAATCGCTGTTACTGCTGTAACTATACTGTACGTTTTCAAATGATAAGCAGAAGTTTCCTGTCCAGAAGTCATTTAGTGACCAACGTGTCAGTCTTTAGACCCTCTGCTTCAGTGCACGCCGTCGCTGGAAGGAATCTCCGAGAATCACCTTAGTTTGGCTTCACTCCTTTTCCCCTTCTCCTCTTCTTTCTGTGACCTCAAAACTGGACTTTCTTTGTGGCTAACTGGTAGTGGATTCTTGTTTGCCATCACAACAAACTTTGTGCAAACTGCCAGGAAGCTACAGTTGGAAAAAGCTGCTAAGGACTGCTGCGTTGGTTGAGTAAACAGCGTCTTGCGTATGTGGAATGCGTAAGAGGCGTACGCTAGAAGTTACGCTAGAAACGTAGGGAGTTTGATTGACAACCTGACAGCCAAATTTGTTTAAATACCACCTTTTTCCAGTTTAGAAGAAACTTCTACAGGCAAATCCATGGCTGTGCCATGGGCTCACCGGTCTCCCCTATCATTGCAAACTTATACATGGAACAATTTGAACAGAGTGCCCAGGCCTCATATCCAGGCACTCCACCCACGCACTGGTATAATTTTGTTGATGATAATTTTTCAAAAATAAAAATTCAAGATTTGGAACCTTTTACTGCACATATCAATTCTGTAGATCCAAACATCAAATTCACGCGTGAAGATGCCAAGGACAACACATTGGCCTTCTTAGATTGTGCAGTAACGATAAGAGAAGACCGGCGACTCCAGGTAGAGGTCTTCAGGAAGCCCACACACACCGACCAATACCTGCTTTTTGATTCACACCACCCACTTCAGCACAAACTGGGAGTCATTCGGACATTACAACACAGGGCCCAAGTGGTTCCTACAAGCGCAGAGGGAAAGGAGAAAGAAGAACAACACGTGGAGAAAGCCCTCTCCATTTGTGGATATCCTAAATGGGCTTTCAATAAAACGAAGAGGACAACAGAGAACCAGAACCCAGGAGAAAGGGTGTAACTATTCCTTACCTGGCTGGCGTTTCCGAAAAACTACAGAGGATCTTCAGACAACATGAAATCCCAGTCTATTTCAAACCCACAAACACTTTAAGACAAAAACTGGTCCATCCTAAGGACAAAACACCGAGCCACAAACAAAGCAATGTGGTCTACTCCATTCAGTGTAGTGAAGACTGCAGTGAGCGCTACACTGGAGAAACAAAACAGCTACTTCACAAGAGGATGTACCAACACAGACAGGAGAGCCAGAGTGGGCCGCAATCTGCCGTACATCTCCATCTAAAAGCCACAGGCCACTCCTTTGAGGACAGCGAGGTCCAGATCTTGGTCAGAGAAAAGAACTGGTTTGAGAGGGGAGTTAAAGAAGCTATTTTTGTCAAGAAAGAGAATCCTTCCTTGAACAGAAATGGTCTCAGACATCATCTGAGTTGATCTGTCATCAACTCTATCCTCAAACCTAAATCAAAACAAACAGAGAAAACAATAGGGCAGCCAAGTCAGGTCCAGAGGTGTGAAAACACCATCATGGCCCTGAATGGTTCTGCTAACTACACCCCCACTCCCACTCCATATTGAATAGACCCACCTAACTAACAGAAACTACACAGTAAACACTAAACAAATATGTGTTGTCTCAGAGTCATTTCATTGTAATTAGCTCCTCCCTTCAGGCAGATATAAGGCAGTGTCCGCCAGCGTCTGACCAGAACTGAAGAAGCAGCTTGGATGAGCTGCGAAATGTATTCGACCAAATAAACTTTTGTCCAGTTGACAAACTGAATTCTCCTTTTACCCAACAGTTTAATGTTTATTACAAGGCTGCTGCATCTCTATAATGCTATCATTGACAATTTGAAACAAAAAAAAGAAATCCTCCATACAACCTTTAAATGACACTTGCGCCTAATTCACCAACACCCAGCTACAGACACCTTCACACTCATTTACATTTCATTTACATAGAAAATTAATGTGTATTTTGGTTAGAAACGCCCTCTAAACTTCCAAATATGGCCAATATGGTTTTGGTATTATGACTGACTGACTGAGGCTCACTGCAGCCTGTATAATAGACCACATGCTCTATAAAACGCCTCACAAATGTTATATGATTATAGGAAATAATTGGAGAAAATATATAACTTACAATCATGGAGGAATTTGAATTTTTCGTTACATTATCAGATAATAATATAAAATAAACAGTAGAATTTTTGTTCTTACGAGTGCTCCTGACTGTTCGTAGGATTTGTTCTTCCAGAAGAACATTTTCAGTTAAGAAAAAGTTTTGTGAATGTCAAAAATGTTCGTAAGAAGGCCTTAAGTACAAATTTGTTCGTCAGGACGTTTGATGAATGAGGCCCATAGTTATAAAACAAAGCTCAGATTAACAGAGCAACAGAGTAAAACAGCCTCAGACAGAGTAGAGCCTACAGTTAGCATCAAACCCCCAAGGAATTTTGATGACATCAGCTGCAAAGTAACCTTTATCATAACAGATGTGAGAGGGGGAGCAGTGAAGAGCTCAGAGGGACAGAACCCCAGATACATTTCGGTTAATCCCCCTCTCCACTCGTCCCGTGTCAGCCTCAGTTTGAATGAGTCTTTACTCAGCGCTCACACCTGCTTCCTCCTGGTGCACAGTTAAGCTCACACGTTTGTCCGTACTTTATACACAAGATAGTAGTGAGTTTGTGAGCTCCCAATAATCCATCCAAAACCACTCCCGTTAAAAACCACTTAGCAGGGCTGTGTTTTGAGCCAGAGCCAAAGGTGAAGCGCCCAAATGAACCAAAACAAATAAACATAGACACACTTCAGACAGGTTCTGACTCTGTTGCAGTAGAAATACAGACTACTTTGCGTTTGAAAAGAAGAAAGGACTTTTTGGGCTAGAAAAATGCGCTTTTCTTTCAACTGAATTTTAAGAAGACCTATTGTGCTTGTGCCTGCTTTATAACCTATGACAGCCATGGATCATTATGTTAAAATTTGGATTTCAAATCACATTATTCATCTAAAACGACTGAATAAAAGAAACAAGTGCGCTGATTCTGTGTTAGAAAATGGCTGTGCGGTCGGGAGCTGATGTCGCCGTAAATGTCATCACAAAAAAGTGCGATGTAGCTGTTGGTAACTCCGACGGATAGCTGCATATCAAGATAGAGAGCAGCAGATTATTTTTATTTGTACCGAAATGACATGACACTGCTAAATCCTACGTGTATCACTGATTAGAAAAATAATATTGGACAATGAATTAAGTACAGAGCAGTGACGGTGAAAACAGGAGTTGATCGGTAAAATGGCGTCTTAAAAATGAGTAATTAAAGATTGCTCAAACATGCACGAATCACTCCAAATACAACTTCCAGAGAATTATTGAGAAGGAAACATGGATGGAAAAAATCATGGCTGAAAAGTCAATTTTGCAGAATAACAAGTTTGATTTCTCAGCTTGTTCTGCCAATCAGACTGAAGTATTTGACTTAACATTCTGCCTTTTCCTGATCACGTTCATCCCAGATCCCAAATTGGTCATTTTGATACTAAGGAATGGACTCGATACTCAATACTGATTCTGATACCACAACGATAATAAAAAACACAATAGAATGTGATTTTCAGCGTTAAATGGTAGTACCTTCTTTTCTATTCCCATGTTTTCTCATACAGCTCAAGATCATTCTAAAGCGATTCAGGAAAGGTTCATTTCTGTCCTGTGAATGTGACTTTTTTAGTATCGATACCTGCTCAAATGATTATCTAGTTTCGACACGAGTTTTGATTTCGATTAGTATCTAATTTTCGTTACTTTCGACACCCCGTTCACATATCAATTCTGTCAAGTTTTGTTTTGGCAAAAATTTGAACAAAATATGATCTGTAGGCTTATCCTTCCTTCACCTTGTCATCCAAAGACATGTTTTTGGCCCCTGTGTGTGTGATGAGCTCATGGGCCTCGCAGCTGGACGGGCCCCGGTCCCCTAGAGGCCGCAAAAGGAACCACAGTACAGACACAGCAGACGAGGTCATCACTACAGGGACGGCTGCTCCTTTTACTGGAAACAGACAGCCCATTACAAATGATTTACAGCCAAACATGAAAGTGAAACGAGACATACCAGATAGTACTGAGTTACTGCTGTACATTTTTTTATTTTGTCACCTCATTATTCAAAATATTTTTTTAAATTATCTATATTACTCTATTTTCTGATCTGTTCTAATTTTCAATTCAATTCAGTTCAATTCAATTTATTTTTGTATAGCCCAAAATCACAACAAGAGTTATCTCGGCGGACTTCACAAAATTGTTGATTAATAAAGCAGAAGAAACATTCATAAAACAAAAATACAGAATGTTCAACAACAAGCAGGCAAATGGATGATTGTCCCAGCATCTCCTGTCCTTAGACCCTCCTTCTCGGCAAGGAAAAACTCCAAAAAACCCAATGGGAAAACGGAGAAACCTCGAGGAGAACCACAGTGAAGGAGAGATCCTACTCCTAAGGACGGACAGGCAGATGAAACTACTAATCTAGCAGGACGAGGACAGTTAATCCAGGACAGGGAAGGAGAGGAGGGGTCCAGGTCCTCGACACTAGGGGGCAGCAGCGGTCCAAACTGGAACAGCAGCATCTGAAACAGTTACACTCCCCAAAAGGGGAGTGGGACAAGGGACAACATGTGAATAGCAAAGAACAGACTACGTTCCTTGCTATTCACATTTGCTTTGAGGTTGTTTCCTCATCACAAACTTACCTGGAGTTGTGTTTTGTTTCATTCACACACAAACCGTGCAGATTCAGGCTAGGTTCTTCTCTCAAACGGTAAACACTCAGTTCCACCTTGTGATGTCATGTGGTAATACAATAAGTGCTCCACTGTGTTTTTAAACTCCACACACCTTCACTAGAATCATTTGGATGATTTCAGCCCTGGCATTGCCAATCCCTACTGAACTAAACCTAAAAGGTAGCTGTTAACTTGAAAACTACCACTTCATGACATCACAAGGTGGAACAGAGCATTGGAGATATAGACAGACTAATATTAAAGTGTTACTCAAACATGGCTTAACACTCACAAGAGTCAATTTTGCACTTTAACAATGTTTAGTATTAACAACTCAACCAACATGGATTAGTCACTAGAAATGTGTTATTCCATAGTATGGCATTAAACATATCTAAATAGCATTAATTTCAGTAATTTTCCATTGCTCAAAATGACATCGAAAAACATTCATACTTCGTGTGAGCCTCTCCCCAAATGTGACTTGTAACTTGGCCTGGTAGCGTCATTTCACCTCCTTGTCTTCATAGAGATAGATAAGTTTTGGGATAAACCTGCTTTGTTATTGTGTCAATGTCATAAATTAGTTTCAATATTATTGTTTATCGTCTATGTTTTCTTTATCAATATATCGCACATTATTTTTTTTATTGTGACAGGCCTACTAATATTGCACAGATTTGCATGTTTGTGTGCAGAAGTAAAGTTGCTTAAGTAGTTTTGTCCCTGGGTTAAATGCGTCGTTGCGAGTCCCATTGGATCACCACGGTAACGCCCTTCACGTGTCAGATCTCAGGCATCCTCCAGTGATTACAGTGACTGCAAAAATGTTTGTGCTCTGGCCGGACAAAGCGAGGAACACAGTGTCATCTGCATCTGCTTTGTGGAGATGAAGTGACTCTGTGTAATGTGTTTAAATATAAGAGACAGATTATGGGTGTGAGGAAGGTGTTCATAGTTTTCATATTACTCCTTGGCATGACTCTCTCCTCCCTCTCCTCTGCACAAATTACTCCAACTCATACACTGTACATGAGTAGCGTGCGGTGACTTTTATGGGAAGGCAAGCTGCCTGTATTTAGTCAATAACAATTTAATAATGCCACGTTTTATGCAAACTACATTGCAAATGAGTATATTTGTTTTTACTAACATTAATTGCATGTAACTGAGCCATTCTGGAGTCAAATTAGAGAAACCTAGGCTTGCATAGTTTATTCATATTAGAATATTAAGATAAGATAAGATATGCCTTTATTAGTCCCACAGTGGGGAAATTCCAGTGTTGCAACGCACAGTTCAAGAACAGCAGGAAAATGGAACATGCAATAAAACAAGATAATAGATAATGGCTTAAAAATAATTTAAAAATAGACTTAAAAATAGACTCTAATGTAACACACTGTTTCTGTGGAGCAAAAATATAGAATACCAAAAAACTATTATGTACAATAAAAGTAACAGTGCAGCATATGAACAGAATAAATCTCAGTAAAGTGACTTCAGTATATTATAATGTTATTTACAGTAATGTGACTATGTTTATGTACAGCAGCATTAGACAGGATAAATATCAATAAGTGACATAAGTGAATTGTATCAGAGATGTTTTACATGGTCTTCAGTATTGGACTGTATTTGACTCCATCTTTGTACAAACAGGGCTGTTTGTTTCTACTCCTACGCCTTATTTATGCAACTGAGTCATTATTATAAAACATCTAGAACCATATGAATGACACATGACTGTACACATGTGTAATGCACTTACTACACAACATGTACATTCATCAAGATCATGAAGAGATACTAACAACAACAGTGCACTGGTCACGCAGGTGCACTGGTCACACAGGTGCACTGGTCACACAGGCGCACTTATAATAGTGCAGCCTGATGTGTCACGAACGTCCCCTTAAACACAGCCCTGTGTTAGAACAGGGCATTATCACTCCTCTCACAGATGCAAATCAAAACCACGTCTTTCCTGAAGAAACGTCATGTATTTCCCTGAAGCAGAGTAGGTCCAGAACACACACATGTTCCACACACACGCACACACACACACACACACACACGCACACACACACACACATACACGTGTAATAGTGCTGTTATTCCACTGATACTGTCGCTCCTTTATAAACACACAGAGACGAGGTGCCTCGAGACAGGTTCCAAACAGGAAGTGAACATGGGCGTACTTCCTGGCTCCAATTCATTTTGTATTAAGAAAATGTCACCCATCTCTCTAACTGCTGCTGTGAGCCTCGTCATTTTAGTCTAATAAATGTTCATGTTAACTCGCTCTACATGATCCTTGTGTGTTTATTTTGCTATTTTGTCCATAATTCAATTCCTATTTCTAATATAGAACTCAGCTCCAAATTTATCCTATAGTTGCCGACCTCGATGAGCTTCATTTGACTGGAGCTGACCCCTATGGGTGATGTCACACTCCACTTCTTTATACAGTCTATGGTCCAAATACAAAGTCAAGAGGGTATATGAGAAAGGGAAACAACTAAAACTAAAGTTCAGAAAAAAATAATAATTACATCATTTAATCAGTCATAGTGGAGGGCTCTGAATGGCTCTGGCTAAGTGAGTTTTGACTGAGGTAACTACGGTGTGTTCACTGTCCGTTGTGGTGCGTTCACTGCCTGCCATATTCCTGGGCTCTTTTGGCTCTTGTTTTTGTCTCAGGTGTAATGATGTGTCACTTCCTCTGTTTCGACTGTGCTCTGAGCTGCCTCATGTTTGGGTCAAACTGTACAGATTTGAACCAGACGGCAACAAAAAGAGAAAGGCTGTTTGTTGTGTTAGGAGGAAAAAGTAGAGTTGGATTTTTAATGGTTCTATATTACGCAAACTTGACTCTTGTGAGCTTTAAGCCGTGTTATAATGTTCCCTCATCAAAAACGAGAAGCGAGAGACGTAAGAAAAAAACAAAGCGAACCTGCTCTTCTCCTGTACAGACCAGTAACTCAGGTCCGTCCCAATGGTGGCGCTGATCGTGGCGGTGGTCGGGCCCAGACGCCGTGGCCGCGCTTCCTGTCTGCCGCTCCTGTGATTACCGTGGGAACGCAGCCCGCCTCCGCCGCTGTCACCACGGCGACTGAGGCCCGAGCCATTAGAAAACCTCCGCCCAAATGAAAACCATATGACGCCCCCGCACGCACACGTCTACAAGCACACACACGCATGTACACGTAGAGACACGGGGACCAGGGTTTGGCTTTCCAAGGGCCCGCGGCAGTAGCCATAATTACCGCCATTAGCCCTTTCATCTTCTCAGTACTACGGCGGGTTATGGATTTGGCCTTGATTGGTTTTAAACGCAGTTATTTGAGTAAAGACCAGTTCAGTTTCTTTTAGAGATGGTTTGATATATTTTCCGATTTTCGATATTTGCCTTGCTGTTATGAACAATCAACAATAATTGCCTATGTCGATACTAGAGATGTCCCGATCCAATACTGGTATCGGTATCGGCTCCCAGTCTAGGCATTTTTAGATTTTTATCGGTTTGCATCAAATTTAGTGAATAGATACAGTTCTTCACATGCAGCAGCTCACTCCCAGAGCAGCTCAAAGGTGCACTATGTAACTTTTCTGCTGGAGGGTCCGTCAAATGCGTTTTCCGTGGAAATGTCATTGCTCTGCCTGGAATGTTCCACGGTATGACATTAAACAGCTCTACCTTATATTTATTCAATTACAGTTGGTTTTATAGCTCATAAGTACCTAGAAAAACAGTGAGCTGGGTCGCTTCTCCTCAGCTGTGACCTGTAACTTGGTTTGGTTTGGTCTTCATGAAGATAGAAAGGTTTAATGCCGTACTGTGAAACATTCCGGACAAAGCAATAACATCTCCATGGAGACAAGTATTTGACGGACCCTCCACCAGAAAAGTTACACAATGCACCTTGTTATAATGTTGTTTCCTCATCACAAACAGACCTGGAGTTGTGTTTTGTTTCATTCACACATGTTTAAAACACAAATCCTGTATATTTAGGCTGAGTTTTTCCCTCAAGCAGAAAACACTGCTGTGGTAATACAGGAAGTGCTCCACTGCGTTTTTAAACTCCATACACCTTCACTAGAATCATTTGGATAATTTCAGACCTGGAATTGCCGATCTCTACTGAACTAAAGGTTAAAACTAGCTGTTAACTTGAAAACAACCACTTCATGACATCACAAAGTGGAACAGAGCATTTTGAGCTTTGGAGATGTAGACACACTAATAATGCAGAATTACTCAAACATGTGTGAATGAAACAAACCAGTACCCCAGGTCTGTTTTTGAGGAGGTAACAACATTATAACACGAGAATCCATTTAGTGTAATACAGGATCGTTAAATGGTCTGATTGCTGATGTTGATGTTGTGATATAAAAGTGTTTTCCTGTGAACAGTGAGCAGTGTTCAGGCTGAGCTCGTTTGTGAAGAATGTTAAAGTCTCCACGCGCTCATAAAGACTCGAACGAAAGGTGAGCCTGCGTCATGGTGCTACAGGCCAAACTAACAGAGAAGGACTCATACGGTCAGAGGAATAAACTACTCACATTAAGGTGCACTGTGTAACTTTTTGGTTGGGGTCCGTCACTTGCTTATTTCGATAAATATGTCATTGCTTTTCCGGGAATGTTCCACAGTATGACATTAAACAGCTCTACTTTACATTTATTCAATTACAGGTGATTTTATCGCTCAAAAATACCTAGAAAAACAGTCATTCTGACTGTGAGCGGGGTCACCTCTCCACAGATCTGACCTGTAACTTGGTCTGGTTTGGTCTCCATGAAGATAGAAAGGTTTAATACCATACTGTGAAACATTCCAGACGAAGCAATAACATCGCCACGGAGAAAAGCGTTTGACGGACCCTCCACCAGAAAAGTTACACAATGCACCTTTATACAGTCATACTTTTGGTGCAGTAGCTGTCCTGGGGCAGAGTGGTGGAAACATGGCTGCTAAAGATACAGGCCATAGGTCAAGAGTATTAGGTTATATATCAGGTGATAATTGATTGATTTACGTCACCAGTTGTGATAATGGAAGTGTAAGATTTTAATGATCAGTTCTATAAACATATCTGTACATGACTGCATCGGCCATGAAAAAAAAACAAAAACAAAAAACAAATCCGTCCATCTCTGTACTTTTTTATTTGCCGGTTTTTGTCACATCAACTTTTTTTTTTTTTTCTTTTTCACTTCACAAAACTGTCATAATTGCGTAATCCTTTATTTTTAGTTTGTCATCTCCAACAGTGGGAGTTGTGATGATAGCAGCTGTCTTTTACCTTTATTTCAGTAGAGATCGGCAATTCCAGGGCTGAAATGATCCAAATGATTCTTGTGAAGGTGTGTGGAGGTTAAAAACACATGACATTTTCAGTTTGAGAGAAGAACTCAGCCTAAATCTGCAGGGTTTGTGTGTTAAACGTGTGTGAATGAAACAAAACACAACTCCAGGTGTGTTTGTGATGAGGAAACAACATTAGAACACAGATCCTATACGACAGGCATGCCCAAACTATGGCCCATGGGCCAAATGTGGCCCTCAGACAAATTTTTCTTGGCCCTCAGGCTTTCAGGTGAATTGGCCCAAATTACCTTGAGCAGTTTTGAATGCAAGTTTTTTGAAAATCTACATCGATAAGACAATATTTAATACTTATTGTGTGGTTTTGTGGATCTTAGCATGAATAAAGGACTGAAAGCTCATTCTAACGTGTTAAACCTGCATATTTCAATTTACTGTACTGAGCACCAGTCTATGGCCCTCAATCGGCCCTCTGCTTCGTCTGTGTTTAGATATGTGGCCCTTGATGAAAAAAGTTTGGACACCCCTGCTATACGATAACTGTTAAAATCCTGCATACTGCCTGCATCAGTATCGTCCATATGCAGATTTTTTTTTACCAGACAGTGAACGCTAATGCTAATTCTAGACCTAGAATTGTAAACCTCTGCTTGCTTTGGTTCTGAGCCCTGGTCCACGGTGTTAGCGTAAATAAAGGTCAGTGTAAATTGACTTCCCCTCATGAGGACTCTATCAGAGCCCATGGAACACACTTGAGGAGAGGCGCCATGGAGACCGCCGTGCGTTGCTGTTGGGACGCGATTGGGTGACGCACTCGCTGACAGGGCACAGGCAATTAGAAGGAGAGAGGTGCCCCCTGCTCACCTGTGATCAGACACGACTGTGGGGGAGGGGCTTAAAGGCTGTGACGGCCTTATAAGGCATAATGTGTTCTCATCAAAGACATGGCGATTTAAGGCTGGAGTTAATTGGTCCATAGTGTTTACCAGGCTTTTCATTAGGTGATTCATTGTTTTATTTGCAGGAATGCACCAATATTGACACTGGCATCGAACATTGCTGCCGATACTGAAAAATTTCCTGTTCCATGATATTGGTTACGTCGATACCCTGGTTAATTGGATTTAATAAGACTATTTCAATTCATCAATCAATCAAACTTTATTTATAAAGCGCTTTTCATACAAAAAAAGTAACGCAAAGTGCTTTACAGTGATTAAAAACAACCCCACATTTCCTTCCATCTACCCACCCAGCCCCCACAGCTGCCTGACCCCACACAACCAAACAACCCAAACAGTAACACACACACACATGCAGCCACATGCACACACACTCACACACACACACTAACATGCTAAAATACATAAAACTACACATAGTAAAATATGAGGCTGAATACAGGCAAACCAGTTGAGAAAGCACCACCAGAGGAGCCGTCTACACCAGGAGCAGAGAGCCGTCCTCCACCGCCAGGAACCGCCACAGGGCCCAGGAGAGATGAGGCCCAAGCACCATCCCTCCACCAGGAGTCCACGGGACAGACCCCGGCAGCCGCAGCCGACCATTGCTCCCGGTGAAGAGGGCTCCTAAACAAACGATAAAGGAATATGAGTTCAAGCAAATAGTACGCCTAAAATAAATAAATATTATAAAATATATATAATAAAAACAAGTAAAAGTATAAAATTTCAATCAAAAACTAAGTGTTCGTAGAGTAAAAGCAGTTCTGAAAGACAAGTAGGCCCAAGACCATTAAGACATTTAAAAACCAGTAAAAGAACTTTAAACTCGATCCTAAAAATCACAGGGAGCCAATGCAGTGATTTACTGGCTGATTTTGGCCTAGAACGTCTCATAATGTTTGAACTTTTATTCAGATGTGAAGGATAAATAACGGTTCCATAACACAGCTGGATCTCTTGTGGAATAAGTTAACTGTGTTTTAATGAAATAAGTGTCATTTTCCATCCCTGCACTGGTATCGGCTCATATTGGGTATCAGCCGATTCTTAAAGTCAAAGTATTGATATTGGTATCGGTACTGGATCGGTGCGTCCCTGGTAAAAGCTGCTAAATTTGAAAATAGACTTTTTTGGAGCTGTTTTAGAGCCTTGTCATCCATGCATGTCTGAGTAATCTAGTAATCTCTCTCGGGCCCTATTCAAACCCTCCTTTAGGTTATCTGTAAGATTCTGTGCAATGCTCCGCCCACAAGTCTACGTCACCCATGCTCTCACACGACAATTCTCCATAAATACACAAAAACATGATACAAAACACAACAACTTCACAAACCTGATTCGATGTGCAGTCGTTTCATTAGCGCCATGCACACTGATTGGGTTGTGATAGTGCTCTGAAGGGGGAGTGACTTAGTGCAGAGGCGAGACTCAGAACATCAAAAATGAAAGTGAAATTTATAAAACATATTGCTATGGTGATTTGGTGACTATAGCATTTTCAAATGAATAAAAGGTAACATGGTGATCTAAATGTGTTATGTGTTAGCTGTTAATACCCCATAGAAGTAAAATGCCCCCTCTTTAAAAAAAAGAAAAAGAAAACTGTAAGAGCGCTGAGTACATACACTTCCTACACTCTCCAGCCCTACCCCATGTATTTAATTTACATGAGAAAAATATCTGTAAATTAATGCTAATATTATGAATTACTCAAGGGGCTAATCACTGTTCTCCCCATTGCAGATAAAACAGCGTGTAGAGCGTCTCTTGATCCCTTTTATCTCCTGTCTGCACAATGTGTCCATCCCACAATGCACCGGGGCAGGGCTGTTGTTGACTGTTTCCACAGCGACGGAAACAATGGGGCGCTAATTATAAACAAAAAGGTCTGAAATGAACACATCACTTTAGAACCCTCAAAGATGAAATACAGGCTGCTTGTGCAATCTGGTGCAGAGGAGGACAGAGAATATGTGGTGCAGATGAGGACAGAATACATGGTGCAGAGGAGGAACAGAGAATATGTGGTGCAGATGAGGACAGAATACATGGTACAGAGGAGGAACAGAGAATATGTGGTGCAGAGGAGGACAGAGAATATGTGGTGCAGAGGAGGACAGAGAATATGTGGTGCAGAGGAGGACAGAGAATATGTGGTGCAGAGGAGGACAGAGAATATATGGTGCAGAGGAGGACAGAGAATATGTGGTGCAGAGGAGGACAGAGAATATGTGGTGCAGAGGAGGGATGGAAATTAGAGGACACATCCAAGTTTGTCTCATTCTCAGTATAGGAGAGTCTTTTTAGGTTTAAACCAACTGGATTTCAGCATTGAACCTGGCAACCCAAATGAGAAACTCACGTGAGGCTCATTCTGCTTTCTGATTGGAGAATCGTCTTGATTGTAACATCACAACTGGTCCTTCATGTTTATATGTTTTGTATTTAAGAATGAATGAGCGTTACAATTGTTAAAAGTTATATTTGATATGAACATGTTTACCGTGTATCTGGGGACACAGATTGGTCATGTTGATCAAATAAAATCTGAATCTAAATCTTACAGTTTGTTTGAATATAACATATTCTTTCTTCACTCTGAATACAGTTCAGGCAGTCTGATCACAAAACAAGCAAAACCAACTCTTTTTATTCTTTACTCTTTTTAACACAACAAAACTCCAACTCTAGATTATTAGTGTTTGAGTTTTAATGTGTTAAAAAGATAAGCAGACCTCATTATTCTGTCCACTCACCGCGTCCATGACAACGCCCCAAACACACACACACACACACACACACGCACATGCACACACACACACATACACACAAGCACACACACACGTACGCACACGCACCAGCACACACACTCTCTTTCTCTTTTATATCTTATTAATTATCTCCTCATGTATCAATTTGGAAGCAATTATTTATATCTTTTACAGATCCTCTTTACAATGATTTAGTCATTTATCAATGTCTGCAAAGTATGTTTAAGGAACTGTATGTATGACTTTTGATTTCCATAAAGTTCCATAAACATGACCATCTGTGTCCCCAGATATGAGGTAAACATGTTCAAATCAAATATCACTTTTACTGATAACAATAATAATAATAATAATAATAATAATAATAATAATAATAATAATAATAATAATAAATAATACAAAACATGGCCAAGTTGTTTATGTTTGGGTTCTCAAGACGATTATCCAATCAGAAAGCAGAATGAGCCTGACATGAGTTTCAGTTAAAATCCAGTTGTTGTAAATCTAAAATGGCTCTCTCTGATCTGAACGGTCTCTATCTAAACCTCAGCACATACAGCCAATCATGAGTCAGTGCTAGTGCACCCTCTGCAGCTCAGTGCAGCTCAACTTTGATGTGTCCTCTATCTACAAGTTAAGGCACTGGCAACCAAGGTTCAGTTCTGAAAACTAAAATAAAACATGATTTTGAATTTCCCAGGATTGTTATGTCACAAGTCAAAGTCTGGTGGTCTAATGCACAGTTTTTAAGTCCATAAATCATTGCCTGACCTGTAAGCATTTCTACTGCCAAATCGTGATCATTACAGCTGTGTTCTTGTGTTTTCTGGGAAAAGGTCCCTAATCCTAGTTTCTTGAACAGTAATCCTGCAGTAGACCCCTGTAAAAGCCCCCTGTTGTGTGTGTGTGTGTTACAGGTCGAGAGCTTCCTCCCATCTGCAGCGACGTGCGGCAGAAACAGCGCCTCTCCATCGACACACTGCCCCCGGAGGTCAAAGCCCCGTTCCCCTGTGACCCCATCATCCCCCTCAGGACCAAGAGCACCAAGGACTTCCAGTACGCATCACATCTGCTTCTTATGTTCTTATGTTCTGTTGAAATGCACTGTCCAGATGTTTGTCCAGTGATCTGGGATTTGATCACTGAAGTTGGTAGAGCTATAATATCCACTGATCCACAGGTTGGAGGTTTTATCCCAGCTCCCACTGGTTCATACAGTTGTTAGGTTCTTGAGCAAGACACTTAACCCTCTTCAGTCCCAATGTGTGCGAATGGGTGAGTGGTGGAGAAGTTTGTGTGCCCGTTGGAGCTACAAAAGTGCCATATACATTTTAAGGATCCATATTATGCTATTATCTGATTTATGTTGTTTCCTCATCAAAAACATACGTGGAGTTTTGTTTCATTCACACACGTTTAACACACAAACCCTTCCCTGAAATGGAAAACACTCTATTCCACCTTGTGATGTCATGTGGTTATACAGTAAGTGCTCCGCTGTGTTTTTAAACTCCATACACCTTCACTAGAATCGATAATTTCAGCCCTGGAATTGCCAATCTCTACTGAACTAAAGGTGAAAGGTAGCTGTTAACTACCACTACATGACATCACAAAGGGGAACTGAGCGTTTCAAGCTTTGGAGATGTAGACAGAATAATAAAGGATTACTCAAACTCCAGGTATGTTTTTGAGGAAGTAACAACATGGCTGAAATCTCACAAGTACATATTTAAAAACTTACGGGCAGTACTTTGTGTAATGAATTGTAACCATAAATACTTCCGTGAGGGCTGATACTGTCTGTGCGTGTTTGTGTGTGTTTGTGTGTGTTTGTGTGTGTGTGTGACAGGGAGGACATGGAGCGGGCGGTGCAGACGGCCGACTGGAGGGAGGTGAGAGAGTTCTACCTCACCACCTTCGACTCCTTCATCGAAATCAACGCAGCCTTCAAGGTACTGCGCAGAACAGTATGCAAGCTGTACATGCGCCTCACTAACCTGTGAACACTGGGGCTAGGGGTCGAACAAGTTGTCTGTTTTGTTGACCTTAAAAGTACTGAAGAATCCCATTTAAAATAAGAAGTATTTGACACTGATTTAAAGAGCTATTACAGTCAAATATAGTAATTTTGCTAAAGAATTGGGTTGATTTTTGGTCTTCAAGCTAAAATCAGTTGATTTCTTTTTATCTTTGTCCGCACATGTTTTATATATTTAATTTCTTTATCCACCTTATTCCAGAAGTTGCCGTGTGCGCCTCATCATCATTGGGGTTGTATTATTTTGTATGGGGCTGTCGATCCTAACAGCAAAGAAGTTCAATACGGACGATAAAGCTGTTTTAAAGCTTCCAGAGAATAGGTGCAGTGATGACTTGTTGTGCACACGAAAACTGAACATTTTACACGAATGAACCGACTTTCTGTCATATTTAAGATGTGAAATCTTTCCCATAATCTCCATTGACATGAATGAGATCCCCGTTTAACCGGAAGTACCACCACAAAAAAGCGCGATTTAGGAGCGTTTAGAGACAAAAATGAGCGGGGCGGAATAAGGTCGATACTCAAAGCCAAGACTTGAACACAAAATCTTTAGGCAATTTCATAATAACTACAGCAGGACTCAAACCATTAGAAAAAGTACTTTTCTTTGCAGTCTTTGTGCTTGGAGATTTAAAGTCTCATCTCATTCTCCTTGTGTCTGCGGTCTGCGCTTTCTGTTGCACTTCGTTTACGACTAGGAAATTCTAATTCACATGATTTAAAACGGTCCAGTACTTTTACTTGACCCGAGTGTCTGTGGGGAAGAGTCTGCATTCAACACATCATTTATTCATTCTGTCAAAGTGTAACATTTCCAGAGAGCTCTTCATGTCTTCATTGATTAAATTCAACACTTCATATTTTTTTGCCATTTATTATATGACATAAACATTTTTTGAGAAATGACCACTGTCTCCATTTCTCCATATAGGGCAGTGTACTCTCCACAACTTCACTTTATGAACCAATTCCACCAAAAACTATTAGCATGTAGCCAGTTAGCCGAACAATAACACACACTGGCCGCGTCTCAGTTCTCTTTCCTCACTTCCTTCTCCTTGATTCCTCTCCTCGATCCTCCATTTTTCAGCTGTCTATCAAATGTGTCATACAAAGTGGTGTCCCAAAGAAAACCACGGAATGAAGGAGTAAACCTGAGGGAGGCTTCAGGAGCAGACATCAGATAAAAGAATTAAACTTTATTGGTCTCAGTGAGGAGTTTCTATCCTCTCTCCTCCCTGTGTCTCCTCTGTGGGCGGGACTTCCTCACTCATTTCCTGCAGGATCGAGGAGAGGAATCAAGGTGAAAGAAGCGAGGAAAGAGAAATGAGACGTGGCCATTGTTTTGTCCTCAAGATAAAGCTCTGATTAAGCTTTGTGTGTACTCCACCCCTCCTCACTTTTTCCACATTTATTTTGTTTATCGACAGAGGGAGGCGAACGGATCCTTCAACACTATAGACGACTCCGGAGTGAACGCCAAGTTTGTGAACGCGGTTTACGATGCGCTGCTCAACACAGTGAGTCCAGTGTTTATAAGCTCTAAGTGGATATCAGGCTAACGCTAGCGCACATTACACTTTACAGGGACTCCATAGGGTAAGAGTGTCTGTAAAAGCTAACGCGGCGCTGCTTCGGGAGGGTGTAACGAGGTAATTATGATGGACCATAATTACATTGGCGTCGCAGGCTCTTGTAAAATGCCCACTTTCCATAGGCTTATTGCAGAACCTATAAAATGTACAGAAGTCTCACACGTATTGTAAAATCAACACAATTTATTCAACTTTCAAGACCGCAAGACAGTGCCGTTGTTTCTGACATGTTTGCATTTTCACTTCAAAATACAGAATTATAAGATTAATGTTATCAAAAGTATAGAAAATCAGATTACAATCGATACTAAAACTAGTATCGAAACTAGATTCTCATTTTAACAGGTATCGATACTAAAAAAGTCCCCTTTAGTCCTCCAGATACTGCCCAGTTTAGCAGCTTTATTTGAAACGTAGTTGTGGGCGGAGTTTAGGTTTTTAAACTTGCCTTCCAGCGATCCATCCATTTTCTTCTGCTTCTTCCGCGGGGGCAACAGTCTAAGCAGGGACTCCCAGACTTCCCTCACCCCAGACACTTCCTCCAGCTCCTCCAGGGAACCCCAAGGCACTCCCAGGCCAGCCGAGAGACATAGTCCCTCCAGCGTGTCCTGGGTCTTCCCCTGGGGCCTCCTTCCATTAAACTTGCCTTTTAATTATTATTTCCATCTTTATTTAATCTTATCCAAGTCATTGTTAGGAATGTAACGAAATCCAGATCTCTCGATACGATATTTTCACGATATGCATCTCACCATTCGATATTTATTGCAATATTTGGTGGAGGCTAACAAAATTGTGAATATTCTACTTTTCTCTCGTCATAATCCAAATACTTAAGATTTAAAAGTGTAGATTGGACTGAAACAGAGCAAAGGATCATGGTCTATGTAGTTCTGTTTTTTTTTTTTTAGTTGATGCTGCACCATAAAAATGAATTTAAACAAAGAAACTTGTAATTTGATATATTGTGAAGGCCCACGATATTATTATGAGACTTTGCACGATATGATATCACGGTATTTCGGTTATTACTCATTGTTCGATAAATCTGTACATATTTTTCTGTGTGATATCTCAGCCTCAAGACATCCAGAAGTCAGTGCTGAAGGGAATCATCAACAGCCTGCTGCGGGAGTGGAAAGGGTGAGAGCTCAGTATACACCCGAGTATACACCACACTGTCCACTAGGGATGTATATTTTCACGAGGTACGAAATCAAGGTACGAAATTTATTGCAACATTTTGTAGAGGCAAACAAAACTGTGAATACGCTACTTATTCCTCTTAAATGCCTTGACAAGACTTAACCCAAAGAACTAAGGCTATGTCGGAATGTCCACCCTAGTCCCTAACCCCTCATTCACTACATAAGCCCGCACTCCTTAGCGCCCCCTATAGTGCATTCATTCACAGAGAGATTTGGACATGTAGCTCACTACATTCGGGCCATGTGACTGGTGTCTAGGTGAAAAAAGTCTGCTAAACTCTAATAAAACTTGATTTCTGTTATAAATAATGATCAGATCAGACTGGCACACAAGTGTTTATGGACTAATAATAATCATACGAGTTTTTGTCACGCTGGATTTCACGTAAACAGACTGGATTATTTGCTTTTTGTCTGAAATGTGGAAATTATTGATCTATTAACAGCTGGAGCTAAGTTTATTTAGTCGTGTTTTATTCATAATCAGGATCAACAGTTCCATAAACCAGCGCTTTTATCTGCTTCATTCAGTCGGGTTGTGTCCAGTTAAACACCTGTACACTGTTGTTTCCCCGACTCTCCCAGTGCATTGTGGTCTATACTGACCGCTCTAGTAACCACCGATGCCCACTACTTTTCAAGGTGCATTGTGGGAAATTTTGAGTGCACTACTTTTTCACCAACTGTGAAAAAGTGGTGCTATTAGAATGTATATATTCTAATAGCAGCACTTTTCTCTAGATTTTCTCCATTTAAATGAATGGGATTTGCACTTAACCGGAAGTGCAATCATAATGGATGTAAAATAATTATTACACATCGTTTCATGGCCTTAAAGTACAGTGCAGGTTAATCGCAGTCAGAATGAAAGTCAATAGAATACACTTCAATGGAGATTAACAGTCACTCGTTCCATTTCCATTCATTTTTCTCATAGACGAAAGATGTTTTAATAACTTTACGTTTTATAAAGTTTCAGAAACAAACAAAACACAACTATAGGTATGTTTTTGAGGAGGTAGCAACATTATAACATGGCTAAAAGCTAAAAGAATCAATTTTGTGTAATATACGACCTTTAAATAAACACTTACTACAAAGAAAAAAAAATGAATGTAAAATAAAATGAATATTATGCACTGTGTTGTGTCTTAGGCCTCGGACAAAAGACGATCTTCGAGCTTACTTCATCCTGGTTCAGGTAAGTCTCGCTCAACTAATCCACAGGCCAACCATCAACTTTTCAGCCTGATTGGATCTAATCATGAGTCTCTGCTTTATTATGGACCTTGGATTGTATATATAAATGGACATAGCTTACCCGCTAGCCGCAGCGTTCCAAAAAGGAAATGAGCATGGGCGCGCTTCCAGCTCCGTCGACTCCTGCTCCAAATCACTTTGAATTGAAAAAACGTCGCCCCTCTCTCTGTAACTGCTGCTGTCAGGCTCCTCATTTTGGTCTTAAAACGTTCGTATTAACCCGCTCTACATGATCCTGGTGTTTTTAGTTTGCTGTTTTGTCTGTAAATTGATTCCTATTCCTAATATGGAACTCCAGATTTGCTCCTATAACTGCTAGCCTCGATGAGCTTCATTTGGGTGGAGCCGAACGCTGTGGGTGACGTCAAACTCCCTTAGTCCACTTCTTTATCCAGTCTATGGTAGTGACATAAAAACGGCAAGACCTCGACAGGTAGAGATGTCAGTGATGTGAAGATTTATTGGGGAAATGCAAAGAATAAAGGGGGTGGGGGGTGCTTCTTTCTACCAAATTCTTGTCTCCATGGAGATGTAATGTTTTTTTATCATTGCAATAAATACATTAAAAACATGCATTACTGTTAGCGGACTCTCCACACATCCGATCTGTAACTTGGCCTGTTGGAGTCACCTGTTTGTCTCTTTGTAAATGGTTTTAGATTAAAGTTTAATGCCATACTGTGGAATATTTCATATGACAGAGCAATCTCCATGACACAGGCAGATGATGGACCCCTGTTAGAAAGTTACATAAGTCACCTTTAATATAAGCAATTTGATCTGTGAACTAATCAGAATGAGTCTAGAGAAGGTGTATTTCAGAAACATGGAAAACACTTTTTGGAGTATGGGGGCAGCAGTTCATGACATCATGAGGTGAATGATATGTCAGATTACTTAAATATGCCTAAATGAAATGAAAAACCCAAAATAACATGAAAATATAATAGTTCAGATGAGAAAACAGTGTGCGCTTTAAGGCAGTGGCTGAGTTTATGCATTAGCAGAATGTAGGTTAGCCCTCCTCATGGAACACACCAGACATTTTCCACTGGGGCAGCTGCCACCACCTCTCCACTGCTCCAGCTCTGCCTGCTCTCCCCTCCTCCACCTCTCCTCTCCATCGCTGCTTCTCTCCATCTTACCATTCATTCAGTCCAGAGGTTTTCAAGTTTTGTGCACCAGGAAAGTAAAGGCGTGATCAGTGTGAATGAGCTAAAGGGGTAGAACAGTAAACAACAATGAACAAGGGTATTTCAGAAGAAGTGACGAAGGTTGCCAAAATGTGGACTAAACTGGGACTAAATCAGGACTAGAACAAGACTAAACCAGGACTAGAACAGAACTAAACCAATCCTACATCAGGACTAAACTGGGCTCAAACCAGGGCCAAACAAGTCCATGTGTGAATGCATCCTAAAAATAAGGTACGATAAGAAAACCTTTATTATAGATTTATTATTTATTAAACCTATATTTATAGTTCTCCACTGCATTTTTAAATAACATACACCTTCACTGAAATTTATATAATTTCAGTTCTTCATGACATCACAAGATGGAACAGAGCATTTTGAACTTTGGAGATGTTGACAGACTAATAATAAAGAGTTACTCAAACAAACAAAACACAACTCCCGGTCTGTTTTTAATGAGGCAACAACAATTCAAGCAGGACTCTGCAAGTTGTGAATCCGATCTGTACCAGGTCTGCTCCAGGTATAAACTAAGTCTAAACCAGATCTAAACCAAGTCTAAACCAGGTCTGCTCCAGGTCTAAACCAAGTCTAAACCAAGTCTAAACCAGGTCTACTGCCGGTCCAAACAAAGTCTAAACCAAGTACTAAACCAGGTCTGCTCCAGGTCTAAACCAAGTCTACTCCAAGTCTAAACTAAAAACAAAGTCTACTCCAGGTCTAAACTAAAAATAAAGTCTACTCCAGGTCTAAACTAAATCTAAACCAGGTCTGCTCCAGGTCTAAACCCAATCTACCCCAGGTCCAAACCAAGTCTAAACCAAGTACTAAACCAGGTCTAAACCAAGTCTAAACCACTGACTAAAGCAGGTCTAAACTTATCCTTAACCACATCTAAACCAAGTCCAAAACCAGGTCCTAAATCAGATGTGGACTAATCCTAAACCAAGTCCAAACCCAGGCCTTAATGTGAACATAATGTCTCTTCTGCTCTCTTCCCGCTCATTCCCATATAAGGTTCTGGGAATTAGACCTGGATCCAGTCCGGACTGCACAGTAGTTTAGCTGCGGTTCCATGCTCCATAGACGCGCACATATGGTCCCCAGAGACACGTGCACTGCCTCACACGCACACTTCTCACATGCACACTCCTCACATGCACACATACACACACACACAGAGGGTGAAGTCATTCTGGATGGCAGTGGCGCTGGTTTCCTGTCTGATGGTGACGCGGCTGCTCTGAGGTTTTAGGTGGATCTCAAGAACTTAAAGTGGAACTAAACACTAAACGCGCTTTTTGTACTAAACTGTGTACATGTTTAAATCAAACCTATTCTGCAAAATCAACTTTTCCGAGCTTGTAACCATGGAATAGTTGTTTCCGTCTCACCCGTCTGACCCTCTCAGAATTGTATTTGGAGTGATTTGTGCATGTCTGAGCAATGTTTAATCACTTATTTTCAAGACGCCACATTAGCGATCAACCCTCGTTTTCACCGTCCCTGGCAGTGGTTACATTTTAGTACAAATGTAAAAAAAATGCTCTGCTCTAGTGTGATGTGCATGCTGTGGGCCCCTTCCCTGGATACAGGAGGAGCAGCATGCGGCGCTTTGTTGTGATGACGTTTACGGCGACGTCAGCTCCCACTGGACACCACAGTTTTCTAACTCAGCGCACTTGTACCTTTTATTAAGTCTTAGATGAATATTGTCCACGTTATAATAGAATGATCCATGGGTGTCATAGATTATAACTATAGAGCAACACAAGCACAACATGTCTCCTTAAATAACATTATCTACTGTTCCAGAAAGTTTTGGCAACTTTAGCACAAACTGCTGCTTTCAGTGGCCTCTGTGATTTCTTACGGAGTTGAAATGTCTGTTCAGAACAAACACAAGATTACTTAAAAATGTGTGACTGAAACAAAATACAACAATTTTAAAAGTGTAGACACTATAATGATAACATAGTATGGTTAAAAGTGTCAAAGACTTATTTAGTAGAGATAGTTAGTCGATATATCAGGTCAATATTTGAGCTTCTTAGCGAATGGGCTGCCCGCCTTAAATCTCCAGCAGAGGCCGGTATTTTGTTTGGCCCAAAAAGCAGCCTAAATATACATGGAAAACATCTGCATAAAGCTTTATCTGAACATTTTAGTCTACAGAAGGTAAACTACACTGCTCTCTTCACAGTTTGTAGTCAAATAAAGCTATGGATGAGTTTGTACTGATATTTTGTTGGATAAGCCGCTCTAATATTCAGCTCTACATACTGACCCGCAAATATATTGGCAGAGGTCATTGGCTCCTCCGGCTTCTAAACATGAAACAACGCATATCAGTCGATCTCTGTTACTCAGGACAATACGCCCGATTTAAAAGTATGACACACAGGAACACTGGAATGATGGAAAAGTTGGATTATGTCTGGTCGTTCTGTGCAGATGAGAGCTGTGAGCAGACGTTTCCACTATACACATACACTGTTATAGCTCTGTGGCTAATCATGACTCACATACATACACACATACACACACGCTCACACACACACACACACATAGACGAATCTGCTGCCTCAGACTCTATGAGCAAACTACAATAACACTATTACACACTGGGCCTGTGCAGTTCATTACATTTTAAATCGCCTGTACTTGCTTTGTTTCCATGGACACTAGTCAAAAGTTTGGACACACTTTCACATTTTTGTTTCTTTATTTCCGTGATTATTTACAATGTAGATTCCCACTGGAGACAACCAAACTATGAACGGCGCTTACGGAATAGAGTAAACAAAAAAATTAACTCAAAATAACACATTTTGAGCATCCGAATTATTCATTGTGAGCTTACAAGCGCATTTCACAACTTTCAGATGCCAGAGCCAACATAGCTAACCTGCTAGCCGCTGCATTCCAAATAGGAAGTTAGCATGGGCGCGCTTCTGGCTCCATCAAATGTTGCCCGTCTCTCTGTAACTGCTGCTGTCAGGCTCCTCATTTTGGTCTTAAAATGTTCGTATTAACCCACTCTACATGATCCTGATGTTTTTATTTAACAATTTTGTCCGTGAATCAATTCCTATTCCAAATAGGCTCTGTTCACGCTTACTAGAAGACTTTTGGAAATGTGGATGACGACTTCTGGTGCAGTTCCCGACACTGGGCATGTGATAAAACCGTGGATTCAGCAGCAGCGTCTTCACAACCTGCCAAAGCTTTCCACGGGGGACGGGACTCGAATCACATCTTCAGTGTCACTTACAGGCAGCTGGTTGGAACTGATCTGCCGAACATATTGGAACACTAAAATGACAAATTATAATACACAAATTAGTAGACAATTAATAAAAGGGAAAAAAGAAAGAATACAATGACATCTAGATGAAGAAAAACGGGACATTTTTCTAGTTTTCCCCAGCCCTAAGGAAGTTGTCACCTGCATGTTTCCAATCGTCTTCTGGTTTTGTGACGTAAGCCTGAATAGAGCCTATATGGAACTCATCTCCAAATTCGCCCTTATGACTGCAAGCCTCAGTGAGCTTCATTTGACTGGACCGGAACGCTATGATTACTTCTATATACAGTTTATGATGCTAAAACACACTTCTTGCTTCCCTATATAAAATGCTTTATAATTAGATATAGACAGCACACTTGGACTTAGTTTAACCTCAAAAGATGTTTTTGACATTTTACTTAATTACATGAAAACAAAAAAAAAACAAAACAAAAAAACAACTACAGCTCCTAACCTCCTGCTGATCCTCCCCATATCTGTCGTCTCTGCTCTTGTCTGTGTGCAGAACCCTCAGTACTCCAGCACCAGCACATACGTCATCTACGCCCACCTGCTGCGCCAGATCGCCGCCCTGTCCGAGGCCGACCACCACTTCCTGGTTCACTGGCTCAAGAAGTACGTCACCTTTGACCTTTGACTTTTCTGTGCTGCTCTCATGCCATTGGTCAGTGTGTGGTTTAATCCAAGTTCGGCTCTACTTAAGTCTCATGTTAAAATTTCCTTTAATCCTGGTTTAGTATTATTTAGTCCCAGTTCAGTCCTGCTTTAGTCTTGGTTTAGTATTTGCTCAGTTCTGGGTCAGTCCTGCTTTAGTCCTTTTTACCTGTGAATTTATGCAGTAGAATATACTGTCTGTGCTGTAAGGTCACAGCTGTTGCTTTAGTCCTGGTTTAGTCCTGATTTAGTCCTGCTTTTAGTCTTGCTTTAGTCCTGCTATAATTAATTAATTCAGATCAGACTGTGAGCTGGTATGGCCACTTTGGTTTAGTCTTGCTTTAGTCTTGGTTGAGTTCTGCTTTAGTCTTGCTTTAGTCCTGGTTTAGTCCTGCTTCAGTATTGGTTTAGTCCCGCTTTAGTGCCGCTTTAGTCCCGTTTTAGTCCCGCTTAACTCCTCCTTAAGTCCCGATTTAGTCCCACTTTAATCCTGCTTTAGTCCTAGTTTAGTCCTGCTTTAGTCCTGGTTTAGGTGTAAATTAACAGCTGTTGATTTAGTCCTGCTTCAGTATCGGTTTAGTCCTGCTTTAGTCCCGTTTTAGTCCTGCATAAATCCTGCTTAAATCCTGCTTTAGTCCCGCTTTAGTCCCACTTTAATCCTGATTTAGTCCTGCTTTAGTCCTGCTTTAGTCTTGCTTTAGTCTTGCTTTAATCCTGGTTCAGTCCTGCTTTAGTCCTGGTTCAGTCCTGCTTTAGTCCTGATTCAGTCCTGTTTTACTCCTGGTTCAGTCCTGCTTTAGTCCTGCTTTAGTCCTGGTTCAGTCTTGCTTTAGTCCTGGTTCAGTCCTGCTTTAGTCCCGCTTTAGTCCTGCTTTAGTCCTGGTTCAGTCCTGCTTTAGTCCTGCTTTAGTCCTGGTTCAGTCCTGCTTTAGTCCTGGTTCAGTCCTGCTTTAATCCTGCTTTAGTCAGTCTTGCTTTAGTCCTGGTTCAGTCCTGCTTTAGTCCTGCTTTAGTCCTGGTTCAGTCCTGCTTTAGTCCTGCTTTAGTCCTGGTTCAGTCCTGCTTTAGTCCTGGTTCAGTCCTGCTTTAGTCCTGCTTTAGTCCTGGTTCAGTCCTGCTTTAGTCCTGCTTTAGTCCTGGTTCAGTCCTGCTTTAGTCCCACTTTAGTCCTGCTTTAGTCCTGGTTCAGTCCTGCTTTAGTCCCGCTTTAGTCCCGGTTCAGTCCTGCTTTAGTCCTGGTTCAGTCCTGCTTTAGTCCTGCTTTAGTCCCGCTTTAGTCCTGGTTCAGTCCTGCTTTAGTCCTGCTTTAGTCCTGGTTCAGTCCTGCTTTAGTCCTGCTTTAGTCCTGATTCAGTCCTGCTTTAGTCCTGCTTTAGTCCTGGTTCAGTCCTGCTTTAGTCCCGCTTTAGTCCTGGTTCAGTCCTGCTTTAGTCCTGGTTCAGTCCTGCTTTAGTCCTGCTTTAGTCCCGCTTTAGTCCCACTTTAATCCTGATTTAGTCCTGCTTTAGTCCTTCTTTAATCCTGCTTTAGTCTTGCTTTGATCCTGGTTCAGTCCTGCTTTAGTCCTGGTTCAGTCCTGCTTTAGTCCTGGTTCAGTCCTGCTTTAGTCCTGCTTTAGTCCCGCTTTAGTCCCACTTTAATCCTGATTTAGTCCTGCTTTAGTCCTTCTTTAATCCTGCTTTAGTCTTGCTTTAATCCTGGTTCAGTCCTGCTTTAGTCCTGGTTCAGTCCTGCTTTAGTCCTGGTTCAGTCCTGCTTTAGTCCTGGTTCAGTCCTGCTTTAGTCCTGGTTCAGTCCTGCTTTAGTCCTGCTTTAGTCCTGGTTCAGTCCTGCTTCAGTCCTGCTTTAGTCCTGGTTCAGTCCTGCTTTAGTCCTGCTTTAGTCCTGATTCAGTCCTGCTTTAATCCCGCTTTAGTCCCACTTTAATCCTGATTTAGTCCTGCTTTAGTCCTTCTTTAATCCTGCTTTAGTCTTGCTTTAATCCTGGTTCAGTCCTGCTTTAGTCCTGGTTCAGTCCTGCTTCAGTCCTGCTTTAGTCCTGGTTCAGTCCTGCTTTAGTCCTGGTTCAGTCCTGCTTTAGTCCTGGTTCAGTCCTGCTTTAGTCCTGCTTTAGTCCTGCTTTAGTCCTGCTTTAGTCCCGCTTTAGTCCTGATTCAGTCCTGCTTTAGTCCCGCTTTAGTCCTGATTCAGTCCTGCTTTAGTCCTGCTTTAGTCCTGCTTTAGTCCTGGTTCAGTCCTGCTTTAGTCCTGCTTTAGTCCTGCTTTAGTCCTGGTTCAGTCCTGCTTTAGTCCTGCTTTAGTCCTGCTTTAGTCCCGCTTTAGTCCTGATTCAGTCCTGCTTTAGTCCTGCTTTAGTCCTGGTTCAGTCCTGCTTTAGTCCTGCTTTAGTCCTGCTTTAGTCCTGGTTCAGTCCTGCTTTAGTCCTGCTTTAGTCCTGCTTTAGTCCTGGTTCAGTCCTGCTTTAGTCCTGCTTTAGTCCTGCTTTAGTCCCGCTTTAGTCCTGATTCAGTCCTGCTTTAGTCCTGCTTTAGTCCTGCTTTAGTCCTGGTTCAGTCCTGCTTTAGTCCTGCTTTAGTCCTGCTTTAGTCCTGGTTCAGTCCTGCTTTAGTCCTGGCTTAGATGTGAGTTCACAGCTGTTTCTGGGGCGTTGGATTGTTTTCCTTTGGCGTCTTTGTTTTGACTGAAGCAGGAGCAGCTCAGGCCACGAGCTCCCGTCACCCCGGAGACACAAATACAGAGATATTGTGGGGTATTTCTTAAATGTAAGCTAACGTCAACATTGTGTACATTTTCCAGTTTGGAAGTGGACTTGTTTTGACTCAGCGTATTATTAATATGTTCCACAGTAGTTTAGGCTTAAAGGAGACATACTGTGCAAAACTTACCTAGTGTTGTGTTTTGTTTCATTCACACATATTTGAGTAATCTTTAATTATTAGTCTGTCTACATCTCCAAAGCTCAAAATGCCTTATGATGTCATGAAGTGTCAGTTTTCAAGTGAACAGCTTCTATCACAGCTATCTTAAACCTTTTGTTCAGTAGAAAGTGGAAATTCCAGGGCTGAAATGATCCAAATGATTCTAGTGAAGGTGTGTGGAGTTTAAAAACACAGTGGAGCACTTCCTGTATCACCACATGACATCACAAGGTGGAAAAGAGTGTTTTCTGTTTGAAAAGAACTCAGCTTAAATGTGCAGGGTTTTTGTGTTAAACGTGTGAATAAAACAAAACACAACTCCAGGTTTGTTTGTGATGAGAAAACATTATAACATAGATAAGACTAGAAAAGCACTCAGAGAGCGCAGACCTCCACCAAGCAGCTCAGTTTTCAAAGTGATCCAGAATCCAGGATTTCTTCTGGATCATCACCAAAATCTAATCATCTGTTGGATTTACCATTAGGAACATTTCCTGAAAATTTCATCAAGATCCGTCCATAACTTTCTAAGTTATCTTGCTAACAAACAAACAAACAAACAAACTAACAAACAAACAGACAGACTCAGGCGAAAACATAACCTCCTTGGCGGAGGTAAAACTAGTGTAATATGGGCCCTTTAAATTTAGTGTGCATGTGTGTGTCTGTGTGTGTATGTGTGTGTGTATGTGTGTGTGCACAGGCTGTCAGCACGCAGGTTCAAACAGCTGGTAGAGCGCCTCCTGCAGTTCATCTCCACGCGCCTGTTCCCGGCCGAACCTGACGAGCTGCCCCCTCTGGCCAAGTGCTCGTGGTGGGTCCCATCAGCCACCAAAGTCCTGGCCCTCTTCAGTGAGTACCACAGACTGTACCTCAATAAAATATTATGGAATTTTGACCTTTTACTTAGACAACAAAATGATTACAATACACTTTATCTGAAGACTGACATTTTAACTGCTAAAATAATCCAAGAGTCCCATGCATTTCAGAACATGTTTGTAGAGGTCTAAACTACGCGGTTAGCAGCTTTTACACAAGACCCCATGGAGACACAGGGAGGGCATCTGACACTTAGTTCCCTTGATGCTATGTAGGAACTTAAATTATGTTGCAAAAAACACTTAAAGACATCCATCCATTTTCTTCCGCTTTATCTGGGGCTGCGTCGTAGAGGCAGCAGTCTGAGCAGGGAGGCCCAGACTTCCCTCTCCCTCTCCAGCTCTTCCAGGAGGGATCCCGAGGCGTTCCCAGGCCAGCCCAGAGACATAGTCCCTACAGCGTGTCCTAGGTCTTCCCCGGGGCCTTCACCTGGTGGGACATGCCTGGAACACCTCCCGAGGGAGGCGTCCAGGAGGCATCCAGAACAGATGCCTGAGCCATCTCAACTGGCTCCTCTTGACGTGGAGGATCAGCTGATCTACTCTGAGCTCCTCCCGTGTGACTGAGCTCCTCACCCTATCTCTAAGGAAGTGCCAAGCCACTCTGCGGAGGAAACTCATTTCAGCCGCTTGTATCTGCGATCTTGTCCTTTTGGTCATTACCCAAAGCTCATGACCATAGGTGAGGTGAGGAACGTAGATTGACGATAAATCAAGAGCTTTGCCTTTCGGCTCAGCTCCCTCTTCATCACAACGGTCCGATACAGCGACCGCATCACTGCAGACGCTGCACTGATCCACCTGACAGGGCGGCACTTGAAGTCAATGTATGATAAAAAGGAGTTACTTAAAGGTGAACTTTTCTGATGAGGAGTATCCATGGAGATAAACAATGAAAATGCATTTTTCAACTACAGCGTGTTTTATTGCACGCCATGGAAAACATGCAAGGCATGCAATAAAACACTCGCCTCTTCACAGATCTAACCTGCAGCTTGTCATGTACTACGTACTTAGAGATGATCAGTTTACTGTTCCACTGTGTAACATTTAAGGTAAAGAAAGCATCTCCACACAGACAGGTCTGTGATGTACACGCTACCAGAAAAGTTCCATAGTGTAGCTTTAATGACTACTGGTTCTCTTCGGTCTTCAGATGCGGCAAACAGCGTCTCGTCTCCTCCCATCATGCCTTTCACCGACTTCTACAACATCACCCTGGAGCACATCGACTTCATGGAGGAGTACAGGACGTGGCAGACCTACGGAAACTCCAACAGGTCAAAAAGCACACGCTGCTTTTCTCACACTAACCCAGCTGACCCACCTGACACCCATTTTCAGACATACAATATCTGAACTATTTGTATTGAAAAAAGTGACAATTTTTTATTGTGTTTTCTTTCTTTGCAAGAGATTTATAATTATATGCAATGTATTTATTTTTTAATCAAAATGTTAAATTATTTTGGATTATTTTTCTAATTTATGTAAGAAACTATTTTATTTGACTTTATGTTGGTCCAAAATAATTAGTTTATTCTATTTGATCTACTTTATTATTATTATTATTATTATTATTATTATTATTATTATTATTATTATTATTATTATTATATTTAGTCCTAAAATTTACAATTTACAAAACAATTTTATTCAAATTTCTGTGTTAGATGAAATTTGCAACTTTGGTCCAAAAATTCTTTCAAATTTTATTATATTTTACTGAATCTTTAAATAATTTTGCATTATGCTTAGTCCTATAATTCACAGAAGCAATTAAAATTTAAATATTGTTGTTTTCAAACCTAATCAAAACCATGTCATAATATTTGTCATGGCAGAACCAGCAGCTCATTCTCCACCGTTCACCACTACGGAATTTTCCTCGACTTCTGAACATTCCTACATGAATATTTATTAGGGAAATATATGAGCCAGATTTCTGTTGTTTATGAAGAATTTTGCTGGAGCTTTCAGGGAATCTGTGTTAATTTATGGCAAAACCAGACGATAAACCAGATGCTCAGCCTAATATAATCTAACCGAAGTGTGAAAGTGTGAAATAAAGGACCATTTCAAACCAGCCACTGCAGAGAGGACACTGTGGAGATATTACCACTATTACAGATGAAAGATCGTTTTAGGGGATCGAGGAGTGTTTGGCTGCTTCGTACTTGTATTTTTCCACAGTATTATTAGTCTAGTTATTTACTGCATGTCTCTCCTCAGGTTCTCCTTCTGTCAGTTCCCCTTCATCCTGTCCACTGTGGTGAAGAAGGCCATCATCCAGAAGGACTCGGAGCAGCAGATGATCAGCCAGGCCAGGGTGAGGCACTCTACTTTACAGTTGCACGGGGGGTGACAGTAGCTCAGTGGTTAGAGCAGCGGTCCCCAAACCCGAAGGCTGGAGCATCGATTCTCGCTTGGACCAAGTTGTTCTGTCGTTGTGTCCTTAGGCAAGACACTTTACCCACATTGCCTTCAATGAAACTGGTGTGTGCGTGTGCCAATGGCGGCCTTGCTTCAAACAGTCTGTCCAGTCAGTCAGGCTTTGAGCACATTACACGTGCAAGGCTTTTTTTTACCTAATGGAAATGTCTGTCCAGGTAGGTTCTGTCATTGGACATTCTTTGAGTGAATATATTTCACCATTTTGATGAGGATTCTTTCTTTTGTCCAACATCTTTAAGATAAAATGAGAGAATCTAAATGTGTCTCAGGACAGGGGGTCACTGCTTTAACACAAAGCAAAGACATCACAGCAACAGAAACATCCACCACTGAACACAAATAAATAAGAGCCCAAGAATAAACATGAGTAATACACCATCAGGGCCCTTCAGTCCCTCTGTACAGGCCCTTCACAGTCTTATGCTCTGTGAGGAATGGCACTTTCCCTAAGCCTTTTGTCCATCTTTTGTCCTGTTGACAGAACTCAATTTTCCTTTTACGCCTGAATGGAAATATAAAGGTAGAGATAAACTCAAACTGCATATTCAGAATTCTTTTCTTTTTCCCTCATATCGATATATTTCCATTCATCTTAGTAATAAACAAGACTAACTCCTCCCTTCACCCCGTGTCTTGTGTGTTTGTGTTTCAGCAAAGTCTGGTGAGTAAAGTGTCCCGCAGACAGAGGGTGGACATGAACCTGCTCTTCCTCAACATCAAAGTGAGACGGGCTCAGCTCCTCAGTGACTCCCTGGAAGAGGTGAGTCTGTGGGACAGTTACTATAAAAACTGATGTCATCAACCAGCCCTAGGAGTGTGATGCTAACTGTAGGCACTGCTCTGTCTGAAGCTCTGTTAGACTTTTATCTGAGCACAATCTGACCACAAAGAACTGAGCTAGTCCACTTCTTTATACGGTCTATGGTTCCAAGTAAGTCAGTGTGACGTCACCTGTAGCGTTCGGCTCCAGTCAAATGAAGCTCACGATGCTAGCAGTTATAGGAGCGAATTTGGTGCCAAGTTCCATTTTAGGAACAGGAATTACGGACGAAATAGCGAAATAAAAACCCCAGGATCATGTAGAGCGGATTAATAAGAACATTTTAAGACCAAAATGAAGAGGCTCACAGCAGCAGCTACAGAGAGAGCTGTGATGACTTTTTCATGTTAAGTCGAATGGAGCCAGAGTCGATGGAGCCGGAAGCATCCCCTATGAACACTTCCAATTTGGAACAGAGTCCAATTATATACAGTTTATGGTTAATAGGGATGGGACAAGACGAGATACGAGATTGGGTCCACGAGAACGAGACAAGACGAGATTTCAACATAATTCCAAATATATACATTTCACGATTCAGTTTCCAATTTTGAGCTCACAATTTTTAATTTATTTGATTTCATATTTTTGTTTCCATTCTAATATTGCTTTTTGGAAATGTAAGAGATGTAACTCACCAACACGTGACCCGTTTTTGTCCAGTCCAAATGTAAACGTCAAGGAGTGCATCTAACAACTTTAACTTTTTTCATTTCTGTGTCATGATAACACTAAGGGAGAGTCAGTTCCTCTGATGATGCATTCAGACCACACAAAATTTCTGCATCGAAGGCATGTGTTTTACCAGCGACGTCTGTGTAGAGTCGTGTCTAGATCGCTTCTGTAGTAAGTTTCAAACACTAGACTTGAAATTAGCACCATGATGTTTCAAGCATCAGCCTAGAGACATTTGGTGCAATTTTTAATTTTTTATTTTTTTGGTATCAGTGATAAAAGAGTTTTTTTTCCATTTGTGAACTTTACTGTTTGTGTGGATTTTGCTGTCGATTTGAAAGTCTTGATATCGATAAATGTTTGTAAATGACTTTAACTGTAAGATAAATATCTGATGTTCCATCCCTAGTACTTCCTCCACAAACTACTGCAATCACACCACTATTGTATACTGTATATATTTGTATATTTGTCATATTGTATACTGTCCATGTACTTTCTACAACATCTGTATTTACTTGTGCTTTACATTATGCCATGCATTTATAAACTGTTTACTCTCTCTCTCCTCTCTCCCTCTCTCTCTCTCTCTCTCTCTCTCTCTCACGCACTCTCTCTGTTTAATCTTTTTATAAACCCCCCTCTCTCTTTCCCCCCTCTCTTTCTCTCCCTCTCTCTCCCTCTCTTTCTCTTTCTCTCTCTCTCCTCACTCTCTACCCCTCCTATCCTCTCTCTCTCTCTGATTAAACTGTTTATAAACCCTCCCTCTCTCTCCCCCCCTCTCTTTTCCCCCCTCTCTGGTTCTCTCACTCTCTCTCTCCCCCCCCTCTCTCCCTGCTCTCTACCCCCATCTTTCTTTCTCTCTCTGTTTAAACTGTTTATAACCACCCCTCTCTCTCCTGTCTCCCCTCTCTCTCTCCTCCCCCTCCACGCTCTCTCTTGTCTCTCCTCTCTCCCCTATCTCCCCTCTCTTTCCTGTCTCCCCTCTGTCTCCTCTCTCTCTGTCCCCTCTCTGTCTTCCTCTCCTGTCACAGCTGACGAGGAAGAGGTGTGACCTGAAGAAGAAGTTGCGTGTGACGTTTGTGGGGGAGGCGGGGCTGGACATGGGGGGTCTGACCAAAGAGTGGTTCCTGCTGCTCGTGCGACAGATCTTCCACACTGACTACGGTACAGAAGACATGATGTGCTTTTGTCTGCTCTGTAGTTATAATCTCTGACACCCGGGGATCATTATGGCAACGTTAGGATAGTTTGTAGAATCCCTCAGTCGTCCAGGTAGAATCCATAGCAAAGGGAGAAATTTAATTTGTCAACTGGACAGAGTTTATTTGGTCGAAATAAACTCTGTCCAGTTGACAAATTAAATTTCTCCCTTTGTTAGGATAATTAGGACATTTTTAATCCTAATATCACAGAGTATGTCAAAGTGGGCATATGCTGGTGGAGGTGAAAATGGGGATGGACCAGCAAAATGGTGCCTTAAAAATAAGCTCAAACATGAACAAATCACTCCAAATACAACTTCAGAGGGTCAGTGAGAAGGAAACAACTATCATGGTTAAAAGCTCTGATAAGTCAAGTTTGCAGAATAAGTCTATGCTCTTTTAGTATTAAAATCACAACTGAACCTGTGTCACCAGCGCCTTAACCTGCAGATAGAGGACACATGCCTCATGTGAAGCTCAGAACCTCCAGAATTCACTCAGAGCTGCAGAGGCTGCACTGGCACTGACTCAGGATTGGCTGCAGGTTCTGGGGTTTAGGCAGTGACCGTTCAGTTCAGATCGAGACATTTTAGGTTCAAAACTTTCTGTATCATTAATGTCCATTTAAGATTCCTATTGATTTGCATACATGATGGTTCGATCAAACTTTAAAGAAGTTGAAAACATGATTCATAAACTGCAAATTAGAAGCTTCAGTATTAAAATGTGCTCACTTCAGTATTTATATTATATAGATTGTGTATACTTTTGTGTCTAATATACCTAATGTAATTAAGTTACTTGACTCACAATTTCAAAATCGGAACAAATGTACCAAAATGTGTTTATATTAATGTGAATAAAGACGTGGATACGCTACTATAAGTATTTTAGGTTCAAATCAATTCAGCATTGAAACTGGCAACCCAAATGTTTTCTGACTGGATAATCGTCTTTAGAATCAAAACACCATATGGTAACATAAACAACTTGGCACTCATGTCTGGCCACTGTTTTTGTAATTAAGAATAAATCAGCATTACAGTTGTCATCAGTAAAAGCTGTATTTGATATGAACATATTTACCTCATATCTGGGGCTGAAAATCCAATCACTTAGCAATAGACACAACCAGAAAACTGTTTTCCTTCAGTATCTTTGCCTGCGCTTTGACCTTTGACCTTGCAGATAACTCCTGTTTAATGGAAACTCTATCCGGCTCATATTGAAAACCAGTGTGTCCAGTAGGAGCTTCTGGGAGGATCAGGAATAAAGTCGTTTTTGATTATTTTTGGAGCAGTGTTAGCGGGTGGTTTAAGGACAGCAAGAACAGAGGCCAGTCTTAAGTGTTGTCTTTGGAAACTCATCAGACTCAGATCAGGCAGAAGACATGTTAACGCTAGCTAGCCTCATCACCTGCTCCTCTCACTGTTGAAGACATGTGCATGATGTCCAATGGAGATAAAACACAGCTTTTATTGCTGTAAAAACATGAGGTTATGGTTGGAAAGAGAGTGATATGAGGACAGAGAATTGGATAGTGTGCAGTCTGGAGTCTCCTTAAAGGGCCCGTGTTACACTATTTTCTGATCTATGTTAGGATGTTGTTTCCTCATCAAAAACAAACCTGAACACATGTTTAACACACAAACTCTGCATATTTAAGCTGGCGAAGGGCCTATTAGTATGGCAAAGTGGCCGGGAAGTGAACTGACGTGCCTATAGTGACCAGGGACCCTCGCCATGATGTAGGAATGCACCAGAGCGTTCCAAAAATGGATAGTTTGTAAGCTAAAAAAAAAGCGGAACATTGTTCTCATATCAGAATATTATTCTTTCCTTCTTTCTTTTTTTCTTTCTTCTTATTTTTTTCCTAACCAACCCACCCAACTTCGATTTCAATGAAATTTGAATCAATTGTTAAACTCCCCGCTCTAAAGCTACTTAATGTGTAAAATTTTAATTTGGATTGCATTAATGCCCCCTACAGATTAAAATAAAATTGAATATGAAATTTTGCACAAAATTCCATTTTGCCATCCCAATTTGTGACATGGTCTCCATCAAAAAAAGTCATTGATGCCCACACCCCATCTCACGTTGTGTTGCCATGGCGACAAGCCAAAAATCTGTCCTACACAAACTTTGGCGTAGCCAAACCAAATTTGCTAGTCAGATGCATCATAGCAATAGGAAAAAAAAATTATATTGTGACCATTCATTTTTACAAACCAGAACTCCGCCATCTTGGATTAAAAAAGAAAAAAATCAACACAAACAAAAATTGAGAAAAATGATAGGGCTGAGGTTAGGGCTAGGGTTAGGGATAGGGTTTGGAGTTAAGGTAGGGTATGGGGTTAGCGTTAGGGGTTAGGGTTAAATTAGGAGGTAAGGCTAGGGGTCAGGTGCATTTGCAGGGCGCGGCATGTGCAGGGTGTGGCATGGCCGGGTGCGGCGTGGTGTGAGGGCAGCGTAGGCTGCTTACAGCTATATTTTTAGAGTTCTTATCTCAAACAGAAAACACTCTGTTCCACCTTGTGGTGTTGTGGTAATACAGGAAGTGCTCCACTGTGTTTTTAAACTCCACACACCTTCACTAGAATCATTTGGATAAATTCAGCCCTGGAATTGCAAATCTCTACTAAGCAAAAGGTAAAAGGAGCTGTTCACTTGAAAACTACCACTTCATGACATCACAAGGTGGAACAGAGCATTTTGAGCTTTAGAGATGCAGACAGACTAATAATAAAGGATTACTCAAACTTATGAATGAAACAAAACACAACTCCAGGTATGTTTTTGAAGAGGTAACAGCATTATAACATGGCTTAAAGGTGTATTGTGTAACTTTTCTGGTGGAGGGTCCATTAGAGATGTTTTGCCTGCATGGAGATGTTTTGTCTGAAATGTTTCAGAGTATGGTAAGGAATATGGAGGAGAATCCAACCGATAGTCGAACCTCGGATTCAGGAGGAGCAGTGTGGCTTTCGTCCTGGCCGTGGAACACTGGACCAGCTCTAAACTCTCCATCAGGTGCTCGAGGGTCCATGGGAGTTTGCCCAACCAGTCCACATGTGCTTTGTGGATCTCGATTGTGTCCCTCGTGCGGTCCTGGGGAGAGTGCTCTGGGAGTATGGGGTCCGGGACTCTTTGCTAAGGGCTGTTCTGTCCCTGTATGACCAGAGCAGGAGCTGTGTTCGCATTGCCGGCAGTAAGTCGGACCTGTTTCCAGTGCATATTGGACTCCGCTAGGACTGCCCTTTGTCACCGGTTTTGTTCATTGTATTTATGGACAGAATTTCTAGGTGCAGTCAGGGGCCGGAGGGGGTCTGGTTTAGGGACCACAGGATCCTGATGGTCTGATGGCTTCATCAGACCGGGACCTCCAACGTGCACTGGGGCGGTTGAGTGTGAAGCGGCTGGGATGAGGAGCAGCTCCTCCAAATCCGAGGCCATGGTTCTTGACTAGAAAAAGGTGGCTTGGCCTCTCCGGGTGGGTGGAGAGTCCCTGCCTCAAGTGGAGGAGTTCAAGTATCTTGGAGTCTTGTTCACGAGTGAGGGAAGGATGGAGCGTGAGATTGACAGGCAGATCGGTGCAGCATCTGCAGTGATGTGGTCGCTGTATCGGACCGTTGTGGTGAAGAAGAAGCTGAGGCGAAAGGCAAAGCTCTCGATTTACCGTTCAATCTACATTCCTACCCTCACCTATGGTCAAGGTGACAGACCCACAACCAAAAAGTTACATAGTGCACCATTAACCTCACAGGAGGAAAAGACAAACATTTAAACAGAAAGTTAAGCTAAATGTGGGACAGTTAGGTCAGTTCCTGTGTTATTTTATCTGCACTACTGCGTCCACTGCTCTGTTAACGATACTGTATTAAAGTGGCCCCGTTTTGGCTCTGAGTGTGCATCATGTGTTGGCTCTCTCTTTCCATTGCCTCTCCATATTTCCGCCTCAGTCTGTGTTTTTGGGGCCAGGGGACATGTGCCCAGAGCAGGCTGAAAGAGAGCTGTGTTCCCCTCATCAGAGCAGGGAAATCCCCTCAGCACCGCGCACATGGGCCAGGCTAACACCGGGACCGGGCTAACACGGGTCGGGCTAACACAGGGTCCGGGCTAACACAGAACCAGACTAACACATGAGCTAGCCGGCAGGTGAACCGGCCAAGAACACTGGAACTTGATGTGGTGCCAGGCAGACTGTTGACCTACTTTTAAAGCAGATGAAACTGGAGCAGACTGAAGTGAGTTAGGTGACCACTTAAAGGAGCTGTACCTGAAATTCAAGGGCATTTAAAATTCAAAATTCTGATGAATCAAATGATCTTCTATATTATGGCTTTTATGTGTTACCATGACAACAGGTAACGCCCTTGTTTTGAAGTACTTTCATTTTCACAAACTGGCAGAACTCAGTGAACCTGTAAACAACGTGCAGGTGTTCAAAGGAGAGAGACCGAGCAGCTGTCAGTACAGTAGAGGCTTGTTTGTGTTTTGTTGTCACGGTTACAGTGTGTATCGTTTTATCGGTGTGTTTAATGTGAGGAGATCAAAGCAAATCACTCGCTGTATGTTTGTTTGATGCCTATTGTTGTTTAATTAAAAACGGTTGTACGTCGATCAGGGAATTTAACAAGCAAAAATGTATCAGTGGGTTTCTTTAAAGGTGCATTGTGTAACTTTTTTGGTGGAGGGCCCGTCAAATGCTTGGAGATGTTATAGCTTTGTCTGGCATGTTTCACAGTATGACATTAAACCTTTCTATCTTCACGGAGACCAAACCAGACCAGAAGTTACAGGTCAGATCTGTGGAGAGGCGACCCCGCTCACAGTCAGAATGCCTGTATTTCTAGGTATTTTTGAGCTATAAAACCACCTGTAATTTCATAAATGTAAGGTACAGCCCCAACCAAAAAAGGTACATAGTGTACCTTTAATACTTGTTTTCATTAAAGGTGCAATATGTAACTTTTTTCATGAAGTATCGGCCACCTGCTTGTCTCCATGGAGATGCTATTTCTTTGCCTGGAATGTTCTACAGCAGTGGTTCTCAACCGTTTTTCTTGAAGCCCCCCTTGCCTGTGTCCAAGACAAACCAGGCCCCCCCAACCCCAAATCCTACCTGCATATACGCACTAAAAGAAAAAAGTGATTAACTACAAACTTTTATTTGCAAAAATTCTTTCTTAAATCTTATCAGGTGTATCTAACACACACACACACGCACACACACGCACACACACACACACACACACACAGTTTAATTTTTGACAGCCAAACAGATTAGGTAAACCCCTTTACAACTGAAAAATAATGACTCATTGTTAAGATATATCAGTATCTATATGGCTTTCTTTTCTTGTGTTTGTCACCAGGTGTATAAAATGTTCAGAAATAATAACTGCAAGGACATTAAACTAGGCCCGGTGTCTCTTTTCATAAGAGCTAAACATTAAACTTGTGTGACTTTTTAGTCTTTGCAATTAACAGCGAACAGTCAAATGACGCCTCCGTGGCTCTGAGTAAATCACTACCTGCTCTTTCTGATGTCCGTGGATCTTCTTGAGAGTGCCAGTTGCTTCTTCCTCTCAAAATATTCCTGACTTTTTCCAATAGTTTCGTTGTGCTTGGCCTCCTGGTGTCGTTTCAGTTTGCTAGGCTTCATGCTATCATTAGCTAGCTTCTCACCACAAATAACGCACTCTAGCCGAGAACTGTCCTGTCCTTCGATGAAACCAAAATCAAGGTAACTCTTGAGATATTGCCTTGTTTTCTTCTTTGATAGAGATAAATCATCGGTACTTTTACGTTTCTCAGACATTGTGTTTTATTCATAAAATGATGCTGACAGCAGGAAAACAATCAGGGATGAATTACCTAGGCTGAATTACCTAGCTTGCTAGTTCAGGTCAGAGGTAATAAATACCTTAATGAATTTAAATGTGGACCAAAAATATGTTTTAATTTGAATTACACCGAATTTTGATTAGGCTATTGGGTGTGTTGTTGGGATTCTATAATTTTAATGTGCACAAATATAATTTTGGTAAAGTCACAACCTCAACGCAGACGAAATTGGGCGGGTCCCCTGCGATCTCTAGCGTCCCCCTTGGGGGGGCCCGGACCCCAGGTTGAGAACCACTGTTCTACAGTATGGCAATAAACATAGCTATTGCCTCCATGGTGACAAGCTTCTGATGTACTCTCTACAAGCAAAGTTACGTAGTGCACCTTTAAAGATTTTTAAAATAGAGTGTTTATTTCCTGATATATTTACCATGTTATTTTAATCTCATGTGTTTGCTTTTCTTCACAGGTATGTTCACCTACATGAAGGACTCGCGCTGCCATTGGTTCAGCAGCTGGAAGTGTGACAACTATTCAGAGTTCCAGTTGGTCGGAACAGTATCCTTTATTACAGGCATGGATAATAACAAGTGGATATAACACTCCCGCTCTGTCCCCCGTGTGAGACCGACTAGTGGCCGCTCCAGGTACTGCGGGCCCAGAAAGAATTCTGGCCCATAAAGAATTCTCCCATAACTACAATGCATTTTTAGGGATTCAAACTGCTCGTGTTCAGCTGACAGGGCATCCGCAACTTTCACAAAGGTCGGATTTTGTAGAGATTTTTCTGTATTTTTACAATATGAACTATTAGAACTATTAGAATTTTAGAATATAAATCCTTAAAGCTCCTAAAAATTAGCTTTGTAAGATGTAGCCTAGCCCCAGAACAGCATTGCTGGGTTTCAGGTGACATCACAACATTCTATAGGCCAATAATATGTAATAACAATGGGGGGGCAAGTAAAATGTGTATTGCTAAAATTCAGATTTTTGTTGTAATACATTGAGTTCATAGAAATGATCAGAGCCAAAATTTGTGACTTTACTTCTGGCTCCTGCCCCCCATCTCCAAGTATGACATCATCACATTCAAGAATCTGAAAACCACCAAAAATATTTTTAGCATTTCGCACTGAGGGTCCACTGCTGGTCCAGAGGAGCTGTATGGTTTTTGTCCTGGACGTGGGACACTGGACCAGCTCAAGATCATTCTAAAGACCTTCAGGAATGGTTCATTTCTGTCCTATGACTTTTTTAGTATCAATACCTGCTCAAATTAGTGTCTGTTGATTAGTATCTGATTTTCAATACTTTTGACAACCAGAAATGGCATTAATGGATAAAAGGAATCATAGAAAGTTATCTGAAACACTTAGACACTGCAAAAAACAATATCTAGCTAAATTAAAATGACATTTTACTTTATTTGAGTAGATTCAACTTGACAAGTAAAATGGAATAAGAGTGTTTTTCTTATTTCAAGTGTAGCAAGATGTACTATTTTCATATTTTAAGTACAAAAACTTGTTCCATTGACAGATCATTTTACGTGTCAAGTGAAATTTACTGAAATCGTAATAAAACTTTCTTAATTCATCTTAACTTGGCTAGATTTTAGTTTTTGCAGTGTATCATGTATCTAGTGATTTGCTGTGCTTCAGACAGGCCCTTTATATTGTGTGATGTGTTCAAAGACAGTTGGAGACCGGGACACTTCCTCTGTCTGTCACTGAGGATTTCCTCTGTCATATTTCACTCTGCAGGGAACTAACCCGCTGTCAAAAGTCTCAACTAGAACCACAAATCACTCTATTTTCAATACTCGTCTCACAAACAAAAGTGAGCTGCATCGTAAAGCTTTCACTCAAGTATTAAGGCTTTTATTGGAACGTTTGTGGTCCATACTTACAAATATGTTTAGTTACAAAACAATACTGTATATTTCAGAGTAATTTAGAATCTGATTTGCATATTTGCTGATGTGAAATTATATAAAAATGTTGTTCATTTTGACTTGATCTCAACATTCTCTAGTTTGCGCTGGAGAGGTTATTGTGCTATATAAATCCAAGCCATTATAAGTAATTATTAAAGGTTGTATAGAGGATTTTCCAAGCCAACCCCCCCTCCACAGCTCCCTAAGTAGAAACGCCTCCTCCCGCCTCCTACGCTAGAAATCATGCTTGTTTACAGCCGGTGCACGACAGAACTGCTGAATGAATTGCTGTTGAAGTTACCTGTCCAGAAGTCATTTAGTGACCAACTTTTGAAGTCTTTAGACCCTTCTTCTGCTTCAGTGCACGCTATCGCTGGAAGGAATCTCCAAGAATCACCTTAGTTTGGCTTCGCTCCTTTTCCCCTTCTCTTCTTCTTTCTGCGACCTCAAAAACGAAATTTCTTTTGCGGCTAACTGGTAGTGGATTCTCGTCTGCCATCGCAACAAACTTTGTGCAAACTGCAAAGAAGCTACAGTTGGAGAAAGCCACTAAGAACTGCTGCGTTGGTCAAGTAAACGGCGTCTTGCGTCTGTGAAATGCGTGAGAGTCGTACGTAAACCACATAATCCCAGCGTGCCGGCAAGTGAGTTACGCTAGAAATGTAGGAAGCCAATAGATAATGAGGTAGCCTTGTTATCTATTGGCACGTCCATAGTTGATGGATTTTCATTCTTTTTTTTTTGGTCATCATAATTACAAGGCTGCTGCATCTCTAATATGCTATGATAAAAGGTGATTGTTGTTGCCATAGAGATGTTATTGCTTTGCCTGGAATGTTCCACAGTATGGTGTACAGGTCAGATCTGTGTAGAGACAAGCCCCGTTCACAGTAAGAATGTATGTGTTTGTTTTATATTTTTCTGAGCAAAAAAAAAAAAGCCAGGCAGATTATTTTAATGCAATAATATGGAACATTCCAGACATTCCATATCCCCTGTTCATGGCAGAGCTCTTTTACTGTTACTAAGGAGTGCTTTTTGTTTGAGTGTTTTTTTTTAGTATGACAAAGATTGATCGCAGACGCAGTGAAAGGAGGTCTCACTCTGCACCAAGACTCCAGAATATCAGACAGGCCTGATCTCAGTCATTCAGTCTTTGGTCCTACGTCTTTGGTCCTATGACGGTTCCGATCTTTGTTTCGGTTTCATTCAGAGTTTAAAATCTCCATTATGCCAAGTTACTGTACCCTATGTAACACTGGTTTAGCCGATTATACATGGGCATATTTTAAGAACATGGCACAGGTCCATGTAAACTGTCTGCACTGTGAGTGTGAATCTTATGTAATGTCAGCACTTTGAGATCCTCCTCACAGCTGTCAGGGCCTTGTTTAACACGGGGGCCCCTGAAGCCGCCATGACTGTGCTTGGCCCTGAGCCAGGGACCACAGAATTTACAAACAGCTCCATGATCATATTCTTCTTAATCTTAACCAGAAATGACTAAAGAGTTTGTGTAACGTGGTGTCACTAGCGGAGAATGCGAGTGCTAGTGCTGTAAACGATCTGGAGCAGGGGTTTACTGTGCAGCTGGGGCCAGTCAGGATGTTATGTAATGTGATAGTGCTGCTGTGTTCCCCACACAGAGGTAGAAATGTGACTGGTCCTATGACTGGTGGTTTGAATCTATAGACCATATAAATGAAAATAACTCAAGTACTCTGAAAAGTACAATTTCTTCAAGAAGTTACAAAAGTAAATGTAACTGAGTCAATGAATACTCCCCACCTGTTGATGTCATAATATATATATATATATATTTTTTTTTTAATTCTGATCAAACGCAGCCAAATAGCCACTAGAGGGCAGCTCTGCAGTTCTGTCATGATACTTATCTTACATCTGCTGTGTATTGTCTGCATTTATAAAACATTTCATTTTTTGATCATCAGAAAATGTGCATTAGCATGCTAGTTGTTGATGGCTTGAACCTAGTGGCAAATCTCTGCTCTGGTCTCTGAAAGGTGTGAAAAGCTCTTATAAACTCATCGTGGTGAATAATTAGGATGAATGTATGTATAAGTATAAGTATATCTGAATGTATAAGTAAGTGAGGAAGAACTTTGGACCACTGCAAACTGTTTACAATGAACTAGTTCTGTTTCTCACAGAGGAAGTGAGCATGGGCACTTCGGGCTCCATAAACAATTCACTTTCTGTTCAAAAACCAAAAACCTCCGTCCACACTTGAGATGATCCAACCACAGCTGCTAATTTGTAGCACGTGTCTCTCAAACGTGGAACACATCATTCAGAACAAAATACATAACTACTTTTACCTGAGATAAGTCATAGTCTGGTGCTTTAATTGTTGATTCTTTATGTTGTTTTTGACACAAACAGACCATGCTTCTCTGTGATTGGTTAATCCACCTGTCAATCACGCCCTCTGAAATCTGTGACACAGGACACAGCTCCAGATCCACTCGTCTTTGTAAAGTTTTGTCAAAGCGCGTGGTTCTGGCCGGTCACGTAAGCTTTAGACAACACGCCGTCCTCCTCCTCCTGATGTTGTCATGGCGTTGAGCATCGCTATGGAGATGAAGAGGTCAGAAAATGCAGAGCAGCTTAACTCAAGGAGCCCTCAGGGAGCACAGGGGGAGTCTGTATCTGGTCAACACAATGCGAAAAGCTTCAAGAGAATTTGTGCGTTAAATTTGCACTTGAGGCAAACATTGAACTAATACAATACGTTAACTTATGCAGGATTTTCACAAGATTTCAATTTACCTGCTCCATAAATTCTACACTGATTCTTGACAATACTTAGCCTAAGGACTAAGTCACTCTGATGAGCAACGCAAATCAAACAAGGCTAAAAACAATAGCTGCTAAATTTTAAATGAGATCTGTATATATAAATGGACATAGTCACCGCGTTGCCCATAGGAAGTGAGCATGGGGACACTACTGGCTCCAATTCATTTAGTAAAACAATTCCTATTCCTAATATGGAACTTGGCTCCAAATTCAAGCCTCGTTGAGCTTCATTTGACTGGAGCCGAACACTATGGGTGATGTGACACTCCCTTAGTCCACTTCTTTATACAGTCTGTGATTGAGATTGAGATTCGATGATGGATCTTTATAATGGAGAGGTCCACAGCCACACCTCTGTCAGTAAAAGCGTGTAGGTTGGAGCAGACAGAAGATTTCACCGGTAGGTTCTGTTCACGCTTACGTCACAAAACCTGCACACATTTGGACACGGATGACGACTTCCTTTGGGCTCTGTTGGCCATAGTAACTCTGACTAAATCTGGGAAAACTGAGAAAATGGCCCAGTTTTCTTTGTCTAGACGTCACTGTATTCTGTCTTTTTTCTAACTTCATTAAAATAAAAAATGTCACTGTAGCGTTCCGCTATGTTTGGCAGATCAGCAGTTCCACCCAGCTGCCTGTAAGTGACACTGAAGACGTGATTAAAGTCCCGTCCCCCATGGAAAGCTTTAGCAGGTTGTGAAGACGCTGCTGCTGAATTTTAGACTTAGACAAACTTTATTGATCCACAAGGGAAATTATTTGGACACGGTAGCTCACACATCACAATATAATATAATAACAGAGAGTAAAAAAAAAAAAAAAAAAAATACCAAGAGACAAGTGTCAAATAAGGCATAATTATGTAAGTGTATAGGTACAAGTCAAAATAAAATAGAAAAATAAGTAATAAAAATATAAAAAGACAGTGCAACAATGATAGATGATTGACATGACATAAAGTTATCCGTTACATAAGGGTGAGTTGTTGTACTGCTGTAGGGAGTATCCACGGTTTTATCACATGCCCAGTGTCGGTAACTCCACCGGAAGTCGACATCCACATGTTTCCAAATGTCCTCCGGTAAGCGTGAATAGGGCCTACTGTTTCTGTGTTAAATGGCAATGATTAACCTCACTTTGGGACCTCCCATTCGTTGGTGGGGGATATGAAGACCTGGGCTGGCATCCATTTTGTACACTGTGGTCCAAAGCAAGAAAAACGATCTGACGAAGACATTTTGCCGAAACATTATTTAAAAATGTAAAAAAAAGCTTTTGGACATCGGCCATCTGAGTGTGCTATGCATTTTTTCACTTTTAAATTGCTGTTCCTTGCATTTGCACCTCTACAAGAACCTTGGTGTGTGTTTTCTGTTTCATTTGAATGATTAAAAGTCTGTCTGACTGGTACTGGTACAAAACCTGACTCTCATTATCGGAGCACTTCCTGAATTACCACTTAACAGACCCATACTATGCTGTTTCTGATCTCAGACATACCTGTTGTTGTTGTTTAACACGCAAACTCTGCATATTCAGGCTGCGCTCTTCTCTTAAACGGAAAACTCGCTGTTCCACCTTGTGATGTCATGTGGTAATACAGGAAGTGTTCCACTGTGTTTTTAAACTCTATACACCTTCACTAGAATCATTTGGCTGATTGCAGGCCAGGAATTGCCAATCTCTACTGGACAAAAGTTAAAAAGTAACTTGAAAATTACTGCTTCATGACATCACAAGGTGGAACAGAGCATTTTGAGCTTTGTAGATGTAAACAGAGTAATATTAAAGGATTACTCAAGCATGTGCGAATGAAACAAAACTCCAGGTATGTTTTCGGTGATGTTACAACATTATAACATGGCTTAAAGGTCACAAGACTCTATTTTTTGTAATACAGGACCTTTAAGTAGTATTTGTAGCTCCTCCCCCTGCCTCTAGAGCATAAACAGACCCATGTAAAACCCTAATGGCCCTAAACACTGTGTAATTACAGACATTTGAATGGGGCTTAATGGGCAGCAGCTGCTCAGCCTTTGTCTTACAGGGAAACACTTTTATATTTTAGTTGCACAATTTCATTTTTGAGAATTTGTACCAATTTGCACTTCTGGAAAACGGTTTTGGACTCATACCATGCGTTTATACTTTAGCAGTATTTTTAACGGCGCGCTACCTGATTTTGACTTGTCTTAAAAACATGAAAAACAGAACTAGTTCATTTGAAACAGTTTCCGATGAGATTATAAGAGCTTTTCACAACCTTCAGAAACCAGAGCGGACTTTTGCCGTCATGGTAGAGTCAGATCAGCAACTAGCACGCTAACGTGCACTTCCTGATTAACGGAAAGCGAAATACTTTATAAGTAGATGCAGAGGCGAACAGCAGACTTGTAAGTATCACGGCAGAACCACAGTGCTGCCCTCTAGTGGCTATTTGACTACTTTTGATCAGAAATAGTGGAGGAAATTTTGAAAATATATTATGATATGAATTACATATATTCAGATGCATTTACTTGAGTGACTTGAGTAACTTATACGTTTCTACCAGAATACTTTTACTCCTACTTGAGTAATATTTTAATTGAAGTAACTGAACTTTTCCCACTGCAAGTAAGTCTACAAGTGTGTGCATTATTTCACATTTTGCCCTCGAAATACATTAACTTCAAATTCTAATTCAGATGGTACGACCACTACTTTGTGACATTCTTTTGAAGTAACGTTACTTTTACTTCTTGAGTACAATTTCTACCTACTCTCACCTCTGGCTATAAAGCTTACAAAGACTGACCTAAATGCACAATAACATAACACAAGTTTAAAGGTGCACTGCGTAACTTTTCTAGTGTCTGCCACCCGCAATGTCTCCATTGTTATTGGAGTTTTGCAGTTATGGTAAAGCTAACAAAACTAGCATGATAACGTGCACTTCCCGACAATCTGTCAGTAAAACGCAAAAACAGTGGCCTTATTTTGACCTGAAGAGCTGCTTATGTAATATATCTGCACACAGTTCAAATACATGAAAAAACTACAGGTATATGCACTTGAAAGTAAAACGTTAAATGCCACTGTGGAACATTCCAGGGAAAGCATCTCTATTAACAGTTACACAATGCGTCTTTAATTAGCCCTAATGTTTGCAGTAATTACACAGTTGTTCTTTATTACCCCCGTGTGTTTATTTGTCCAGGTTTTGTCGTCTACCTGTAATTAGCAGTGCTCCCTCTGTACTACTCCATCCCCTCCTCCCTCACATCTGGGCCACACATGTCCCAGATGTTGGACCAGGAGTGATCCAGCCCACCCGCACACACACGCACACACACACACACACACACGCACGCACGCACGCACGCACGCACACACACACACACACACGATTCATATATAGTGGTACTTGTATTCAGCTCTATGGGGAATTTCCCAGACATTTAAATGCATTACTGAACTTTCCACTGGGGCTGCACAATGTTGAGAAAAAAAAGATTTGACAATATTCTCTTAACGCAATAACTGTTACTGGAAAATAAATATACCTCAAGTGATATCAGCTCATTTACACTAACCCTCAGCAGGCGCACACCTGAAAGGATCTCTAAAGAAGCAAAACCATTTTTTTTACTTTTAAAGGTGCATTGTGTAACTTTTCTGGTGGAGGGTCCGTGTCTGTGTACACTGGTGTGTGAACGTGTGTGTGAATGGGTGAGAGTTTTCTTGTTGTAAAGCTCTTTGAGTGTGTTGAAGGTGGAAAAGCGTTATATAAAAATGCAGCCATCTACCAGTGTTTCACAGTATGGCATTTAACCTTTTTATCTTCATGGAGACCCAACAAGACCACGTTACAGGTCAAATCTGTGGAGAGGCGACCCCGCTCACAGTCAGAACGTCTTTTTCTAGGTATTTTTGAGCTATAAAACTGTGGAACGCTCTTGCCCCTCACATTAAGACCACCCCTTCAGTTGATTCTTTTAAGTCTGGTTCTCTGGCTGTCTTTTATAGATTTTATTTGCTATTTGCTAATTTTAGTATTTTTTAATGTTTTTTATTGACTTTTTTATTTATTTATTTTATGCTTTATTTTATTGAATGTGTTAATTTATATTGTGCTTACTCTGTGCAGCACTTTGGAGACTTTGTGTTGGTAAAATGTGCTGTACAAATGAAGTTGGATTGGATTGGATATAAAAACACCTGTAATTGAGTAAATGTAAGGTAGAGCTGTTTAATGTCATACTGCGGAAAATTCCAGGCAGAGTAATGACATATCCATAGAAACAAGCAGGTGACGGACCCCCCAACTAAAAAAAAAACGTGTCAAAATTTCTGTGCATTGTACATTTGTGTACATTGAATATTCTGATGTCTCTTGTCCCTTAACCCTGTATCAGCTGATGGGCCTGGCCGTGTACAACAGCATCGCTCTGGACATACACTTCCCTCTTTATGTTTACAGGTACACCTCTGCTTCTGCACTATTTACAATGTGTGTCAGTAGTAGTAGTAGTAGTAGTAGTAGTAGTAGTACTTTTTGGCTTCTAGTATAATATACCCTTAAAAAGTTTGTGAACAAAAACATTCAAAATTCTGAACAGAAAATACTGGGGGCAAAAGTGAAGTGGAACATAATGTTGGAGAAAACTGGAGAATTTGGGATTTGAATTTTGCCATTTGCTAAACTATGGAGAATTAAGGAGGTTTTGGTAAATTATAACCACTCATATAAACGTCATTTCTTATTGGTAACCTTTTTAGTTTTTAATCACCTTTACTTTAAAATGTACACTGGATAATTTTACTTCAGTACATTTGAGAGCGAGTATCTGTACTTTCTACAAAACTACATTTTTAAACAAGACTGAAAAGTAAAAAGTATTTTGCGTCTGATTTGTGGGGTTGTTTTAATTGTTCATGGTGACCTCCTGGTTGAACGTTTTGAGTTCAAGTCCCAGCTTTGAGCAAACAAAACCTAAAAGTCCTCTCCTCTCTTTTACAGAAAGCTCCTGACTCCGTCCAATGCACCGTGTGACCCAAACGCCCTGGTTGGCATGGCGACGGCTACGCTAGAGGACTTGCAGCAGGTCATGCCGGTAAGTGGCAACATAAATACACCTACAGAGAGTTATTACAATTATCTAAACTCCGCCCATAACCACATTTCAACGGGAAGAGGAGCGGCAGGGTCTGGAGGTGTAAGGAACAGTGTGATTGGTCTAACAGGTATCCATACTTATAACAACCAGGTGTTTGTATCAGAAACACCTGATTGTAGTCAGGACAGTGCTGTGTGATGTCACGTAGTACTTGAAATTTTGTCCAGAAAGCTGCAGATTGTCGTAGTTTGCACCAAAAAGTTGAGTTACTCTTTACGGTGAACTATGTGAAAAAACTTCCTGTTCAAAACTGCAGAACTTAGGGGTGCACTATGTAACTTTTTGTCTGGGGGTTAGTCACTTGCTTGTTTCTATGGATATGTCATTGCTCTGCCTGGAATGTTCCACAGTATGACATTAAACAGCTCTACTTTACGTTTATTCAAGTACAGGTGGTTTTATAGCTCAAAAATACCTAGAAAAACAGACATTCTGACTGTGAGCGGGGTCGCCTCTCCACAGATCTGACCTGTAACTTGGTCTGGTTTGGTCTCCATGAAGATAAAAAGGTTTACTGCCGTACTGTGAAACATTCCAGGCAAAGCAATAACATCTCCATGGAGAAAAGCATTTGACGGACCCTCCACCAGAAAAGTTACACAATGCAGCTGTGTAATTAATGTATTTTTATTGTAGAAAATTGAATACATGACATTTTTTAACCGTACATGTTTGACCTCCAGTCTGAATTTTTTATTGTACGTACAGAGCAGTGGGCGGAGATAAGGGATTGGTCATAACAGAGATTTTCTTAGCACTCATGCCTCAAAAGCAGGAAAAACAGGATTACACAAACATGCATGAATCAATCAAAATACAACTTAAAGTAAGATAATGATGAGGGAACAACATGTTTACATCTTTTACAAGTTGATTTTACACATGTATTGTGCTTGTGGTTTGCTCTGTAGTTATAATCTATGACACCAGTGCATCATTATGCTCGAATTTGGACAATTTAAACCTCAATATTCATCTAAAACGACTTAATAAAAGAAACAATCCCGCTGACTTCCGCGTTAGAAAACTGTGGTGCCCAATGGGAGCTGACGTCGCTGTAAAGAAGCATTTTTTTTTACATTTGGACCAAAATGACTACGCGACATTGCCCAATTCTACGTGTATCACTGATGAAGAAAATGAAATGTAAGAAGTAAATAAGTACAGAGCGAGGTGTGTACCGGTGGAGGTGAAAGCAGTTGAAGATCAGAGCAATGAGGTTTTAAATACAGGAGAATAAAAATAGAAAACTTGGAGAGGGTCAGTGAGAAGGAAACAGCTACGACATGGTTAAAAGCTCTGAAAAGTCGAGGTCCGCTTTAACGCTCTGAATTCAGGTCATTTTAACTTACCAGTAGATGTCCCATTTACTTACATTCCCGCGTAGCCTGTTCCTCTCAGTCCATGTCTCCTTGTCCACCACCAGAGGGCGCCACAGCATTAACAATGTCCCTGCAGTGTGATAATCTGATAATCTGAGCTGCTTCCTGTGCAGTTCAGACACAGGGTATTTTATGTAATACACAGTGTAGTCTGGGATTACGCAGCATTTGTGTATCGGTCTAAATGGTGTTTATTTTGATTTTTTAAACAAACATATAGACACACAAATCCAGTAACCCTAACCCTTATACATGTATATAAAACCACAGGATTATATTAAATCAAATAAATAAAAACATCATAAAATATACAATATAAAAAATGTTTAAATATCATGAAAAATCACTCATGTGCATTAGAATTATACTGTAAGCACTTTCTCTATCTAATTTGGTTTCGGAACATTGTGTATTGTGTTAAAAAAAAAAAAAAACCTTTGAGGGGCAGAGTTCTGAGTCAGGTCTGTGGCGGTCACTCGATCTGCTGTCTCACTGCCCCTGATGAAGGTCACTGTGCGGATCTGTGCACAGGGAGGAGGGGGTGGGGTGGAGGGTGGGAGGGAGGAGAGGAAAAGTTATGGAAAAAGGGAGAGAGAGGGAGAGAGAGAGAAGAGAAGGGTAGAGGAGAGTGGAAAAAGAGATAGAGAGAGAGGCACAGTCAGCAGAGAGCAGGGGCGAGAAGAGTGTTTTATATTTATTCTGAAATTGATTTATTGCTTTTTTTTTTCTTTTTAGTACTGCTTTTATTAATTGATTTTATAACTTTTTATTATCTATTGTTTGTATCGGTTCCTTTTGTCCAAAACATCTGCATTCTGTGGACGTTTTAGAGTTAAATGTTTTACATCGCTCCGTGCAGCACTTTGTTTATAAAATGTGCTAAACAAATGAAGCTGGATTGGACTGGAAGAGGTGGGGAAAGGAGGAATAAAATGATCAGGGAGGAAAAGAGAGTGAGGAGAGGAGAGAGAGGGCTAGAAGAGAGGAAAGGGAGTCAGAGGGAGAAACAGAGAAGGGGATGAAAAGGGGAAAGGAGGAGGAAAAATGTCAGGGAGAAAGACGGGAAGGGAGAGGAGAGAGAAGATAGAGAGAGAAGAGAGGATAGAGAGAGAATGAAAGAAAAGGGAAAAAGAAACAAGTTGGAGTTAACAGAGAGATGGAGGGAGACGGGGCAGAGAGAAAGAGTAGAAGAGAGAGAGTCTAAATTTACGAGAATCTTACGTAACAGGGCTCTGACAGATTAGTGGCTGCAGTTGGCATCACAGGCGCCCATCATGGCACCAGGCACACACACACACACACACGCACACACACACACACGCACACACACAGTCTCCAGCTGGGACAGGGCTCAAGAGCGTTAAACACTTTTTAAAAAGGGAGTACTGTGCAAAATGAACTTTTTTGAGCTTACATGCATGTTTGAGTAATCTAGCAATCTCTCCTGGGCCTTATTCAAACCCTCCTTACGCTTAGCTGTAAGATTCCGTGCGACGCTCCGCCCACAAGCCTACATCACCCATGCTCCCACATGACAATTCTCCATAAATATAGAAAAACATGATACAAAACAATACACTACAACTTCACAAACCTGATGCGATGTGCAGTAGTTTCGTTAATACCAATTGTAACATGAGAGCTTGTAAAACAATAAAAGGTAACATGGTGATCTAAATATGTTATGTGTTACTGGTAATTTTAAATGTTTACAACTCGTAGTCAACCATACAGTGCATTATTAGTTATTTTGACTAAAGAAGGACCGTGACATTTTCATTTTAAATTCCATAAACAGGACCGATCTGTGTCCCCAGATCAGAGGTAAACATCAAATCAAATATTGGAGGTTTTCAGATTCTAGAATGTGATAATGTTATACTTCGGATGGAGACAAGAGACAGTTTTTTTCCTGTTGATTACACTGTACTTGGCAATAAAATATCAGAAAATTCCCAAATATTGAACCTGATCATTTCTAATACTGACTAGACCCAAGAACGTGCTGTTTTACAACAAAAATCTGCGGCTGACTGTAGCTCAGTTGGTAAGAGCGTTTGTCCACTGACCAGAAGCTCCCACAGATGAATGCTGTCGTTGTGTCCTTGGGCAAGACACTTAACCCACCTCGCCCCTAGTGTCTGCGTACATTGGTGTGTGAATGGGTGAGTGGTTCCTTATTGTAAAGCGCTTTGAGCCTTGAAGGTGGAAAATTGCTCTGTGGAACTTTTTGGTTGGGGGTCCGTCACCTGCTTCTTTCTATGGAGATGTCATTGCGCTGCCTGGAAAGTTCCACAGTGTGACATTTAAAAGTTCTATCTTACATTTATTAAAATACAGGTAGTTTTATAGCTCAAAAATAGCTAGAAAAACAGGCTTTCTGACTGTGATACATTCCAGGCAAAGCAATGACATCTCCATGGAGAAAAGCATTTGAAGGACCCTACACCAGAAAAGTTACACAATGCACCTTTAAGTGTGTATGTTTATGGCAGAACGTTCAGCAGTTACCTTTAGTAAAACTTCCTCCTGAGCTGGGGCAGTTTCCACGTCTGTCTCTGTGGAGTTTACAGAAGCAGAGTTCATTTTGATGATTACTTTGCTCAAATAATACGCTTAATGATACACTATGTAACATTTCTGGTGACATGTTTTTTATTGCTCAAAAATATGTTAAAAATATTCACTCTTCTGGTCAGTCATTTGTTTTCACATCTGAGTCTGCATAAAGACCAGTGCAGGTTTAATGCAGGCCAAACTCCTCTAGGCCCCACCCCCCTGATCCCTGGCAACTGTTGCTATGGTGCTGAGAGTGGCTCTGACCCAATAACCCCTCCACTATCTCTCTTTTATACAAAGTAGCCCATTTTCAGTAGCCACTACATGAAACTGTTCATTTCAGTTCAGTCTATCCACACGTAGGCAAATCTCTGTCACTCTGCTCAGTGTTTTGTTCTGCAGCAGCTAAATGCACTGAAGGAGTCATGACTCTGTAATAGAGCACTGGAGGAAGAGGTTTGGGATTCTACTAGTGAATAAAGACACGACTGTATCATAGCCGCAGCATAGTTCATAATTGTCATAATTAATGTTGTCATAGCAATATCTGAAATAGTCGTTTTATGGTTGAAGAAAAGGAGGATGAAGCAGAGAGCAGACACTGAGTGGCCTCTCCACACATCTGACCTGTAACGTGGCCTGTTTGTATCACCTGTTTGTCTCCATAGAAATAGAGAAGTTAAAGGTACTCAATGTCACTTATTGGAGGGAGCACATCACCTGCATGATTCCATGGAAACAGAAAGTTCAAACCATATTTTTGAAGCTAGGAAGGTTTTATGCCATACTGTGGAATATTATTATAGCCAAAGAAACAACATTTCCATGGAAATAAGCAGGAGCTGGCACTCCAGGTGTCTATTTTTTTGATTAAGGCTATAATTATTATAACGTGGAACATTCCAGGTAAAGCTATGCCATCTGTATCAACTCCCCACCTTTAAAGGTCCTATATTACATAAAAACATCTTTTATGAACTTTAAGCCATGTTATTATGTTGTTACCTCATCAGAAACAGACCTGGAGTTGTATTTTGTTTCAGTCACACATGTTTAATTAATCCTTTATTATTAGTCTGTCTACAGCTTCTCAAAATCAGCTCAAAATGCTCTGTTCCACCTTTACCTTTAAGTAAAAACAACAGTGAACTAGAAGAAAACATCATGGAGAAGTATCTTATTTCTGCACATTCTGGTGATTTATGGTGATTATCTTTGTTGGAGATTATCACGATTATATAAAACGTCCCACAAACGATTATTGTGTACCCTTTTTATCACGATAAATGATATTATTGTTGGGTTAGGGTTAGGGAGATCAGTAGAGATCAGCAATTCCAGGGCTGAAATTATCCAAATGATTTTAGTGAAGGTGTATGGAGTTTAAAAACACAATGGAGCACTTCCTGTATTACCACATGACATCACAAGGTGGAATAGAGTGTTTTCAGTTTGAGAGAAGAACTCAGCCTAAATACGCAGGGTTTGTGTGTTAAACATGTGTGAATGAAACAAAACACAACTGCAGGTCTGTTTGTGATGACGAAACATTAGAACAGAGATCAGAAAATAGTGTAATATTATAACATCATTTTATCACAATGCTCAAATGTAAATTGATTTCATTAGTGCTCATATCAAACAGCTCCTACATAATCCGCTGTTGTGTTTGCATTCTCTTACATAAGCCCACAGAGACCCACAGGGACACACAGGGACACGGTGTATTCATATCTGCATCTGTGCTTTAGGCTCATGATACAGTTATGCGGCAATCTAACCCCCACCTGCTGATCGGACACGTGGAGCTGGCCTGGCTCCAAAGGAGGTCTGCCAGTCTGGGGGCTCCTCTTATACCAGAGTTTACATGGGCTAATAAAAATAAAAATCCACTGTGTAGAAAGCACCGGTGAAGTGAAAAGAGTTTTTATACTCATGAAGGTGAATAATTAGGATGCTCTGAATGCATGATGTAAGTGAAGAATAATTTTGGACCACTGCAAACTGTTTAAAAGGAACTAGGTGTTTTTTCCACATTTGAGGACAGTAAAAAGCATGGACAAAGAGAGACTTTATGGAAATGGATGTGATTCAAACAGTAACTAAATAAATAAAAACACTGAAGCTTGAAAATATATTTTAACTGTATTTAAATATGGCAAAAATGAAGACCATTTAAAATAAAATGATACATTAACAGAAACCAAAATAGCTATATAAAATATAATATAATAATAAATAACAGAAGTTTTAAAAATAATGTTTTCTAAATATCTAAATCTGTCAAAAAATGTTAAGTCTCACAAGTTTGAATCTCTTCAAAGACACAAAATTGGGAATAAACTTGAGACTGAACCTGGACCAGACCTGGACTTTAACCAAGACCAAGTCTAAAAGCACTTTTTGTTTTCAAATGGAATTTAAAGACCAGACTCCAGATGACAGGAGTGGTTGGGCTCCACTTTTGCTCTCTGTATTTTTGTACTTTCGTCTGTTTGGATATTCAACTTTTCACTGCATAAGGGAATACTGACCCACTCAGCAAATGGTGACCAAAATAAGCTCTTTATGTTTGGACATGGACCTAGCTACACTCTATATGCATCTCATCAGCTGCATGCTCTGCCTGTGACTGTGTATGACTGCAGTGTCGATGTCAAATCAATTAAAAAAATCCAGAGCTTTATTAACGGCATTAAATATAAGGATATATATGTGTTTGTATGTGTGCAGGAGCTGGCTCACGGTCTGGGGGAGCTGCTCTCTTATGAAGGCAACGTGGAGGAGGACTTCTACCTCACCTTCCAGGTAACGCTGAGCTTCACTGCTATTGGTGGATTTCAGATGACATCACAATATTCTATAGGCCAATAATATTTAATACAGACTTCTGCTGTAACGTAGTGAGTTCTTGAGTCTAGCCACTAAAAGAAACAGTCAAGTTATAATGTAATCAACAGGAAAAACTGGCTCCCCAGGCTTAAAACGAAAGATGCCAGCCAACTAATAATTTGCCTAGAGACACATAAACTCTGTCTAATCTAAATTCAAGGAAAGCTTAGTCCAGTGATAAAAGGGCAGTGACACTTGAGCAGTCGTTCTTTTTCATGTTTGGTGCAGTGCTTTGACAAAGACTGAGTTTAAAGAACCTGCTGAACTTTTGGACATGACAAAAATCTAGTAAATGGGTAACTGTGAAAGTGTCTCTCTAGCAAAGCCAACATTATCTAGCTTCCAATAGGGCAGGTTCCGTCTAGGGTTGTGAGAACTATCGAAAATCAGATAGTAATCACACAGGACAGAAATGAACCTTTCCTGAATGTCTTTAAAATGATCTTGAGCTGTATCAGAACAAGTATAAGAGCACATAGACTAGTATACGCCCATGGACCACTATGGAACCTACAGGACCACTGAGGGATTACACAGAGATAAGACCACATGGAATAGAAAGCAAAATACTAGTACTACTATACAATTTAATGTTGAAAATAACATTCTGTTGTCTAAATATTGTGTGTTTTATTATCATTGTGGTATCGGAATCGAGTATTGAGTCTATTCCTTAACCTCCTACGACCTGGCGTCCACATATGTGGACAGCACAATTTTACAGTGTTACACTGTTACAAAGGTTTTCACACATAGGTGGACAGTTTAGAACAGCAACAATGCAAAAATGTTCAATTTAGAATATTTTTAAGAGTTTGTAATGTTTAGAATAATTTAATTTAATATAAAAATAATTAATAAATGTAATAATTTAATTTAAGTTAATTCTTTGTTTTTGCACTTGTCAGATCCTAATCAGCCCAAATAACAAGGAGAAATCAATAAAGCATGCAATGCAAGAGTTCGGGTCTTAGGAGGTTAAGATGCGCTGTGTAACTTTCATGAGGAGGGTTTGGCACCTGCTTATCTCTGTGATGACGTTATTGTTTTGTCTGGAACATTCCACAGTATCCAATTTAACGTATCCATCTTGCATACATTCAATTAAAGTAGTTTGCATTGCTCAAATATACCTCGAAAAACATGCATTCCAACTGTGAGCGCGGTCACCTCTCCATAGATCTGGCCTGTAACTTAATTGTTACAAGCAAAATATGGTACAACTAATGCCATATTGTGGTGCATTCCAGGCAAAGCAATACATTGAGCACCACTGAGATAAGAAATGAGCGGACCCTCCACCAGAAAAGTTACACAGTGCATCTTTAGTATCAAAATCGAGTTTGATATTTTAGTGTCATGGCAACACTACCCCCACCTCCACCTCCGCCCCCTCTGTGTCTTAATATGAGCTGTCAGTCTTCTCGAATGCCAGTCGTGCTCTGTATGTCTTTATCCACAGATCTAAATATACCTGATTAATCCTCACATGAGTGCAGATAATCTCAGGAGTGTCTGTGTGCGTCAGACCTGCTCACACGCTTAGGGCATGACAGCTGTGAGCCAAGTCCAACCAGCCTCAAAACAACGCGAACACTTCATATACCTCCAGTTAGCACGTTAACAAGTCATAAACCGAGCTTATAAAAACACTCTATGGGCAGCTATATCTTTTATTACAGTTGTGAGAATGAAATATGAGTCCTAAATCACACAAAATTGATTCTTGTGAGCTTTAAGCCATGTTATGATGTATCTGATTACATCTCCAAAGCTCAAAATGCTCTGTTCCACCTTGTGATGTCATGAAGGGGTAGTTTTAAAGTTAACAGCTCCTTTTTCCCTTTCATTCAGTAGAGATTGGCTGATATCATCCAAATGGTTCTAGTGAAGGTGTGTGGAGTTTAAAAACACAGAGGGGCTTTTCCTGACCACATACAGAAGAACTCAGCCAAAATCTGCAGGGTTTGTGTGTTTAACATGTGTGAATGAAACAAAACACAACTCCAGGTCTGTTTGTGACGAGGAAACAACATTAGAACATAGATCAGAAAGTAGCGTAAAATATGTCCTTTAAGTTTTCCCAAATACTTTTTACTCTTAAGGCCTCCACACACTACAGGAGAATTTGCACGATTTAGGCTGCGATTTGCTTCTTCCCGAGTTTGGGGAGTCATGACCCGACTTTGTGTCTTTGCGTGTGATTTTGAAGCCGCTGCGCTCCTCAGGTGCATGTGTCTTCTGCACTCTGAGCTGCTCTGTCAGATCATAACCACCAAACACCAGCAACGCTACGGTAACAGCCAATAAAACAGAGCGTCAGGGGCAGACAGAGTGACAGACACAGAGACGCAACATACAAACTCAGGAAAAATACTTTATTACTTACCTCTCGCTGTACATTTAACTTGCAGCATCTCATCTGTATTATCCATCGAAATTGTCCTCCACAAAACACCCAGTCCACAAAACAGCGCTGTTAATCCAGTTTGAGGCGTTCTTTAAAAGTAAAAAGGCCAGAGTATCTCCCCACATGTGTCTCTTTACATCCACAACGCACACAGATCGAGGTGAAGCTGCAGATTAGCGATAGTTGCTCTACTTCCTGCGGACTTTATCTCCAGCCTTCTGTGCATTAAAAATCATGTATCTGAAGTATTGCACCACATTTCACAAATAATAATAACACAGTTTTGACTTGTATCCAAACTAGAAGTGCAGTGCTCTGATCTTTTGAACACTTAAACAGCCTCTGTGATCAGAGATTTAAAACCTCACGGGATTCTCCTTGTGTCTGTGGTGCTCATTTTTGTTTAAGTTGTTTAAAAATGTGATTTAAGACTGAAAAATCCTGCAGTGTGTGGCGGCCTTTACTTAATCATTTCTTGGACCAATACTTTGTACATGTACTGTAGTATATTATTTTGAGGTAACGTTACTCTTACGTGAGTACAGTTTAGTTTTATCTCCTCTCCCCACCTCTGCTGCTTGCTCCCCCTCTCTGTTCACAAGGGGCAGGTCTGTGGTCTGATGGTTTAAAGTCCTCTCTCCTTGAAGTGGCCCCACAGCAGTGAAAGCCAACACTAACTCCACATCTCTGGAGCTCCCAGGTGCCCCGAGTCAATGAGTGACCTGACCTGGATATTATGTAATGCCAGTGGACACTCTGAACTGAGGATTAAGCAATGCCAATGGAAACGGGGTCAAAAATACCCAGGTTTACCTCACACTGTTTCTGAGGTGGGAGCGGGAGGGGCAGATGGCACAGATCGGCAGCCTTGCTTCCGTCAGTCTGCCCCAGGGCATCTGTGGGCACGATATTATCTTACCACCGCTGAGTGTGGAGTGAATAAACAATGCATGAAATTGTGACGTGACTTTGAGCATCTGGAAAACTGCTGTGTAAGAATAATGCAGTATTATAAATAAAAAAGAAAAAAAGTTTATTTATTGCACATTGTTTTTTTCTGGCTGTTTTTGTCATATTAACTTTATCAGATGTAATTGCTCTGCCTGGAATTTTCCACTGTGTGACATTAGCTGTACCGTGGAGACTAGCAAGTGATGCCACCAGGCCAAAAGGTCAGATCTGTGGAGAGTAGAGATTGCAAGCTTATTCTTGATGAACTTTGTGTTTTCTTCTAACAAGACAAGTGTTGTAAATATTTGTAAATATTGTGACGTCCGTCGCAAGGTCGTTTCTGAAGTAAGTCTCATGTGTGAGCTGAGGTAAATGCCCCCTCGTCTCTGTTGATGGTCCGTGCACCCTGCTTCCTGCTTTCAATAGCTTCTCATATCCATCTTTTGTATTTGTGCTCACCTTATATGTAGCTATATTCAGCTTTTTACAGAATTTGTCTTCTTAAAAGTGGATGGTGTAACTTTTCTGGTGGAGGGTCTGTCAAATACTGTTCTTCATGGAGATGTTATTGCTCTGAAATGTTTCACAATATGGCATTAAAGCTTTCTATCTTCATGGAGCCCAAACCAGACCAAGTTACAGGTCAGATCTGTGGAAAGGCAACCCCGCTCACAGTCAGAGTGCCTGTTTTTCTAGGTATTTTTGAGCTATAAACCCACCTGTGATTGAATAAATGTAAGGCAGATCAGTTAAATGTCATACTGTGGAAGATTCCAAGCAGAGCAATGACATATCCATAGAAACAAGCAGAAGACGGACCCCCAATGAAAAGGTTACACAGTGCACCTTTAAAAGAAAACACAAAGAAGTAATTTAGTAATAATAATATATGTGTAGAATCCCTCAGTCGTCCAGGTAGAATCCATGGCAAAAGGAGAAATTCAATCTGTCAACTGGACAAAGTTTATTTGGTCCAAATAAACCAAATAAACTTTGTCCAGTTGACAGATTGAATTTCTCCTTTTACCAATAATAATATATGCTTTATTATGTCCCATTAAGGCATAGTTATTATATAGATAGTGTTATTAAATGTTGTAATACAAGCTAGTGCACGTGTCGTAGCATACGACTCACCCTGCCCTCCACGTGAGCGCACTCCTGGACAGAATGTTTCAAAATGGCTGATGCTAATTGTCATGCAGTTGGCAGTTGGCATGCACCTTATATATCCTATGGCCCCGGTCCTTATGCATTTGCCTGACACCTCCATACGCACTCGGATGTCCCACATGACTCACTGTCGCCAGACTTGCGCGGAAGATTTAGCATTTTAATAGTCAGAGCTGTGTCACATTAGCGCTCATCGCTCGAGCTAGGAGGCTAACCTGATATGCGCTGACACAGGAGCCAGGGCAGGTTTACGGGTGAGCTCTGTGGGGGGTGGGGAGGGTGGTGGATATTATTTACCACTGTGGTCGTCATTATATTTGTGATTAGTAATGTAAAATAATTGCCCTTAATGTATCTGTTGTTTACTGTTGGAACATAATGCAATTTATCATTTATGGTAACGCGAACAGCAACTAGCATGCTAACCGTACACTTATGGTTAATAAAACCCTTTCTAATTAGATGCAGACAGTACACAGACAGTGGTCGAGATGAGCTGTGGTTGGCTGGAGAGGAGGTTGAGGCGTGGTCCAGCTCCTGAATCTAAGTTCATCATATTAACTCCACTTGTACAATATATCTGCAAGACAAGAATCTTGCTCAAATACATGGGGGAAATCAGGTTCATTGTTTCCAGTGGCAAACTTATTTAATAAAAAATGTACTTACACCACCGGTCAAAAGTTTGGGCACACTTTTTCACTGACGATCCATTTTTTTACATTGTAGATTCTCAGTGAAGACATCAGTACTGTGAATGGACAGATATGGAATGTAGCAAACAAAAAATAACCAGGGAAGAACTCAAAACTTGATTTTTTTTAAAAATGGCCTTTACCCTTTGCTGTAAACCCTGGTTTGCACTTTTGGCATTTCTTGACCCTGATAAGACACGTCATGAAGATCATTGAGAGACGGCCAAAGGTTTGAAGTGATGTCGACAAAGCAAAGGGTTGAGTTATTTCACTTTTTTTCTTTGCTACATAATTCCATACATGTTGCTTCATATATCTGATGTCTCCTGTCTGTATGTAAAATGTAAAAAGCAGTAAACATAAAGAAAAAAAAACACCAAATGAGAGGGTGTGTCTTATTCTGTAAAGCACTTTGAGTCACTTTGTGTACAAATTGTGCTCTACAAATACATTTGCTTTGCCTCAAGTATACTAAGATTATATAGTAAGATTAGTGTTTTCATTTTGTTTTTCACCATTTGTGGCACCAGTCCATTTCTTGCAGCTCCAGTAGAAGTGGTAACAGCCTGTCCATGTGTATGTGTGTTATTTGACCCCAGAGTGAGAGAGCTATAGACCCAGGCCTGCACCCACATGCACCCACTGACCCCTCCTATGTACACAGGCTATATCTGCTCTGTTTACATCTCCCAGCAAACAACATGGAGGGTTTTTATAGTCCAAATCTATAATAAAGGCCACCTAGTGTAAATGAAAACTGAAATAGTTATTGAGTTAAGTACATGTTCATTACTTTTGCATCTTCTGTTGCTGTGCACTTTTAAACCCTGAACGCTGTAGCAAACGCCAGTGTATGGATTGTAAAATAAACAATAAAATGAGGTATTTGCATATGTCCATAAGTATCTTAAGAACACATTGAAAACAAACATTTAAAGTGTGGATGACGGGTTTTGATCTTAATTTGGTGGGAGAATATAATGTTCAATATAAATTATAGTTTTACGCCAATCAAGACAGTTTCTTGAAAAATTGGTTGAAAATTACAGGAAGTAGAGTTTTATTTTAGAAACTTCCATATTGATGACATCACACTGGGAGAATTGTATCCAAAAGTTAAGCACAAGTTACACGCAAAACTAGGGTGACCAGATATTCAAAATGAAAAACTGGGACCCGGGTTTGGATGGTTGGTAATAATAAAATTGTGAAAAGAGTGCTAAACATTGTCCTTTCTCGACTCACGTGTGCCAGTATTTCATCTGAGGGACTTCTGTGTAATTTCCAACAAGGAAGTCAAATTTTAAACCTAAAAATTGTCAAACTGTTTTGTTTGTGTTTTCTTTTTTGTTTGTGAATGGCCCTTTATAACACAAGGGGCTGTTCACAAACAAAAAAGAAAACGAAAAGAAAAAGAGTTCTGAATAGAGGTGTATGTGTGTAAAAGATATAACCCGCCTACTTTTTTTTTTTTAAGAATGATAGGGGTAATGACAATATTCTTGTTGTTGTTATTATTGCTATCATTATTTTTTGTATTCTTTGTATTTTTATTTTATTTTATTTTATTGTGCATATACAGTTTATTTTGTGATTGGGAATTGCATGGATAATGTTTCTTAAAGCTTAAAAAAATAGTAGTACTATATAAAAGTATAAAAACCCCCGAAACAAAACTGGGGAAAAATATATATTTTTTGTCTTAACTATGTATTGGTAAAAATGAGTAGTCATACAAAGATCTTTATTGTGTTAAATTTTGTAACATATTGTGTGTTGTGGTGCAGGTGTTCCAGGAGGAGATGGGCGTGGTCAAAGCGTTTAACCTGAAGCCCGGAGGAGACAAGATCCCAGTGACCAAACACAACCGCAGAGGTGAGCCAGCCCGGGCGCTCTCAGGGTTATTTTTGATTTGTGTAGAACAGACATGGAGGTTACACTGGTCTAAATGGAAAACAGGCATTACAAAACATGAACTGGCTTCTGGTGATTGTAGTTCTTTATTTAAACCAGCAGAGCCCAGTCCATGTCATAGACTGTAAATATAAATGGATAAATCTAACCGATAGCCGCCGTGTTCCAAATAGGAAGTGAGCATGGGTGCACTTCTGGCTCCATCGGCTCCTTTTGACGTTACACTGAGGAAATTATCCCCCCCTCTCTGTAACAGCTGCTGTGAGCCTTGTTATTTTAGTCTAAAAATCTTCATATTAACCCGCTCTACACGATCCTGGTGTTTTTATTTTGCTATTTTGTCTGTAAATAAATTCCTATTCCTAATAAAGAACTCAGCTCCACATTCGCTCCATTTCTGCAAGTCTCGATGAGCTTCATTTGACTGGAGTACACTACCAGTCATAGGTGTTGACACATTTTTTTCATTTACTGTTTTTTTTTTTTTTCTTTATTTTCATGACTATGCACATTGTTGATTCTCACTGAAGACATCAACACTCTGAACAAACACATACGGAATGTAGCAAACAAAAGGTTTCGGGTTCGATACCTGGGCCTTTCTGTGTGGAGTTTGCATGTTCTGCCTGCGTCTGGGTGGGTTTTCCCCATCAACCCAAAACATGCACCATAGGTTAAATCCTCCAGCTAAGGTAGTCCTGATCAAGACTAGCTCAAGATCTGGAGATGGGTCTGTGGGGAAGCTGGTCAATGAGGCAGACTCTGAAAATATTCAATTTTTCCCAAAGGTTTATTCAAAATTTCACCGTGGTATCGTGGCAAACAAAAAAAAAAAATACATATTTACAAAAAATAACGGTGTTCAAAATTAGGCATAAGCAACAGAAACTAATGAAACTAAAAACCCCACGTGTACCTCGCTGCACTGATGTGACACTGAGAGGCTGAGCTGACCTGGTTTATATTTCCCCCACAGGAAGCTTCTCCCTCCAGGTAAGTCCACGATCCCTTATCAGGTTGGATATAAGGCAACTTCACTTTAGTCTAAAGTTAAACCGTCGATTTACTACAACTCCCCTTTAAATTAAAGTGCTTAACATAAACTATAAACACTGAAACATCAAAATCAAATATACAAAACCAAACAAACAAAAGGAACTGAAACCAATTCTCCTCCACATGGTCTGGTCTAAAACCTCCCCCCAGAGGCTTTAAATATGTCCGTCTCAGGGCACGTCCTCTTTTGTCTCCAGACCAGGTGGAGCAACAGGTAAGTAGGTAAGTGACATGTTTAACTAAATTGAATAGATCTAACCAAATAAAATATATTTAAAGTAACCTGAGTGTGTTGTGTTTAACTTAAAGGAACTAAACAAAACTAAATAAAACAAACCCGGGATACTTATATTTAGTAGTTTAGTTGATTATAAGAAATTACCAAATATGAAATGAAATGAAGGTGAGTATACAGGGACAAAGGCGCTCTTTGTCACAGAGTCCCTGGTCGCTGCAGGAGGAAATGCCCCAGTGGCATTAAAGGACGGGTCAAATGCAGCGGACACATTTCCCTCTGGGGACAATAAAGTGTACTCTACCTTACATTTTTAGGGCGTTATCTTACTTGACCTCACTATATACATAGTTTTATAGTTAAAAAGTGGATTCAGTGTTTAGCTTCACTTTTAGATGCGAAACATATTTATTTTTTTTATTTTTTATTTTTGTTACATCATTTCACACATCTCTCTTAATGTCATTGATGTCTTCAGTCTGTATTTGCAATGTAGAAAGTGGTTAACAAGAAAAAACTTTGAATGTGAAAGTGTGTCCAAACCTGAGTGGTAGGAACAGGTCTCAGGAATCTGAAACCAGGCAGAAAATCTCTAAAAAATCACATTTGTTTGTTTCTCTTCTAAGTTTCCTCTGCTCCTCTCCGTCTCTCTTTGCAGAGTATGTGCAGCTGTACGTGGACTTCCTCCTGAACAAGTGCATGTACAAACAGTTTGCGGCCTTCTACCACGGCTTCCACAGCGTGTGTGCGTCCGACGCCCTCATGGTACAAACACACACCCACACCAGTCTCTACCTTCACACGTTTTTTTTTTCTTTAGCTTTCTCCCATGTTATTATGTTGTTCCCTCATTAAAAACAAACCAAGAAGCTGTTTTAGATGTCATCCATGCATGTTTGAGTCATTTAGTGATCTCTCCCGGACCCTATTCAAACCCTCCTTATGGTTAGTATTTGGGCGTGTGTTAAACGTGTGAAATAAAACACTCCAGGTCTGTTTGTGACGAGGAAACACCATAACATAAATCAGAAAATAGCCTAATATGGGCCCTTTAACCAACTTTTCCTCCTGCTTTTTCATGTATTTTTCTGTGTGCGTTCAGTTTTGCGGGTGTGTGTCCTGGAGGATGAGCAGATTGGTCTAAAGTGGGTCTCAGTTGGGAGCAGTGTTTGCGAAGCTGTTATCAGGTGTTTGGTGTTAGTTCAGAGACACAGATGTGCCCTCTCTGTGTGTGTTTGTATCGCACTCACAGCACCTGCACACACCCACCTGCACACCCAGAACACGGGGTACTTTTACACACTCTGTACGAGTCAGATCACTGGAGGAATCAGGTCACCCAATAATGACATCAGGTTTTAGTGTGTTTAGAGCACAAGAGAAATCGGATCATCAGACACACGATATGTGTTAAAAAGTGTGAAAGTGCAGAAATACCTGGGGCTGGGTAATTCATCTCATTCATTTCATTCATGTAATTAATATTTTTCACAATTGAAAAATCGTGAAATCAAGGAGTTATGATGAAATTAAACATCTCATTCTAATTTCAACTATAAAGATTATATTCTCTCTATACAAATGTAAGTGAAGGCAGCTTACATTTTCTTAAAGAATAACATGTAAATGTAATGGGCTTTTCCTGTATGAGACACGAGCAGGCCCTGCTGTAACTTTGATTAAAATCTTAATCATCCAAAAAGTTTTAAATCAATATTTCATTTTTAACCATCACGCCCACTCTAACTTATTTGAAAGAGTACACTGAAAGCTTGGTTTATTGTTGTTTTGGATCAGCTATTTTTTACGACCTTTCTTAAAGGAGCTGTATGTATCCTGCGCTTCTACAGTTTAAAAAAGGAATTACAATCACAACTGAGCCTGTCTCCAGAGCCTTCACCTGCAGATAGACACATCCAAGTGTGTGTCATTCTCAGTATATGGACATGCCTCATATCAAAGCTCAGAACCTCCAGAATTCCCTCCCTGAGCTGCAGAGGCTGCACTAGCACTAAGTCATGACTGGCTGCAGATGGTGGGGTTTAGGTAGTGACCGTTCAGATCAGAGAGAGGCATTTTAGGTTTAAACCAACTGGATTTCAGCACTGAAACTGGCAACCCAGATGCTTTCTGCTTTCTGATCGGATAATGGTCTTGAGAACCAAAGCAACAAATTATAAAAAAAACCAACTTGACCATCATGGCTAATATTTTTGTAACCTGGAGTAAATGAGTATTACAATAGTTATCAGTAAAAGTTATATGAACATACTGAACATATTGACCTTGTATCTGGGGACAAAGGTAGGTCAAGTTTATGAAATTTAAAATCAAAATCTTACATACAGTTCCTTTAATAGTTAATTTTATGTCTAAAATAAATATTCAGCATTTTTATAAGGCCATTCCACTCACTCACAGTTACACTGAGGGACAGGTCAAACGCAGAGGACACACTCTCTATGGACACAATAGTCAAGTCTTGTCCCCGTCCTGAAATAGCCTGGAATAGCCTGTAGAGCAGCCGGACAGCAGCCCGTACTGTAGCAGCTCTCAAAGTGAAAGTACTGTGGCCTCGTTACAGTTCTGTGTAATTCTCAACGGCTGGTTTCTGGGAAGCGTTGGTAAGCAAATCCTCCCTGTACAAGCTTCTGCTCCAGCACAGCCAAACTGGACTAACCCTAACCCAGACTGCAGCTAGGGGGCAGTGTGTGGAGAACAATGGCACATTATAACAAGAGCTGAATGTGCGTAAAATACATGATGTAACTGGAATGTTTCACAGTATGGCACAGTATGGCATAAATGTATGTATCACGTTACTGCTGCTCAACTATTGACAAAAAATACTTAAAAACATGTGTAATTTGACCTGAAGGTGTCACCTGCTTGTCTCAGTTTACTGGCATAATATTACAGGTAAGCCAATTAACGTGTCCATGGAGAGGGACGCCTTTCTTGTGTTTTTTTTTTTTTTTTTAAGTACCCTGAATGTGTAATAAAGAGATGACACTATTTTCTGATCTATGTTTTAATGTAGTTTTCTCATCACAAACATGCCTGGAGTTGCGTTTTGTTTCATTCACTCCATACACTAAACTCCACACACCTTCAATAGAATCATTTGGATCATTTCAGCCCTGGAATTGCCGATCTTTACTGAACTAAAATTAAAAGGTAGCTGTTCACTTGTAACCTACCACTGCATGACATCACAAGGTGGAACAGAGCATTTTGAGCTTTGGAGTTGTAGACATGTACACAGACTAATAATAAAAGATTACTCAAACATTAAATTAAACAAAATACAACTCCAGGTCTGTTTTTGAGGCTGTAACAACATTCTAACATGGCTTAAAACTCACCTTGAAGTATACAAGTTAAAACCATAAAAGCAAATGTGTTTTTTGTAGTGGTAAAGGTATTAACATTTTTTCCATTCCATATTCCACAGCCCAGACACTCATTATCATTATTGTCATTGGACAGATACGGACAGGCCCACAGCTGTTTATTTGGGTGCTCATGATGCCTCTGTCACGTACACCATGTGACGCCTACAGGGTGACGCAACCAGCACCGTCCTGTCTGTGCACGAACATGAGGGTCTGTGCATGTGGGTGTGCATGTGAAGGAGTGCATGTGATAGAGCCTGATGATTGTGTGTTTGTTTGTATGTGTGTGTGTATGTGTGCTTGTGTGGGTGTGAACGTGAAGGAGTGCATGTGGCAGAGCCTGAGTGTATGTACGTGGGTGTGTGTGTGGGTGTGTGTGTGGGTGTGTGTGTGCATGTGAAGGAGTGCATGTGGTAGAGCCTGAGTGCACGTACATGAGTGTGTCTGTATGTTTTCTATGTGTGTATGGGTGTGCGTGTACGTGTGTGTGAGTATGGGCATGAACATGTATGGGCATGTGTGAATGTGTGAGTGTATGTATAGGCATGCACGTAACAGAGCCAGAGTGCACGTACATCAGTGTGTATATGTGTCTGTATGTTTTTTGTATGTATGTGTGTGTATGTTGTGTGTATGTGACAGAGCCAGAGTGCACGTACATGAGTGTGTGTGTATGGGCATGCACGTGACAGTGCCAGAGTGCACGTTGGATTATTTAGATGATTACAGCTCAGGGTCAGACCAGTACAGCTCTGTTTAATCTTCAGCTCGCAGGACCGCACCTGACCCGGGGCATCTGACGCATTTTCCAGAATAGTTCTGATCAAAGGGAGTTTATTTCATCTCCTGCAGTCCTCCACTTCTGTAGCTCTTTTCACTCATGTTTCCTCATCCAGGTTTTCACCGCGATTACGTCATTAGTTTCCGGTGTGACTTGACAGTCTGTTAACACAACCACACACAATGTTAACACAACCACACACAATATTAACACAACCACACACAATATTAACACAACCACACACAGCAAAAGTATATCTGAAAGTAAATGCTGCTGTTGTGATGTGACACACTAGCTCACACAACTGTATTTAAAGGTGCACTAACTCGTCTGGTGGAGGGTTTGTCACCTGTTTGTCTATACTATATTATAATATTGCCATTTAAAATGTCCACTTTATAACATAATGATCCATGGGTGTCATAGATTTTTGACAGATTTATTTTTTTATTTCATTAGATAGCCTACATTTTTTGTTCATTTCGTATCATTCAGGTTTTCAGAAAAATTGTGTAGTTAAAAACAAGGTAGCTAAGACAACTACTCATAATTTAGCTAAACAATAAGTTGTGAATTTTATTTCATTAGACTAGATTTGATTTTTTTTTTTTTTTCTGAATGATCATATTTCCTCATCCATGACTCAAACATAATCTCCTTCATCCGATACACACACTACTTTCTTTTTTCCTTGAACTGAAAACATTTCCTCAGGCAGGTTTTCACCAAATTTAAGAAATCAAACCCCAATGTAACCTGAGCTTTTTACTGTAATCTGACAAGATGGTAGCCGCAACTGCATCTGACTCAAACAGAACTTCAAAATGGAAAATGGAGCCTTATTTCATTTTATACATGTAGGGTGACCAGATGTCCTCTTTTTGTCCTCCTTTTGGGACCCTAAATTATCCCAAAATGTCTGGGATTTTGACTCTATCAATTGACAGCTTTGAGTGGGACACTTATCTGAGTTTTATCTTAGTTTTATCTTAGTTTTGGCGACAGTCTTTGCTCATCTGATCCGATACAATCATGGATCTACAATAAAATAATCTCATTATACTTCCATGGATACAACCAGTGGTGCGTCTCCAGCGCTGTGTGTGTGTCTCCTCGCTCTCACAGTGACCGTTATTGATCAGAAAATGCACCTACATTTATTAAGCGCATTATTCTGAAGCCATATTAGCTTCTGAGGAGAGGTTGGATGATCATGGCGCAGTTCTTCACGTCTCAAACTCCACACCACTTTTTATTTGATGCAAAATTACCTCATATTATCCGTGAGACGTTCATAAATCCCAGCTGAAAAAGTTTGTAGCGTCGCAAACTCACACGGGAGAGAATAGTCTCAGGATCTCAGGATAAATCCAGGATAAAACATGTGTTCAGACGTCCTGATAAAGTCTGTGGTGTTTGTTCTGCTCTGAATCAAAAACTGAAACCTCCTGTGTGTGAGAAGTGACAGGAGCAGGGCCCTGTCAGAGCAGGGGACAGGGGACATAGACACTGTCAGGAAAATAACCCATGAAAAAATAAATATAGGCTACATTGGTTTTTATTATTGAGCTATGGCTTAGGAGACCTTTAAAATGCAATGAAATACGGTAAATTGTCCAAAATTCCCCTGGTGAGGACCCCAGACCCCCTGACACACATAATACCACACATTTGGAATATTTAATTCAAACGCCAACAAAAATCGACAGTTACAAAGGACAAACCACCAATTTTTTCACCCCCTGAACCCTGTGTCCTCCTTTTTGATAACCCCAATCTGGTCACCCTATACTGTACACACACTACTTTCTTTTTTCCTTGAATTGAAAATGTTTCCTCAGACCAGGTTTTCACAAATTTAGGCAATTAAACTCCAATGTAATCTGAGCTTTTTACTGTAATCTGACTTAAACAGAACTTCAAAAAGGGAAACGGAGCTTATTTCTTTTTACACATGCTGCTTCCTTTGAAACACTTTTGAATGAAAAAATATTGCCTCATCCAACTTTTACCAGACAAATTTGGTAATCAGATTCCTGTTTGTGAGTCATGTGACCGTGCACCAGTTAACACGCCACATTCTAGTTATCTTATCCAAGTCCTGTTTGAAAACCCGCCAATGATAAGTTAACTTTTGACTACTAAAAATACATGACGTCGCCTTTTTTCGGTAAATAAATGATTAGATTGTCCAAAAAAAATCTATTCCTGGATTTAATATGGATTTTTGTGTATTGATTCCATTTTAGTTGTACTGTGCTACTTTTTGTCATTTTTAACTTCTTTTCAACTTTTTTTTTTACAAACTATAGTTGTAAAATTATGATAAATATTCCACAAAACATGAAAATCTGTCATATGCATTTTAAGGCAGAACAATTCTACAAAATCGACTTTTCAGAGCTTTTAATCATGTTATAGCTGTTTCCTTCTCACTGACCCTCTCCAAGTTGTATTTGGAGTGATTCGTGCATGTCTTTAATCGCTTATTTTTAAGACGTTATTTTGTCGATCACCCCCGTTTTCACCACCGGTAACGCTCACTATCATTTTATTTTCTTAATCGGTGATACACGTAGGATTCGGCAGCGTTGTGCGGTCATTTTGGTACAAATGAAAACAAAAATCTGCTACTTGCTAGTGTGATGTGCAACTATCCACAGGAGGGGCCCCAGAATGCGGCGCTTTGCTGTGATGACGTTTACGCCGACGTCAGCTCCCACTGGACACCACACTTTTCTAGTTTCTTTTATTAAGTAGTTTTAGATGAATATTATATAAATAATATATGTAATGATCCACGGATAGATTATAACTATATAGCAGACACGAGCACAGTAGGTCTTTAAACTAGCTTTTGTCCTATGTTAGTAACAGTTGGTGTACTTTTCTTGTGCTCTTTAGACTGTTAGTATGTCTGTATCCAGGTCTTCAGGTCAGAGGTCAGAACTCAGACCTTGTATTAAAGTTTTTTTCTGAGTTTCCGAAAAACGAGCTGAACATTACAGTTAATGTACAATAATGAGAGCAAACTAGCAACAAAAGCAAAGGAAGTGCTCAAATCACCAAAATGATGTTCATTTATTAACCTGGACATTATTATTATCATTATAAGTTGTAAATAAATGAACGATTGACAGTGAATTTCTGCTTTTGTTGATATTAACACTGTGTGTAACGGCTCATTTCTAACTGCAGAGGCTCAGTGCAGGAGCAGGGCACAGAAGCAGATCTAAAGGCAAAATAACACCAGGATATTTGAACAGTCGGATATCAAACTTAAACAACACACAGGGCGCAGTAATTCAGAACCAGCTCGGGGTTCTGAAATGTTACCGAGTTGGAATTTCCGAGATGGACGGGTGTGCTAGTGTAAAATTATAACTTGGAACTCTGAACGTAGCATTAGGCCTATGAGTGACATTCCTAAACAGTAGATAATGAAATAAAAAGATATACTTCTTATATTCTGAACGTTTTGACACACAAACTCCAGCTAGATAACGCCACTACATTTGACTCTTAAAGATTTGTGGGCTATTATTAGTTTTTTCCATCAGCTCAGTATCACTCCATCAGGCTAACACCATTTAATCACCATTTGGTCACCCCGTTTGACTCAGACATAAGCTTAAAATACGATTCCTTTAAATTCAGTGACAGCGGAATCGTTAGTCCCTTCCCCTGCGGAGGCTGTATTGACTCATGCTGGTTTTCACAGTGAGGATGCTGACGTGGCGAGGCAAAAAGTCAATGTTGCATTACGACGGGTCAATGAGGTCACGAGGGGGCGGGGCTTCCAATGCACTGTTTGTAAATAGTCTTATGCAAGTAAACAGGGTTAGGTAAGAGGCTGCTGGGATTGCATTGTCTGTTAGTGCAGGATTTTTTATTTTTTTTTTATTATCCTTTATTATCACTGAAGGCGCCCAGGGACCCATCTCCATGATCTTATTGCTACTCTTGGTCAGGACCTCAGCTGGGGGATTTTTACCTGTGGAGCATGTTTTTGGGTTGATTAGTGCAGCCGGTCGACTTTTTAGGCTTAAACTCCCCAAAATAATATCCAGAATGAACATCTCAGGGCCCCCACTGCAAAATGAGACCAGTTATCAGTCAGTTTGTAACATCAAAACGTTTAAAAGCATAGGTTAGGTTAGCCTTTATTGTCTCCGTAGGGAAAGATCTGGACCCATCTCCAGATCTTGAGCTAGGACTACCTTAAACCAAAGATGTTCATTTTGTCTTTTTATGTACTTTAACTTCTTGGGTTCTTTTTCTACCTAGGACTACCTTAGCCGGAGGATTTGAGTTGGAGGAAACTCACCTGGACACAGAGAGAAACACAGAAACATTTATTTGAGTAAAATTTCACAAAAAAATATACAGTTTTCCATTGGTATCACCCAGGGAACCCAAGAATGTGATGTTTTGTTTTTTTTCCTCCATGCAGATCCATGGCCTATAAACTCTGCTTATATTTTTGAACCAATTTTGTTTAAAACTCCCCATGACTCCAAACTCAGGTAATGGAGCAGTGTAATCACATTTTGTCCTCGTTGCACTAAAAGAGGAATCTGTACTAATAGCAGTCTTACAATAGTTACGTAACATTTCTGTACCTCTCAGGTCCGCACATGCTCAGGCCTGCGTGTTGACAGACCTGGATACTGTTTTCATGTGAATCATAGGCTTATTTTCTGTAATACAAAAAACAATAGTGATAGTAGAATCCCAGTTTAATTGGAGTAGTAGTAGTAGTACATTCACTTGCATTTGAATAAGAAAGGCCTACAAGTATTTTGATCTTGAACTATCACTGCACCAAAATCTCATCAACGCATATTATAAAATTTACTTACTGCACGGTGGAACTTTTCTGGTATCGGGTCTCCTTGGAGATGTATTGCGATTGTGATCTCTTGTAGTGGTAGTTTTCAAGTTAACAGCTCCTTTTACCTTTTGTTTAACAGAGATTGGCAAATCCAAGGCTGAAATGATCCAAATGATTCTAGGTGTGTGGAGTTTAAAAAACACAGTGGAACATTTCCTGTATTACCACATGACATCACAAGGTGGAACAGAGTGGTTTCTGTTTGAGAGAAGAACACCTGTGTGTGGTCTCACTGCTGCTCCTCTGATACTGAACCCTCTTTGTTGTCCCAGATAAAAATTGCAATTTGAGTTGCCGTCATTATCAGTGTCATTATCTTTATCAGATGTTGGTGGAGCCTGTGTATTTAACCCTGTGTGTGCTGAGTTCTGGTAGCTGCTGAGGCCGGAGGGGGTGGAGATATTGGTGGAAATATTGGTGGAGATGTTAGTGGAGATGTTGGTGGAGATGTTGGTGGAGCCTGTGTATTTAACCCTGTGTGTTGTGTTCTTTCAGCTGCTGAGGCCTGAGAAGGTGGAGATGTTGGTGGAGATATTGGTGGAGATGTTAGTGCAGATGTTGGTGGAGATGTTGGTGGAGCCTGTAAAATTAACCCTGTATTTGCTGTGCTCCTTTAGCCTCTGAGGCCAGAGCAGGTGGAGATATTGGTGGAGATGTTGGTGGAGCCTGTGTCTTTAACCCTGTGTGTGCTGTGTTCCTTTAGCTGCTGAGGCAGGAGATGTTGGTGGAGATGTTGGTGGAGATGTTGGTGGAGATGTTGGTGGAGATGTTGTTGGAGTCTGTATTTTCTAACCCTGTGTGTTGTGTTCTTTCAGCTGCTGAGGCCGGAGGAGGTGGAGATGTTGGTGTGCGGCAGTCCGGAGCTGGACATGAGCGCTCTGCAGAAGGCGGCGCAGTACGAGGGATACAGCAAAACTGACTGCACCGTCAGGTCAGTACTGCTACTATACTACAGTATGTGTCTGGGGTGCACAGTGCAATTTCATAGAGAGGCTTTCAGCTGCAGTTTGTTGGCTGCGTATAAGAAAAAAAAAAGAAAACTGTATCACAGGGAACTAAAAACCTTGGTGAATTTCTGCAGAGTCACTGAGCTATCGGCTTTAAATCTCCAGCACAGGTCGATATTTTGTTTTGGTGGGTTTGTTGCCTAAAAAATACACACAAAGCTTTATTTTAACACTTTATTTTAACACCTAAGGGATTTCTGAATTATACGTATTGTTCTGAATAATTAACATTTATTTATTAATTACCCTTGCAAATTTATCACTTTTATTTCTCATTTTGTGCACTAATAAATGGATAATGATTTATTTTTTGTATGAATTTAACTTACCTATTTAAGGCTTACCATGGCTCTTATATAAACAAAATTTCTTGCGACGTCAAAATGTGTAGCTCTCTCTCAATTTAGTTTTGTAAAGGTAGCTCTGTGGGTGAAAAAGGCTGGAGACCCCTGGGCCACTGGTTCCTCCGGATTCTAAACATCGGCCATGAAAACACCCTTATCTGTCGATCTCTACTGTGTATGAATGAGGTTTGTGAGTGAGTAATGAGCAGCGGTTGGAGTGGCCATTGTGTCCTTGTGCAAGACACTTGGCTCACCTTGCCGATGTGGGAATGAGGGTTGTGGGTGGAGAGGCTGTTGTGTTGATTGACAGGGACTCAATTACCCAAGTGACTTTTAGTTCCAGCCCTACGAGAGGGGGACTTCTTTTCACAGGGGCTTGATGGTTCAGTATTAGCTCTGACCAGTGCTTCCTGTTGTGCCCTTGTGCAAGATACTTCACCCACCTTGCCTATGTGAATTGCATGTAACAGCTACACCCCAGGGCAGCTGTGACGAGAGCAGTTTCACTATGTGGGAAGTGAATGAAAGAATCAAAGTGCAGCAATGAGTGAACATGAGATGAACTACTGTTTTTATTTAGAATAGAACAGTGTGTTTTAGGGCAGGACAATATATCACTATCAGATGTAAATCAGAAGGAAGTGGAAGTGTACAGCAGAGTGCGCACAGCAGAGGTCAGAGGTCAAAAGGATAACAGCCCCGTGTACATGACCACAAGAGGAAATCGCCTCATGACACAGCAGCGAGAAACCAAGAGAGGGACACAGGCTGCTCTCACATTGTGTTATTGTGTTGTCCCTTGTTCCCCTCCACACAAACTGTGGTATTCTACAGTGTGCGGGGGATGTATTATTTCTTTCATGTTGCGTTACTTAAAACAATGAGCATACATACTCATACACATACATACTTACATACATTACATTTACACTCAAAATTGAGTTTGAAATCTAAGTTTCATGATAACTAGGGCTGTAGCTGGCGACAGTCGACTAAAAGGGGGTGTGACTAAAGTTCTCTATTACACATCTCTGTGTATCTGAACATGCAACAACTACAGAGGAGTTCATCCAAAAACGATTTATTCAAAAGTGCTAGGAAATAGTGTATGTATAAAAAATTGACTTATGAAACACTATGGCTTGTTTATACTCTGTCTCATGACATGTTTAACTGTGTGTGTGTGTGTGTGTGTGTGTGTGTGTGTGTGTGTGTGTGTGTGTGTGTGTGTGTGTGTGTGTGTGTGTGTGTGGTGTGTGTGTGTGTGTGTGTGTTTGTGTGTGTGCATGCGCAGGTGCTTCTGGGACGTGGTGCTGGCCTTCCCTCTGGAGCTGCAGAAGAAGCTGCTTCACTTCACCACAGGCAGTGACCGAGTGCCCGTGGGAGGCATGGCCCACCTCAACTTCAAGGTTTCCAAGATCGACGTCTCCACAGACTGGTACGTCACCATCAGTCTCCCACGGTGAAGTCCACGTGTGTGGGTTTTACTGAGGAGACTGTCCTGTATGAATGAACAGAACATTCAGTTAGGTTTAATTTGACCCTTTTTTCCTTGTACCGACATCGTAAATTAAACCTAACTCACTGTAACAACAGATACAGATACAACAGATGGCACATAACCACAACATGCTTCATAACAGCGCACAACATGTACACATGGTGTAATAAGGTGTCATTACAAGTTTAAGCATAAACACTTAACTCTCCCGTGTAAGGGCCAGGGTACAGTTTTATAGAAGGCCATTGTAACGTCAGGTTTATAAAAGAGTCTTTACCCAAACGCAGGGTCAGGAGATGAGTCACTTTAACGGCACAAGTGGGTCGGGTCACTGCAGGTTTATGTTGTGACGAGTTATCAGCTCAGAGGCTCAGGAGCTGTTACACTCACACTACACTGTAGACTGTGTGTAGACTGTGTGTAGTCTGTGTGTAGTCTGTGTGTAGACGACAGGCACGTGTGTTCTGAGACACACACAGACTGTAAAACACAACATTTCATTTCTGAGGATAGAACCTGATGTGTGTACAGCCTCTGAATGGAGTTCCACACATGATTCATCTGGATGGCTCTCGCAGCAGGGTTCAGCGTGTGCACATTCATATTACAGCACTCACCTTCTGAACCTTATTAGTACTGGGAAAAGTTTGTTTTGTATTATCTCTAATATTTAGATCATAATAGAAATAACAGTTGATTTAAACACTCATATATTGGATCAGATTTAAACCTTTATAAGGAAAATAATCACTTTTTTACATTTATTTGCATTGTTTCATATTCATATTTTAAAATTCATATATATTAAATTTTAAAAGCTACTACAGATTTTAGAATACCTCAACTCTTTACAAAATTTAACTGTAACCATTAGGGGTTGAACGAGACACAATTTTCACAAGACGAGACACACCACAAGATCAGGTCCACGAGAACGAGACAAGACGAGATTTTGACATAATGTGGAATAAATAAGTAGTGCAATCCATTTCACAGTTTTGGCTTCATTATTTTTATTTAATTTGTCTAATACTTTAGCGGTCATTGTAATACTTTTTGGAACTACAGCTTCTTTTTGGTCTAAGGAAAAGGTAAATTCAGGGGAAAAAAAATCTCACGAGATCTTGTCCCATCCCTAGTAACTATGATTCAAATCCTAAGCTCAGCCCTTCCTCACAGAATGGACCACTCTGACATCCATACTTCTTGTCGTTCTCGTCTTTTGCAGGTTGCCCATCTCTCACACGTGTTTTAACCAGATCTGCCTGCCTCCCTATCGCACCAGGAAGGAGCTCAAACACAAACTGACCATCGCCATCTCCAACGCGGAGGGCTTCGGACTGGAGTGACCACAATAACAAAAAAAACAAAAAAAAAACAACATTTTATTTATGACAAACGCGCAATTTTATCGACAACTGCTTCAGACAGGCTCAAGATGGTGACCGCTGGCTTTCTCACAGCTACAGTGAAGGAGTTTTGCACATGTGAACAGTTATTCTATTGTTTATTCTGAAGACTTTTCGGATGACGGGACTCGAGCAGGACGGAGGCCGAATGGAGTTTTGCAGTGTTGGTGTATATGATTTTTGAAATGATTTTTGTGTATGTTGACGTCGTATGGAGATATATAGAGTTTATTTAGTGTTTGACATTGCGGCCAAACTTAAGGCCGCAGCAGCAGAAGGGCGCACTGCAAAAAAGGAATGATCACACGAGTTCAAATGACTTAAAGGGCCGGTTTTACACTATTTTCTGATCTGTGTTCTAATGCCGTTTCCTCATCACAAACACACCTGGAGTTGTGTTTTGATTCATTCACACGTTTAACACACAAACCCTGCGTATGTGGTAAGACAGGAAGTGCTCCACTGTGTTTTTAAACGCCACACACCTTCACTAGAAAGTGGAAGAGTATTTTGAGCTTTGAGGATGTAGACAGACACAACTCCAGGTCTGTTTTTGAGGAGGTTACAGCATTGTAACACGGCATAAAGTCAATTTTGCGTAATATAGGACTTTTAAATTTAGAAAGTTTCTCTTGATTTAAGGGACAAACAGACCTGTATTTATAGGCCTATATTTGCTGATTTGTTTCAGTATTTGTTTACTCTTTTATAGGTCTCATATTGTGATGGATCAATCTCAAAAAGCACCTCAAAGAAAAAAAAAAAAAAAACACAAAAAAAAAATCCTGGAGTTGCATTTTTAAAAGTCCTCCATTATGCAAAATAATGGGCTTTTTTGTGAAGTTTTCATGTTTTTGTATATTTCTGGAGAACTGTCATATGGGAGCATGCACAGAATCTTAGAGCTAACCGTGAAGAGGGTTCTAATAGGGCCCAGGAGAGATCGCTAGATTACTGAAACATGCATGGACGACATCTACAACCTGTTCAAGCATATTTTTGATGAGGGAACAACGTTATAACATGGTAGAAAGTGCCAGAAAGTCAATTAAAATCTTCCTTTTTTGCGGTGTTCCATGTTAAAGTGGAACAGAGCTGTGCGTGGACAGTTCGGTGATGTTTGTGTGTCTGTGTTATATTTTCAGCTTTGTAACTTTGCCTTTGTGTTGTCATTGGACCAAAGTTGAGTTGTTTTTTCTGTTGTGTTAGATGTGTGCTAGATTTCAGAAAGATTTGATTTGAGAATAAATTGAGCACATTCTTCTTAGTCTGTGTCGTGTCTACATTATGGTGTTATAACAGAGAAAGAGTGGTGGACTTCTACTCTAATTTAACTAAACAGTTGGATTAGCCAATCAAGGACAGGCATGGTCAGCCCCATAGACTGTAAATGGACATAGCTAATGTGCTAGCTGACGTGTTCCAAATATGAAGTTCACATGTGGCTCTTCCGGCTCCTACTGACCCTGGCTCCCATTGATTCACATTGGAATATTGTGGCCCCTCTCTCTGTAACTGCTGTTGTGAGCCTCGTCATTTTGGTCTTAAAATGTTCGTATTAATCCACTCTACTTGACTCTGGTGTTTTTATTTCACTATTTTGTCCATTAAAAAATGCTATTCATAATATAGAGCCAGGGTCCAAATTCACACCTGTAACCGCTAGCATCACAAGCTTAGTCCACTTCTTTATGCATTCTTATACTTCTTCATACAGTCTCTGGTCATTCCGTATAAGAACAAATGTGGCTGATTATGAGGGAAAAAAGGGGCAAAAACACCACAGGGGACTGACATATATTTGCAGATTTCTGCAGAATCATTGAGTGACAAACTTAACTAAACTCTGTTAATCTGAGACGAGCATAATAGACGACCAATGAGCTCCTTTGTTTCACACGCATCACTGAAATAAACAAACCTGATCGGACAGTCACATTTGGTTCTGACTGGAGACACGGCTGAGGGAGTGGTATCCCTCTGACCCTCTAAAGCAGACCTGGGCATTGTCCAGCTCGTGGACCACATACGGCCCTTTGGTCGACTCTCAGCTCATTTGGAATTACAAAATAAACATATTTTATAATTTGACCTCATGCATGGACTAAAGCTGCATTGCTTTTACTTTAGAGTTGTTTTTTTAAATGACATTTTTGTAAGTCAGCCTCACTTTTTCATTGCTTAGTCATAACATACTGTATACTCGTACCAGTCTTACCAGCGCGTCAGAACAATGATATTTACTGCTTTTTTTTTTAAATAAAGAAATACAATTAATATTATGCAGAATTGAGTTAAGCATTTTGGCCCGGCTTCTCATGTGGACCCTTGTTTAAAAGTCAGAAGGTCAGTTATAGGACTTTAAAATCTCTTTCAGCAGTCCTTGAGCACAATCGTCTCCCTGTCCCCGTCTTATGGAGCTGTGTGGGCCTCATGTTCCTAAGCAACCCCTCAGTCAGACCAGCATTCATCTGCTTCTATAGGCTCCAACACAGACTGTCTTTTGGTGACTGTCACAGGCAGTGCAGTGACAGTGACAGTGCAGAGGGGACATGTGTAAAATCTACCCCTATCAGCAGTGTTCCTTAGTCATTAGTTTGCTCAAACTTATATTTCGAGTGATTCTTGCATGTTTGAGTAATCCTGTATTCTCAAATCATTAAAAGTCATTTGCTTGTTACAGGGAAATGTTCCCATGAAGAGGTGAGGCCTGTTTTGAACACGAAGTCACTGGACCTGTTTCTATTATTCATCCCTTTTAAGGTTAAGGTGTCCTTTACTGTCCCTGTTGGGAAATGTGTCCTCTGTATTTCCATTGATTTTAGATCAATAATGGTTTATAATTAACAACCGGTTTATCCAATGCCTTTAGTGCACTATTGACATTTTGCAGTAATATCACACTGGGGATATTCAGCATGTGATCTATTGACAGAATGTTCCTCAGTTACCATGGAGACACAATGCAGACACTGGAAAACACAGACAAAAGGTTTGAAGATTGTTTGAAAAATACAAAATGTATTTAAGTAACGCATTTTCAGGAGCCTGTGATCAATATGAGCTGGTCCTGTTTAGGTCTTTCATTTTTCACAAAAAGGTGAGAGTGACTAACTGAAACTGTTGGCTAATGCCTGATTTCGTTCAGTCAGCTCCTTCTGGTCAGATTGTGTTCAAACAAAGATCAGATTAAAGTCCAGTCAGAGCTTCAGACAGAGCAGTGCTTCCAGGGAATGTTGATGACATCAGCTGCAAAGTATCATTTAGTTTAGGTGCACGATGGAGCTTTTCTGGTGGAGGGTCTGTCACCTGCTTGTCTCCACCTCCTGGAGATGTTTATTATTTCCCTAGAATGTTCCACAGTATGGTATGATTTTACACCGCAAAAACTCAATATGTAGGAAGATGACTTATTATTCATTTATTGGGCTGACTCTAGGTCAATTAGTCACTTCTCTCAACCAGTCACCACGCTGGACCTTCAGTTAAACATGTTTCTCTCCTCCACGTGTGTTATGTGTATATTTTTCTAGGGATGTAAGAGCCCAGATAGCAGCTTTGGCGGTCGAAGAGGAACAGAGTCGAGCTGAGTGGATTTCCAGTGCAGACCAAAAGTGCGTTTATTCCACCAGCACAAGAAAAACGGAAAAATATTTACAAAAGACAAAGTTAAAAACAAGCATGACAGTAACACCAGAGGTGGAAAAAGTACTGAAAAATTGTAATTAAGTAAAAGTATCTTTACTTTGCTTAAATCCTACTCAAGTAAAAGTAAAAGTACCCGTCTGAAAATTTACTCAAGTAAAAGTAAAAAATTACTTCATTTCAAATGTACTTTGAGTAAAAGTTACTTAGTTACTTTCAATTAAATAAAAAAAAAAAACTACAGTAAAAATGCAGGTTTTTTCATAATGTTGCTGCACATAAATGCAGTCTTAAATAGACATAAACTGCGGTAAACTAAATGTGACGCACTACCATTTAATTCCTCTAGGAGCTGAAGATATATGGGATAATGAATCTAGGACAGGGGTCGGCAACCCGCGGCTCCAGAGCCGCATGTGGCTCTTTCATCGTTCTGTCGTGGCTCCCTGTGACTTTGGAAAATAATAATGAGTATTTAATTACATTGTATTTTTATTTTAGTTTGTTCGTTTTTAAATGTAAATATAAACCTATTAATTAAGGTTGCCGAACCCTGATCTAGGAAATAAGATAATCCTTTGTTGGCAATTGGGCAAAACCCCGACACATGCCAGTGTTCTTCTGTGGTGATGCTCGGCTGCAGGATATCACAGAAAAATCTAGTAAATTCTCTAAACATTAACTGTCGTGATGTTGTATAGTCTCGTCATGTAGCATCACTCTTCATATCTAAAACCATCATAACGTCCATTTCGTTTAACGTTACATTTAGCGAACATGCAAAGCTTTGCATTCTCAACCAATCCATAGCCACTTTTGATGGACTAGCACTGTCCACTCGAAACTAGTCCAGGCAATAACCCATGAACTGTCCTACAGCCAACAGAAATTAAGATGATTTATTAAGAGACCAATCGCAAACTAAAGTCCTGCATTCTTATTATTTCTGACTGTCCTTTTTTTTTGGTCATGATTCTCAGGTCTCTGTCTGAATGTCCCTGTCTGTGCACGTTACTTGACATGCCCTCATCATGCTGCTATAAGAACCGTTTACATGTTGTACTGAGGCCACACTGGGTCAATGTTTACACTTGGGTTTAGGGTATTTATTTATTATTTATGGGTTTGCACTTTATGGGATGCTCCAAACGCAATTTCGTTGTTTCTGACAATGACAATAAATACTTGAATCTGAATCTGAATCTGAAGCCAGTTTTAAACGTGAGGTGATTTTCCAACTCTCGGCTACTTCACTTGAAACGTTAGTGATCAGGATGGAAAATAATTGAAATCATGAAGCCAGATTGTGTTAACCAAACCATAATAAATATACCGTTTGGGTATAACAGGCAAAACATATAGGCCTATATTTGTAGCCTACTTACCACCACATGCTTTCATAGATTCATGTTGAGGTTCGGCGGGGCAGACACATTTTACATTGCAGGATTATGTTGCTGCCATTTTTGCGTTTAAACGCAAATAGGTCATCGAGGTTTGGCCAAGGGTTTCTATGGCTTTTCTCTCCAGAATTTAATGCATCTTCTTCTGGTCCTTCATCTTCCATGACCTCCATATCTGGCTCCGCACTAACCATCTTGTTCCAACGCCTTGATTCAGATTGCCGCATGCAAACCCGTGCAATGCAATTTCCTTTCAGTTCCGGCAGATTATTTTCCCCCGCATTTTATTTTTTGCCCCTATCGATATTATTTTACTCAGTAACGTGGGCGGCTTTCAATGTAGCGAAGTAAAATACTTGGCTTAAAATGTACTCGAGTAAAAGTAAAATTACCTGTTTCAAAAACTACTTAGAAAATTACAAAGTACTCATAAAAACGACTCAATTACAGTAACGTGAGTAAATGGAATTCATTACTTTCCACCCCTGGTACACACACACATACGCACACACACACACACATACACACACACACACACACACACACAACACAACACAGCACCTCCACCTGCACAAAGTTCAAAGTTGAGGCTGGCTCCTTTTAAAGGCCATCTCCCTTAACTGGGTGAGCTCATTTCAAAATTCAGGTAAGTAAAGGTAAGTGATCTCAAGGTTTAAAAAGTTTAACATATCAAAAACAGTGCTGACAAATATTCAATCACATCTATACACTAAACAGAAAAGAGCTAAAATCTTTGTGTTTTGTGTCTACCCCGGAACCTTCTTAAGGTGCTAAGGCTCCCTGGGAACTCTTTTAGCTGGAACACCTGAGGCCGACAACAGAAGAGTACAATTGAGTAAGTACAATTAGTGATGGGCAGATGAAGCTTTATGAAGCATTGAAGCCTTTCATCCAATTGGTTCACTCCAGCGCAAAGCTTCTTGAAGCTTCATTTGCTCTAGTAGAACATCTACTGGACGCAAAAATATCAGTTGGCGTGAATCTGAAGTGTGTGGCATTTTGCAGAAAGCCTGTGAATAAAACTGTCAGCAAAATAAAGAAATATGCAAAACATGTATATTGTAGTGATGGCAGTATACTGTGTATATATGTACTGACAGTATGGAAAATGATTATTTGGAAATGATGAAAATGGAAATGATCATTTACAGTGAGGTGAGGATGGTTGGGGTTGGGTTATGGACAGTGATTGAGCTTTTGTAATGTTGAGGTATGGCCAGTGATTATGGTTTAGGGGACACATCATTGGTTTTTATTTAAAAACAACCCCTTGAAGCAAAATCCGAACCACTTCCTGAATCAGTCACGTGGTACAGCCAGGCATCATTTTCAGCTCCTCCCCTAAACGAAGCGAGCCTCGATATGCACATTGCGGAAACGCCCCCTCCCCTAATCGGCACACGCTTTGAAGCTTCGATACGGAACGTCACATCACTAAGTACAATTAATTTAACTCACAATTACTCCAGTAAATGCACTTATTTATTGCACTCACTGAAATTTTTAATCAATGAATCAATAAACTAGCTACATTATTAATCAAGTATTTACCTACCAACCAGATACTTTCAAGTTCCAGTCTCACGTCAGCATACAGCCTACTAAACCACATTTCCATCTCTGCTACCTTGCTAGGTGTGGCAGGAAAGGCATCTGATTTAAAACAAAACCCTCAAACGACTGGTTCTGCTGATTCAAAATGATGAAGCGATTAAAAACAATCCGAAAATGCAACACAACTATGCGTGACATGTTCTAAATATAACACTGCTGAATGAGCCAACGCGGCGCTGGTTTAAATGCTGGTCCAAATATTTTGACACTTATCTGGAGTGAAAGTGGCTTTGTGCTTGGCCCTTCATGCAAACATCGCCGTGCTAACATTTCTGCCCTGCTTTAATAGCTTATCATTAGCCAAACAAATGAAGCTATGTAGGCCATGGCTGTAAAAACCAAAAACAGTTGTCTTGAATAGGAGACAGTGGAGAAGGCAGTGCCAGCGGTTCGATAATATTTGTTTAGTAGTGCCAGCAGCGCTAATAAAGTTTAGCATGTGTAGCTTTGACATGGACGCTAACAGTGTTTTGTTTGGTAACACTAACAGCTGATCCGCTATTATGATCTGTTGATATGTACACAGAAAGGGCAAAGGTCGTGTATTCCACTTTGTCCAAGAGGTCATTTCCCCGTGACCTGATTCTCGTACACATATTCAGATGACTTTGAATACTTTTGTTATAAATGTTCATATCTTGATTTATGGACAAAATAGTGACAGGAGCGGGTTAATAATACAAACATTTTAAGACCAAAATAAGCACCCTGACAGCAGCAGTTACAGGGAGAATGGCGGCGTTTTTTCTATGTCAAGTGAATTTCAGCCTGAGCCAGTGGAGCTGGAAGTGCCTCCATGCTCCTATTTGGAACGCAGCAGCTAGCGGGTTAGCCATGTCCATCAGTGAGGAATAACTTTAGACGACTGTGTAACCCTGGCTTAAAATACTCTAAATGCAATCATTATGAAATACTCCCATCACTGCGTGTCAGTGAATGCACCCATAGAACTATAATAAAATCAATTAAGAATAAAAAAGTTCTTATTATAGATCCTTGAACGCACCACACACTTGCGCAGCACTCGTGAGATCTCATCAGCCAATTGCGTGCCTAGTAGCGCTCCATACAAGTCTCCTGCTGCCCTTGACCCCTGGACAAACCATGGATCAATCAAAATAAGTTCACTTCAGCGCAATTTGGGCAGGCAACAAAACTGCTGCTGTTTTTATCAAAATCTGAGTGCAGAGCAGAGAGGACTGTCCCACAGACCGAGGACACAGGGACTGAGCTACTGTCTGTCATTTATGCTGCATTATATTCTTTTTACTGATGAAAACGATCCTTTTGAGTCAGGGTTAAACGGACACTTATTTGTGAAGACTTGTGATCTGATAGAGTGCTTTGACGAATATAATTAACTACCGAACCTCACAGGGGTACGCCCATTGGTCCAACAGCCCACTGGTCCGACAGCCCATTAGTCCGACAGCCCATTAGTCCGAAAATGGACCATCGAGTAGAGATCCCATTAGTCTGACATTCCACTACAGTGAACCCTCGCTATAACGCGGTTCACCTTTCGCGGCTTCGCTGTTTCGCTGATTTTTTTTTTTTTTTTACAATGCATAGTGTGCATATCTAGAAGTGAAAAAAAATGACGTTGGTCTTTCACTTAGACCAATGTCAACAATTTTCTCCTTGACAAAACCTACAATGTCGACGAAACGTTCTGCACTGACAAAGACACCTCCAGACGCGCCCAAAAGGCAGAGGAAGATGCTAACTATCGCAGAAAAAGTTTAACTTCTGGACACGCTGAAGGAAGGTAGAAGCTATGCAGCTGTAGGGCACCATTACGGAATAAATGAATCTTCGGTTCGTTCCATAAAGAAGGAGGAAACAAGACCATCGTAAGGATGGACTCCCTAAAAAACTTTATGAAACCTTTGCTGACAGCGATGACATTCATGACAGCGAAGAGGAGGAGGATGCAGATCTCGGGCCATCGACGAGTGCTGTTCACGCAGTATCAAGCCCATTTAATGCCAGCAAGGGCTGGTTTGAGAAATTTCAGAAACGCTTTGGACTTAAAAATGTTTCTCTGCACGGAGAGGCTGCCTCTGCAAATACCGCTGGAGCAGAGGCATACGTGAACAACAAATTTAAAGCGATCATTGAGGAAGGGGGATATAAGCCTGAACAAGTTTTTAATATGGATGAGACAGGCTTATTTTGGAAACAAATGCCCTCTCGCACCTTTATCATGCAGGAAGAAGCCAAAGCCCCAGGATTTAAGGCCCAAAAAGATCGTGTGACTCTGGTTATGTCTGGAAATGCTGCAGGTTTTATGATAAAACCAGGGCTTATTTATAGGTCTAAAAATCCTAGAGCCCTGAAAAACAAAAATAAGGATGCGGTTGCCCGTTTACTGGATGCACAACGCAAAGGCTTGGATGACAAAATTGCTCAATCAGGATTGGTTCAAACAGTGTTTCATCCCAGAGGTCAAATGTTATTTGAGAGGAAAAGGACTAGACTTTAAAGTGCTTCTGCTCGTTGACAACGCCGGAGGTCACGCTGATGATTTGTCGTATGATGGTGTGAAAATCGAATTTCTGCCGCCGAACACTACATCGCTGATTCAGCCCTTGGACCAAGGCATCATCCGTGCTTTCAAGGCTCTCTATATGCGCAACACCCTGCAACATCTTGTTGAGGCTGTGGACTCAGATCAAGATTTCTCACTAAAGAACTACTGGCGTGGATACACCATTGCATCATGTCTCCAAAATATTCAGAGGGCCATTCAGGAGATGAAAACTGAAACTTTGAATGCCTGCTGGAAAAAACTGTGGCCAGAGGCAGTGCAAAACCCGACCGGAGTCTCCTTTGACGAGATCCATCACTCTGCGGTAGATACTGCTGTGAATCTAGCTGAACAGGAGACGGCTTTAATGACACGACTCCTAATGAAATTAATGCCCTAATTGATGCACACACACATCTGCTGACTGATGAAGACCTGGCAGAGATGACAAAGCCACCAAGCGAGGATGAGGGAGAAGGGGAAGAAGAGGACACAAGTGTTGATAAAGATGGGGAAGATGGACTAACACTTGGTCGCTTGGCAACCATGGTGAGAATGGCCACTGAACTTCAGCGAGTGGCACAAGAATGGGACCCTTTGATGTGTCGTTCATTACAGTTCTCAAATATAATCGAAGGTGGCATGTCTGTTTATAAGAATCTTCTTGCCCAGAAAAAAAAAGAGTGCCAACATCTACCCATAACTATGTTCTTCTCTCGGAAAAAGACACCTGAACCACAGCCTTCAGTAGAAAAAGACGCTACAGCGGAGCGGAGCCAGGACGAAGAGGCACAGTCAGAGGGACTGTGAAATACGCGTGAGTCACAATGTGTCCAACCTCGTATTCATTATTAAAATTATTATTTTACAGTATTTTTAAAAACTATCATATCAACTAACATTGTTTTACGACACTGTCTGACACCCAGTGTCTGCTTTAGTGTTCACACCACCACACACATCCTGTTTTCTTTTTCTATTTTTATGGGTGTTATGTTGTAGGATGTGACCGCCTTTTGCCCTTTTATCTTGTAATAAAAAGCAAGCAAGGGGAGAATCAGCTCTGGGGCGGTAGGACGAGCTGTAATAAGCGCTACGAGGACCCCCAGGCCTGCTCTGGGGTAGTAGGACGAGCTGTAACAAGCGCTACGATCCCCATGCTTGCAAGCTTAAAACAGAATCTGCCTTCTGAGTTTCATTTTTTATAGAGAAAGCCTTACAACCTTTCTATTAAGAATCATAATAACTGTGTGATTTTCTGACAGTTTCATTCTATAGTACAGTATTGTATTGCATAATAATTAAGCTGACTACTTCACAGATTTCCCCTATCACGGGTTCTTTTTGGAACGTAACCCCTGCGATAAATGAGGGTTCACTGTAGTCTGAAAAAAAGAAAAGCATTGATCCGACAGCCCAGTAATCCGACAGCCCGTTAGTCCAACTACACAGTAGAGATGCGCGGATGACTCGTAACGTGCTGAGAATAAACTGTTTGTAAATTCGGCATGTGGATGGAATTCTCGTTCGTTTGGAGAACCACAAATCTATACACAAAGATGTTTTTTTTTCCTGTTCGTCCACGGCGTCACAAGACGCGTGTCTGAACACAGCACATTGTCCACTTGCCCTGGCCGTGGTTGTGAATCAGCAGAGATTTTATATTTCCTCCTAAAGAAGTAGTCTGCTAGTAAAACAATCTGTTTACAGTGGTTTAGTACTGTTTTAGTCCTGGTTCAGTCCTGGTTCAGTCCTGGTGTAGTCCTGGTTCAGTCCTGGTTTAGACTTGATTAAGTCCTGGTTTAGTCCTTGTTTAGTCCTGATTCAGTCCTGGTCCAGTCCTGGTTTAGCCCTGATCCAGGCCTTGTCCAGCCCTGGTCCAGGCCTTGTCCAGTCCTGGTTTAGCCCTGGTCCAGGCCTTGTCCAGTCCTAGTTTAGTCCTAGTTTAGCCCTGGTCCAGTCCTGGTGTAGTCCTGGTTCATTCCTGGTCCAGTCCTGCTGTAGTCCTGATCCAGTCCTGGTTTAGTCCTGGTTCAGTCCTGATCCAGTCCTGCTGTAGTCCTGGTGATCTGCTCGGCAGTTGTGGCGTGTATATTTTATAATCCACTAATGATGTAGATTTTCTTGTTCTGGTGTTTGTGGGTCCCCGCCCCGGTGTGGCTCTCTAAACGAACAAGAATTCCGAGAAAACAAGGCTAAGCAGTAGTTGACAGTTTACTGGCTAGAATGTCATGCAAAAATGTCAATAAGCCGGTACCCACTGTCTTTATAATTGACCCTAAAGAGGCCGAATAAGGCAATGTAGCCTAAATAAACACAACCTAAAAGCCAAACCTGAGTTTTATAATCAGTTGAAGATTTACAGTGATTTTTTACATCACTAAATATATCGGCTGTTATATCGGCTGTCAGCATGTCCTGCTCCCCTCAGACACAGCGCAGGGGGAGGCTCTGGCAGTCTACCTCTTTGTCCCTCTGAGAAGACCTGCCAAGTTCAGTCCTCCTCACTACGGCCCCTCACACAGCCAGATCTGAACACAGCTATGGCCCTGTGTGATGTTCTTAAAGGGCACGCTCACACATTTGACACACATTTGAACACACACATATTTGAACACACACATTTGTTCATGTTCATGATCCTTCAGCAGAATTGCCCTGATGATCATGAACATTGCCTGTACCAAATCAGAGCCACACTGACAGTATAAACTATCATGGGTTATAAACTCCGTGTTTATAGACTCCATTTTTATTAAATCGGATGAGATAATACTTTATTATCAGATCACACATCTGAAGTTTGTTTCGCAATAAAACAGCAACTGGGTCACATGAACACAATACACAGTGTTGGGAGTAATGTGTTACAATATTAACAGTTTACAGTGATATATTTTATTTTTCAATAAAATTAAGATTATTAAGGTTACTAAAATGAAAATGGGCAACTCGTTACAATCACAGTAACACTAGTTTCTTGGCTTTTATATTTTGCTCAGAGCTGTTCACACAAACATTTCACCAGAGCAGTACCGAGGGGCCTGTAGGTGCTCCCTCTTCCACATCCCTCTGAATCCTGCTCAGATGAAAGAGGAAGGTCCCACCTGTGTCCCCACGGCTCTGTCTCCAAACATACTTGAATGAAATGTCTCTGTCCAGATTTTGTAGTGACTGAGAGCCCTACAGTACTACAGTACTTGAGCACACGGTGGAGGACAGAGCTGAAGAACACAAAGAGCACCTGTGAAGTGGCCCAAATGACCTGAGGCGACCGGAAATATACCAGTGTGTGTCTGCTCTTTTTACAGATGAAGTTCATATGATGTTTCCAAGATCATTTTGAGTCAGTCGTTACGCCCAAATACTTGACTCCACCTGGTTTATGCAGACATCATTAAAGGGCCCATATTACACTGATGTCTCATCTATGTCAGAATGTTGTTTCCTCATCACAAACAGACCTGGAGTTGTGTTTTGTTTCATTTACACATGTTTAACACACAAACTCTGCATATTCAGGCTGAGTTCTTCTTTCAAACAGAACACATCTGTTGCACCTGTGATGTCACGTGGTAATAAGGAAGTGCTCCACTGTGTTTTTAAACTCCACACACCTTCACTAAAATTATTTGGATAATTTTAGCCCTGGAATTGCCAATTTCTACTGAACAGGTAAAAGGAGCGGTTAACAGAAGTCAGAGGTGCAACAGAGCATTTTGAGCTTTGGAGATTTAGACTAATAATGCAGGATTACTCAAACATGTGTATGAAACAAAACACAACTCCAAATATGTTTTTGAGGAGGTAACAACATTCTAACATGACTTAAAGCTCATGAGAGTCCATTTTGCGTAATATAGAACCTGTAACCTCCCAATGTTCCAGTGAAACATGTTTTGGTGCCAGTTTATAATAACATCCGTTAACCTTAATTTAAAAAAAAAAAAAAGACAAAAGACTTGATTCATAATGTGCAATTAGTTTATTAGTGTGCATCCTGCTAATATTGTTTTGTATCCTGCTTTTGTATATTTATGGAGAATTGTTGTGGGGAAGTGGGTGAAGTGGGTGAAGGGGGCGGAGCGTTGCACAAAATCTTACAAATAACCATAAGGAGAGTTTGTTTGAATAGGACTAAACACAAGTCCAGGTATGTTTTTGATGAGGTAACAACACTATAACAGACTGGTCCTAATAAAACTCACTTGGACACACCTCATCTGTGTTCTGTCCTAAATCAACTCCGCTCCAGGATAAGATAAGAGACCATAACCAAAGGCAGGCCTTTATTGTCTTCAAATATAGATGTTTCTCTTGGACATCAGGAGTCAGCTGCCCAATATCACACCATAAAACACCATAAAACACAATAATTCTCAACACCATATCAACAGATATGGTCGTCATAACATTCACACGTCTGTAGTGTCTCTTATCGTTTCATATTCACTCTCACGAACTATATCAAGCTAAATACTAATATCTTATCTTTCTTAAAAAAACAAAAACTTTTACAAAACATGATCTGAAATGCATGGAATTTATTAGTTTATCATTTCAGATTTCAGCCTTCTCTCAAATGTTAAAGAGGCAGTATTTTACTTCTCTGGGGTATTAACTGCGAACACATGACACATTCAGATCACCGTGTTCCTTTTATTGTTTCAAAAATGCTATATTCACTGAAAACAATATAGTTACGTGTTCAATAAGTTTTGTTACTGAAGCTCTGAGTCCCCCATCCCTTTGCTCTTAACACTAATCACTCCCCCTTCAAAGCGCTGTCACAACACAGTCAGCTTTTGTGTTCTCCACGGTATAAGTATTCTTAACCTAGTTTGAATATGACATAATAATCCAGACTGGTCATAATAATCCCCACATGGACACACCTGCTTTTGTATTCTGACCCAGATCCAAACGCACACAGAAACAAACGCACAATAACATCACATATATAATAACATAAATCATAAAATGTGATAAGAATGATGCAACACGGTATTGATTTTATTGGGACAGGCCTGATACAACATGAATGAACGGCTGGTGTCACAAAGACTTTATTGATCCACAAAGGAAATTTTATAATAACAAAGAGAAATGGTATAATAAATTCTAAATAAGTAGCAGAAATAACAAGAGACAGGTGTCAAATAAGGCATAATTATATAAATGTTTATGTACAAGTAAAAATAAAAAACAGAAATATAATCGGAAAAATATAAATCTCAGTTATATACAAGAGGTCGTAAGGAAAACAGTGCCAAAATGATATGATGATGAACAGGACAGTTATCTGTTCCATAAGGGTGAGTTGTTGTACAGTTGTAGGGAGTATTATAGTATGAATGTAGTCCTGTATCTCTCACTGTTTGAGTGGAGCTGTAGGAGCCTGTTGGAAAATGAGCTCCTCTATAGTCAAAAGTTAGAAAATGCCAGGGGTGGAAAGTAACGAATTACATTTACTCACGTTACTGTAATTGAGTAGTTTTTATGAGTACTTTGTAATTTTCTAAGTAGTTTTTCAAACAGGTAATTTTACTTTTACTCGAGTACATTTTAACCCAAGTATTTTACTTCGCTACATTGAAAGCCGCCCACGTTACTGAGTAAAATAATATCGATAGGGGCAAAAAATAAAATGCGGGAAAAAAATCTGCCGGAACTGAAAGGAAACTGCATTGCGCGGGTTTGCGTGCGGCAGTTCCATTGTTTCTTGGCCAAACCTCGATGACCTATTCGCGTTTAAACGTAAAAATGGCAGCAACGTAATCATGAAATGTAAAATGTGTCTGCCCCGCCGAACCTCAACATGAATCTATGAAAGCATGTGGTGGTAAGTAGGCTACAAATATAGGCCTATATGTTTTGCCTGTTATACCCAAACGGTATATTTATTATGGTTTGGTTAACACAATCTGGCTTCATGATTTCAATTATTTTCCATCCTGATCACTAACGTTTCAAGTGAAGTAGCCGAGAGTTGGAAAAGCACCTCACGTTTAAAATTGGCTTTAGGGCAGTCAGAAATAATAAGAATGCAGGACTTTGGTTTGCGATTGGTCTCTTAATAAATCATCTTAATTTATGTTGTCTATAGGAAAGTTCATGGGTTATTGCCTGGACTAGTTTCGAATGGACAGTGCTAGTCCATCAAAAGTAGTGCTTCTAGTTTATGCAAATGAGCCATGTGGTTTTAAGTTTCGCTTCTGTATAACGTAAACAAATGTGCGCAAAGCTGCATTAAACACATTATTTGAGTCCTCCTTGTAGGAAATAAAAATCCAAACTTAAATGATCCACTGTCGCATGTACCGTGTGTACCAGTCTCATCAGCCGTGAAAGCAAATGAATCTGCCCACGTAGCATTAAGCGTTCTGTTTTCTTCAGAAACTTTTCTTTTCTTGGATTTATCATCATTGGGCCGAAAATCATCCTGCTGATGTAGGTGCCGGTAAGTCCGGGCTGCCAGTGTGTGCCGAGTGGCGCACATCGGCGGCTTTGACGCATGTTTTGAGCGACAAAAATATTAAAAACGTTTTATTTAAATGTTACAAGATTACCATTATCTACAATTTTAGATTTACATTTAAAAACAGAAAAAAACTAAAATAAAAATACAATGTAATTAAATACTCATTATTATTTTCCAAAGTCACAGGGAGCCACGACAGAACGATGAAAGAGCCACATGCGGCTCTGGAGCCGCGGGTTTCCGACCCCTGTCCTAGATTCATTATCTCATATATCTTCAGCTCCTAGAGGAATTAAATGGTAGTGCGTCACATTTAGTTTACCGCAGTTTATGTCTATTTAAGACTGCATTTATGTGCAGCATTATGAAAAAACCTGCATTTTTACTGTAGTTTTTTTTTTATTTCATTGAAAGTAACTAAGTAACTTTTACTCAAAGTACATTTGAAATGAAGTAATTTTTTACTTTTACTCGAGTACATTTTCAGACGGGTACTTTTACTTTTACTTGAGTAGGATTTAAGCAAAGTAAAGATACTTTTACTTAATTACAATTTTTCAGTACTTTTTCCACCTCTGGAAAATGCATACAAAAATACATCCTGCATATTGTTGCACATTATTGAGTCCAGTTCACCTCCAGCCAATCCTGACTCAGTGCTAGTGCAGCCTCTGCAGCTCAGGAAGGGAATTCTGGAGGTTCTGAGCTTCACATGAGGCCTGTCCATATACTGAGAATGAGAAACTTGCATGTGTCCTCTGTCTGCAGGTGAAGGCTCTGGCAGGACAGATTCAGTTGTGATTGTCGCACCTTTTTGAAACATTATTGCACACTTCACATTATTGCACAATTTGGCCACACATTCTATAATGTAGATCTTATACACGTCTACAAACATGTTCTGAAATACATTGGATTTTTGTAGTTTAGAGGTTCAGATTTCGGTCTTCTCTCAAATGTTAATGCTCCTGGTTGTGTGTAAAATCCCTCAGTCATTCAGGTAGAATCCATGGAAAAGAACAAATTCAAATTTGTCAACTAGACAAAGATCCAGAGAAAAGAACTGGTTTGAGAGTTAAAGAGGCTATTTTTGTTAAGAAATACAATCCATCCTTGAACAGAAATGGAGGCCTCAGACATCATCTGTGTCCCATTTACAACTCCATCCTCAAACCAAAAACAAAGAAAACAAAGAAAACAAAGAAAACAATAGGGATGGCCAGGTGAGGTCCAGAGGTGTGAAGCCTGAATGATTCTGCTAATGTGACCCCACACTCCGAGCTAACAAACAGAAACTGTAAACAAGTACGTGTGTGTTAGTTTCAGAGTAATTTCATTGTAGTTAGCTCCTCCCTTCAGGCAGATATAAGGCAGTGTCCACCAGCGTCTGACCAGAACTGAGGAAGCAGTTTGGATGAGCTGCGAAACGTATTCAACCCAAATGTGCTTAAAATGTGTTTAAAATGCAATGTTTGTGACAAAGAAAAGAAAGAAAAAAAATAGCAAACCAATAAAACTAACCATAAAATGTACATTACAGTACTTTTTGCAATACAAAATTATATTAAACAAGCTGTGAATGGCTGTACTGTCATCCAATGGGTATTTGCTGTTGCAATTTACTCCAGATCGTTGGTTCTTACAGCTGTGATTAACATAAGAAAGCGCTCGGAGCTATCTGTGTACATGTTACTATAGGCCAGGACTTGTTCATGTAAATACCAACTGCTAATGGTTGTACGGTAAACTCACAGCCCCGAGCGCTCCAGCCCAGTGTCTGCGTAACACAAAACTCACATAAAACTACATCCTCAAAGCCATTCTCTGATGATGTGTTCTGACAGGGAGGGACGGCCAGAGGAGGGGAAGTACATCAAACTCAACTCTACTCTGAGCAATAAATGACACATACTTTTGATTGATTACAAATGATCAAATGATTACAGGATGCGCTGTCAATTCCAGTTAGAATATTTGCTTAGGAAAAGTGAGTTGTGTCTTGCCCAAGGACAGTGTGTAATCGCAGTGTGATCTTTTTCTGTTTGTCTCCTCATGTGAAAGGGCCCATATTATGACCGTCTCTGATCAATGTGATAATGTTTCCTCATCACAAACACACCTGGAGTTGTGTTTTGTTTCATTCACACATGTTTAACACACAAACCCTGCAGATTTAGGCTGAGTTCTTCTCTTAAACAGAAAACACTCTATTCCACCTTGTGATGTCACGTGATAATACAGGAAGTGCTCCACTGTGTTTTTAAACTCCATACACCTTCACTACAATCATTTGGATGATTTCAGTTCTAGAACTGACCACCTCTACCAAACTAAAAGTAAAAAGTAGCTGATAAGCTGAAAAATGCCACTTCATGACATCACAAGGTTTCCAGCGTTCTGCATTTTGAGCTTTGGAGATGCAGACAGACTAATAATGCAGGATTACTCAAACATGTGTGAATGAAACAAAACACAACTCCAGGTCTGTTTTAAGAACATTATAACACAGTTTAAACCTCACAAGAGTCCATTTAGCGTAATATAGGACCTAAGTGTCTTTGGGTCATGTGATTTTATTTGGCCCCTGCATGTCTTTAGGTCATTTCACTCATGTTACTGCGCTCAGTGGGGCGTCTCCAGTAGTACTATGCAGTGTCTGATATTGAGCTGATCCAGTTTGTCTGGTCAGACGAGGTTCTCGGGTTACTTCCAAATAAATGTTATTACTGCAAGGGTCAGTCCAAGGTCGAGCCTTTCACACCCCTGAGCCCACTGTGTAAAGAGCTCTCAGTGTCTTGGGGTTTCTTCCAGACTTCAGCTGTCATGTTCACATAAAACACTTCACCCTCAAACACCACAGCCCCAGAGGAGCGGTCACTTCACCTGCTCCTCTCCAAAGTGCGGCCTGAGATCACAACACAAGTGTGAAGGAAACCAACTGAGTCATTACAGTGTATGACTGTTTATATGACTCTTTTTAACATATAGCATAGCATATAGCAAATATTGTACAAGTGGAGATTAGCAGTAGTTAAAGGTCCTATATTACATTATTATTACAGTATTAAGCCATGTTATAATGTTGTTAACTAATACAACTCATTTGTTTCATTCACACATGTTTGAGTAATCTTTTATTATTAATTGTCTACATCTCCAAAGAACAAAATGCTCTGTTCCACCTTGTGATGTCATGTAGGTAGTTCTCTAGGGCTGAAATGATCTAAATGATTCTAGTGAAGGTTAAAAACACATTGGAGCACTTCCTGTATTACCACATGACATCACAAGGTGGAACAAGGAGTGTTTTCTGTTTGAGAGAAGAACTAAATCTGCAGGGTTTATGTGTTAAACATGTGTGAATGAAACAACTCCAGGTCTGTTTGTGATCAGAGAACTACATTGGAACGTAAGAAGAAAATAGCGTAATATGAGCCCTTTAAAGGCACAGAAACAGAATCTATTTATTTCCAAACATACAACACAAGCCAATAAAAACGCTTGGTCCAGACTTCCATCATACCACCTGTATCATCACCATATTTGCTGAATGGTGTCAATATTTCCATGATGTGTATTCACAACAGCCTGGATCTCACTCCACATACTTAGAGCTGATAAAAAAATATGGGCCACATACAAGAGTCCAGCCTACCAGAGCTCGGGGTTATGTAACTCCCCCGTGTCCTCAGACAGCCTCCTAACTCCCGACTCGTTCATGGCCACAGACGCAACAAGTTTTAGTCCAAAATTACAGATTTAAAGGGCCCATATGAGGCTATTTTCTGATCTATGTTCTAATGTTGTTTCCTCATCACAAACAGACCTGGAGTTGTGTTTTGTTTCATTCACACATGTTTAACACACACCTGGCAAATTTAAGCTCTTCTCTCAAACAGAAAACACTCTTTTCCACCTTGTGATGTCATGTGGTAATACAGGAAGTGCTCCACTGTGTTTTTAAACTCCACACACCTTCACTCGAATCATTTGGATAATTTCAGTTCTGGAATTGCCAATCTCCACTGAGCTAAAGGTAAAAGGAGCTGTTCACTTGAAAACTACAACTAAATGACATCACAAGGTGGAACAGAGCATTTTGAGCTTTGGAAATGTAGAAAGACTAATAATAAAGTGTTACTCAAATGTGTGAATGAAACAAAACACAACTCCAGGGATGTTTTTGATGAGGTAACAGCATTAGAACATGGCTTAAAACTTAAATTTTGCGTAATATAGGCCCTTTTTAAAGACACCGAGTTTTACTGTCTTAAAAACGTGAAAAACAAAACTTACCTTATCCATTCTGAGCAACTTAATTATTCATATAAGTGCTTTTCACAGTTTTCAGAGGCCAGAGAGGAGTTTTGACATCACTGTAATGCTAACAATAACTATCAGGCTAACTGCACACTTCCTGATCCTCTGACAAGAGCTTCTCAGACTGGAGCAAGACGTATTTGCTCAAATACATGGGAAAAAAATGGGGCTTTTTTTTTTTTTTTCTTTTTACTGAGTGGCCTTCAATACTATCCCACGGTCTATATTAGAACCTATGGAACGCAAAATCTTTTGTTGCTTTTAAAGAAAAACTTAGGTTTTAAATTCCATAAAAGGCAAACTACAAAAAAAGAGGCAAACTACACAGTAAGCAAGAGGATTTCTACGCCAAATATAAAGACCTTCCATAAAAAACAGTTCGAGGGAATCAGTTTCGTTTTTGGCGCTCTAAATCCTGTTGCTCTCCACCCTAAGTCTGTCCCCCTTCAGAGCGCTATCACAACTCGTACAGCTAACCGTAAGGAAGGTTTGAATAGGACGCAGGAACAAAATACTCAAACATGCATCATGGATGACGTCTCAAACCTCCAGATGTGTTTTTGATGAGGGAACTATGATTATTTTAATAGTTGACTAGCCACAATTATTCTGGTTAATTATTGCAGCCCCCCCTTTTTTTTTTTTTTTTTTTTTTAATTTTTCCCTTTAATTAGTGAACCCCCTCAAAAAAGTATAGGTAGAGTATAATATTGGCAATATTGTGCTCAGCCTCTTATAATATAGAAAGAGTTAGTCTAGAAAAAACAAAAAAAACAAAAAACAATAATAAACATAAAATAATAGAATAATAGAAAAAAATATTGTTTGTTATTGCTGTTTCTTTAATTTTATAACAATAGGTATTATCACTTTAATTTATTTTTTGAGGGTGTGTGTAAGGGATGTTGTGGGAGAGGGCATTATTTTTTCTTGTGTTTATTTTGTGAAAACCAAAATAAATTTATGTGCAGAATTATTGCAGCCCTATGACAGATGGATTTGAGACTTGAGCTTGTCAGATGGTCATATTTAGAAGTGAATGAGAGTATCTTCTTTCACCTCTGCAGGTCGGGTGAGGTGAGGTTTTATTTGGCACTGTTTCATTGGGAAGTTCTTCATGTATCATTGACCCATTCTTCAGAGCTGCTGCCACCCAGGGACCCTTCTCTTGGACGAGGTTTGTGGTTGGGGTACCTAAAAATTTGCCTGTTGTGCATGTTTGCTAGTTTGATTTGTCATAGTTAAACATTTGACATAGTACTTTAGTCCAGGACAGATTTGCATGTTCACAGTATGATCAGAAAAATGATTCATAACTTGCATTCTTTCTGTGAGAAGCTACATAGAGATCGATCAGTTTAATGCCATATTGTGAAACATTCCATGTAACGCAATAACATTTTCATGGAGACAAGCAGGTACTGCACCACATGCATTGTAGTATTGTAGTATGTAACTTTCTGGAGTTGGCATGTCACCTGTATTATTCCATGGAAACAGAAAGGTAAAACCATACTTTGGAACATTCTCCATGGAGATATACAGTTTATGCCATATTTAAAACACAAAAAACATTGTTTATTGTATGTATTTGTTTGAATAGTTTTTATTTGCACACTGGGCAGTGGTTTTGTTCCAGGCTGAGTGTACATGATTAGCTCATGCTGCAGACGGACTGAGAAACCTAATCTAATCTCTCCTCTGGTTTATTATTGCTCTGATCAGACAGAAACATCATGTCCTATCAGGGATGATCTAATTACCTTTATTATCAGAATAAGACCGTAATGAAAGGGTTACGGAGGACAGTTTATGTAATCAACAGAAAACGTCTGGAAAAATACACAAGTCACTTGTGATAAAGATAGATCATAATAATGCATTGGATTTATATGGCGCCTTTTAAAACACACAAAGCGCTTTACAGATCATTATTCATTCACCCCACACTCTGGTATTAAAATACTATTATACTATTACTATAGTATACTATACTATTATATAATGACACTGCCAATCTGCGCCTTTGCCCCCTCCAGCCTCCACCATCACTCACACACCACATTCACACTATGTGGGTGTCCACACTGGTGTTCCCAGTGGTCTCCTATCCAACTCCTAACCAGACCTGGTCATACTTATCTTCTGAGAGCTGACGAGATCAGGCTCTGAGCAGCCGCTGTGGCCACGTTTACAAAGTTAGAATTTAAATGGCCATACCGGCTTGTCAAAGCCTGATCTCGTCAGATTTTAGAAGCTCAGCAGGGCCGGGCCTGGTCAGTACTTGGATGGGAGACACTGGGAAAATCAGGTGCCACAGTGGGGCGCCAGTCGCAAAAAAAAAAAAAAAAAAAAAAGGCAAGGCAAGGCAAGGCACTTCACCCACATTGCCTAGTATGAAAGTGGAGTGTGTGTGAGTGTTGGTGGTGGTCGGAGGGGCCGATGGTGCAGATTGGCAGCCTCATTACTCAAACTGGCTCCTGCTCATCCTGGGGCCCTATTCACAGTTTACAGTTGTTATTGCTGTTTCAGATGACATCACAGCATTCTACAGGCCAGTCATGTTTAGTACAGATGGGGATCAGCTAAAATACTGTAGAATACTGTTTTAATGCAGATTTTTCTTTTAATACACTGAGGTCTATGGTCTAGTCACAAATAGAAACGATCAGGTTCAATATTTGTGAATTTACCTTTTTAGATATTTTATAGCACAGTACAATGTAATCAATAAAGAAAACTGTCTCTCAACAAATGAAATACCCCTATTCAAATTGGTGAAAAAGTGGCAACAATATATTGTCTTTTAATTTTACAACAATTTAAAACATTCTTTAACCTTTGCCAGAATCAAGATATCAGAATCCAAAGGTCATCCTGATTTGCAGCTCTGAGCAAGCACCGGCCTTATCACATCTCCAAATGCTCCTTCATGCCACATTTTTGTCACACAGTTCGCACACATAAACAGTGTGTTAGGCTGGTTTTACGGCCCCTGAGAGCCCCTCCCCCTCCTCTCACATTGCATCGCAGCCGCCCGTGTCCTCAGGCGACCTCCTCGCTCCAGCCTGTGTCCTCACATGACATCTCAGACCCGTCGTATCACAAGAAGAGCTGCAACCGGACTTTAAAGGTGTACTGCGTAACTTTTCGCTTTACGCATGCTTGTCCCTGTGCATATGCTCGCCTGGGATCCAGAATACGCACTTCTCCAATACTTTACCAAGATGTGAGTCTGACAGGTGGATTAGCCAATCATAGACACGCACGGTCCGTTTGTATCTAAAAAAAAAGGGCTGCTTACAAGGAAAAGAGAAAAACATCACATCACACATCATTTCTGCAGAAACAATGAGTGATGCTTTAAACTCTGTTAATCTGAGGGGAGAGAAATGCCAATTTGTTCGAAATGATGGACGACCAATTAACGTATTGACATGTTTCATAAATCACTCCCCCTTCAGAGCGCTATCACAACACAATCAGTGTGCTTTCCACCAACGAAACCATCACATCACATCACATCAGGTTTGTGAAGTTGTGTCGTTTTGTTTTGTATCATGATTTTGTACAGTCTTGAATAGGATCGTACTGCTGATCATAACGAGGGTTTGAGTAATGCCTGGAAGAGATCACTGGATTACTCAAACATGCAATTAATGACAAATCAAACCTCTTTCAATTTCTAGTCCTAATACGGAGCTGCCTCCAGATTCGCCTGTATAAGTGCTAGCCTCGTGAGCTTCATTTGACTGATGAAATGTCTTCTTTAAATCCTACTTGTATCAGAGATTGAGAAAAACGGGGATAGATCGGAGCGATGGCGCCTTGAGTACGGGACAATAAAGACGCCTCAAACGTGCACGAATCGCTCTAAATACAATTGTGCTATTAGCATCAAGCCTGCAGAATCCTCTTGACTTCTTTTTTGTTTACACACAGATGATTGAGATGACCTCCTCTCTCCTCTGGATCCATGAAAGCAGAGCCGCGCTGTGCATGCTGATCACTCAACACACAATATCCAGGCCAAATGGAGACCAGCTCAAGTTCTGCCCTGTGCTCCATGTTATTCTTAATATTTGGCAGTGGAATATAGGCCCCGGGAGAGTGAGAGGTGCTGGTATAAACGCAGGTGTCAGCGGGAAAGGCTAAGACCCCCATCTCTGCGTTGCTGCCATGCTTAGTTTTGTTTTGTAGCTACTTTTAGCGATGCTATGTTAGCTTTAGAACCGAGTCAGCAGACGTGAGGTCAGCGCTCCTGGAATCATTGACCTGTTTTCATGTTTTTTGCAAGAAGATCAAAACAGCAAAGCCCTTTAGAGTTTGATCGCTAAGTGGAATGCTTAAGGGAAGATTACCCTCCTTTCTTGTGTTTTTTTTAGGCTTCCTCAAACCAGCCTTCATGTGACCCAAGTGACTGGCTCAACAGTGACCTCCTCTTCCAGTTTCCAAAAGTCAAATTTTCCATTCATTTTTCTCATAGACTTTTTAAAAAATTCAAATATTAAGAGTTCAAAAGCATCGCAGCACCTTTTAAAACACAAGATTCTGCGAAATGCTTTAATAACAGCAGTTTATAAAGTGTCAGAAACAGATTTTAAATAAAATGATAGGTCTTGGCATTCGTTACCACAGAGCTGATTTGCCCTGAGCAAGCTCGCAAACTTTTAATACTAAAATGAATGAGAAATTTAGACCCAGGGAAATGAATTGGTTTATATTTTTATTGAAACCAACAACAATTCCATATGTTATTTCTCATTATAACAAGAGGTATTGGTGTATGCCCAGTTGCGTCACTTTTGTGTCACTATTGCCATTTCAATCCAGTTGGTTTAAACCTAAAATGCCTCTCTCTGATCTGAATGGTCTCTACCTAAACCCAAATCAGTGCTAGTGCAGCCTCTGCAGCTCAGGGAGGGAATTCTGGAGGTTCTGAGACATGGTCTGTCTGTTTAGAGATAAGATAAGATAGAGATAAGCTTGTATTCGTATGTGTCCCGTTGATTTTTTAGAATGCTGCATTGATAAGATAAAACTCTACACTGAAGGGATTATCCGTGCAAACAGACACAGTTAAACCACAACCTTCTTGTTGTGAGCACTACTCGTTGATGCATCATTTCACTTTTTCAGATGCCATATGAGACTCATTGTCCAGGAATTTACGCGGACCGAAACCAAAGTGTGGATGATGTAACTGTAATGTAACTGTAATGTTTTGGAGAGTGAGAAAAATGAGCGCCAGTGAATCTGGTCCAGTGTGAAAATGTGCCCGAGTGCCGCAGATGTGCTGTGAACTCCCCAGAGCACAAAATAAGCCTGTGAATGAGACTGTGGGCGTCATGAGGACAGAAGGACCCCCCCATATCAAACAGTGGAGTGAAAATATGACTGAACAGAATGAGATCAGGCAGGGAATATGTTGTGCTGTGTCAGCTTTCTTCCACTGTTTACCAAAGTAGTGTCATATTTGCAACTCAAAAACATAAATGGAGCAGCCTTTTACTTAGCCTATATTTGTAATTCATTCATTGTTTCGTGAGATTGTCTCCTTTCAAACATCAAATACTATTCCTTTCAGTTATGCAGTATTATATTCAAGCCCGATTGTACTTGTGTGTGCTGTGTACTTATAATCTATGACACCTGTGGATCATTATGTTAGAATTTGGACATTTTATATCGCAATATTCATCTAAAATGACTTAATAAAAGAAACAAGTGCTCTGAATTCGGTGTTATAAAACTGTGGTGTCCAGTGGGAGCTGACGTTGCGTAAATCATCACAAGTATTAGTGAATACTAGTGAATATTTGTACCAAAGTAAGTACACAAAGTTTGCTTGGGTCTTGGCAGAAATGGCGCTGTTCGCGGTGTGAGAGCCAAACTTTGGCCAATGAAAGTTGTGAAACCCACTTAAAAACTAATTGTGGTGAAGAATTGAAATTTTAAATAGTGAGAAATGAGTTTAGACCACTGTTTAAACCACAGTTAAAATGCATTTGTTATAAGTTTTTAAGACAGTCAAAATACTGTAAGTACAGCACTTTTTAAAATGATTTTGAACTTGTGTAAGAAAGTACAGTCGGGGATGGTATTGCTGATGTCAGATGACATCACACCATTTTACATTATATAGGCCAGGGACGGGCAATTATTTTTTTCCATAAAAAAATAAAAATAAAATATTATAGAGGGCCGGGCCAAAATGCTTAACTCAATTCTGCATAATATGAATTGTATTTCTTTATAAAAAGCAGTAAATATCATTGTTCTGACGCGCTGGTAAGACTGGTAAGAGTATACAGTATGTTATGACTAAGCAATGAAAAAGTGAGGCTGACTTACAAAAAATGTCATTTAAAAAAACAACTCTAAAGTAAAAGCAATGCAGCTTTAGTCCATGTATGAGGTCAAATGATAAAATATGTTTGTTTTGTAATTCCAAATGAGCTTAAACGTGCCGGTCAGAGTCGACCAAAGGGCCGTATGTGACCTGGGGGCTGGACAATGCCCAGGTCTGGTATAAGCCGATCATATTTAGTACATATGAGGGGCAGCTAAAATTACTAGTTTCAAAATACAAGTTTTGTTGTAATACAGTGAATTCTTGGGTGTATTTGTGCTTTTACCTTTTGGAAATTTCATGGTACAGTGTAATCAAAAGGGAAAACTGGCTCTGCCCCAATAACGAAATCAAGCACCAACACATGCTAGAATCTGAAAACCACCAATATCTGTTCTCAACATTAACGGTAATATTGGAGGATTTTTCCCCAGATATCACGTTGGCAAAAATACATATGGGACCATCCTTATTTGCAATTTAGTAAAGTATTTGCCTAGGAGGGCACGCCCAAAGCCTGAGGTTACAAACTGGTAACCTCTTAGCTAATAATATGGTATATGAACTAGACAATTCTGTTTTATAACTTGGCTGAGATTTTGTTTTGTAAATGCCTCTGTTTACACAATTGAAATCTGGTGTTATGTATCTTACCCACATATTTGTCAACCTGGGGCACAGTCCATGTTGTGAAAGCTGGCGGGTTCAGATGAGCCTCACGGAACAGTTCACACCGAGTGACAAAAGAGCAAACCGCGGCGGGGCATCCTGTTCACACTGATCGCTCCATGTTCCTCTGTCTGGACTAATAAACCCCTAAAGTGTCAGGGTCCTGGTGTGAGTTCAGAATGACCAAAATAGATGTCAAAAAAGGATAAAATAGATGTCAATAAAGGATGACATTAAACATCCTTATTAGGACATTGTATTATTTTGTTTTAAAGCTGACATATTATACAAACTTGACTTTTTAAAGCTTTTAACCTTATTATAGTTGCTTCCCCTCACCATTTCCCCTCTCACAGGTACAACATACTTAATAATAAATGCACAAAAGTATGTACAATTATTTTATTAAATATATGATAACTTAATGACTTGGGCAGTGCCTGGAGGACTAAAAAGAGTGAGGCGGATTGAGGGGCGGGGTCTGGGGCTATAAGGAACAGTGTGATTGGTCTAACAGGTATCCACACTTCAAACTCCGCCCCTGAAGGTGTTTGTAAACCGAAACGCTGTCCTGTGTGCTGTCATGTAGTATTTGAAATCGCAGGTGCCACTGGAACCAGCACACACTCTGTTTTGTTTTTTTTTTTTACCGTTTTTGGGCATAAAGCTGAAAATACACCTTGTTTGAATTAAGGTTGCCAAAAATGACTAGGAACAAGAGACAACGCTATTAAAACACCATATACACAGGTTAGAAGCAAAAAAGTTGGTTTGATGTTTAGTTCCACATTAAAGAAAAGATACAGCAATCTTAAATCTCAAACTAGTTTTACGCAAATGTTTCTGAAAAGTGTGTAAACCTGATCAAACTTGTGATGTTTGTATTGTGAAAATGCATGAAAGAATCACATACAAACCAGTGTATGATGGATGCACACAGGGTTGTCCTTTATCACCAGTGCTGTTTATTATTTCATAGTCATATCATAGTTTTCGACCTGATGGGAGACTGTGTGGCCCATAACACAACTTTTGAAAATAAAAAATAAAATAAATCTGAGAGAATTTAACCTCATACACATATGCATTATACATTCTGACACAACCGACCTGCTTAATAGACAGTTCTACTTTGTATTTTTGATTTTTGTACTATAATTACAAAACTACAAAATTTCTGCAAACCCGTGGAGACTGTGCAAAGCAGATTTGACCCACACTTACCCCCATAGTTTGTTCTTGTTTAGCTAACCTTGGATTTAAGACTTTTGGGAATTGGCAGACGCAGTCATCCAAATCTAATCTCACTATCACATTTGACCTTCATTGGGACAACGACTCACATAACCAGACGTGTCAACCAGCCATTACAATTCTACAATGCATTTTTGTCATTCCTTCATTTGCACAAGAGCACTGTTTTGTTTTTTTGTTTTTTTGCACAATTGCTGGTTTTGTTTTTCATTCACTTCATGCACTGTTAGTTGAGTGGGGGCAGCAGTAGCTCAGTTAATACCCGTGCTCGTCCTCCCATGGCGGTCAGGTGGTGGTGTGATTCCAATTCCCATAGATGAATACTGTGTCTTTGTGTCCTCGGGCAAGACATTTAAGTCCCCCTCGTCCCCAGTGTCAGCGTACACTGGTGTGTGTGTGTGTGTGTGTGTGTGTGTGAATGGGTGAGTGGTTCTTGATGTAAGGCGTTTTGAGTGTCTAGAAGAAAGGAAATCTCTAGATAAATTAGATGGCATTTGATAAATAAGTGGACTTCTGAGCATAAATGTCGTTATTTTTCAAGATTTTCAGGTAAATACCAAAACAAACTTTCTATGTCAATAAGATGACATGGGGCAGTTGATGGTTTGGTGAGGTTTTTTTGGGGTTTTTTGGCTGTAAAAGTCTTTCTGATTGGCCAAGTGAAAACCTGACTGCTGTAACAGCATAAATCAGCTCTCCTGCTGTAGTTTTATCTAAGCCTAATTCTTCATGATCAAATTGTGATTCAGATTCAATTCAGATTGAAGTCTAACTTGAATAACAGCAGTGCCTCTAGTTAGCTTCACCCCTCAGAGAATGTTGTTGACACCAGTTGCAAAGTATCATCTGGTTGACAGTGAAACTGGAGGTGACCTTGGCTAACTGGTGTACCCCGGGTGTTGTGTCTGTACTGCCGGCTTATCACCGCTCTGTTTCCATGAGCCTCTTCTGTCCTCAGACCACATGTTTTATCTCCAGACCCCCTGCACCTGCACCCGCTCACGCTGCCTGGTCACGAGCAGCACCCATGGGTGTCACCTTACCTCCTCTCAGCAGCGTGGCTCTGATCACATACACGGCTGACCTTTCCCCCAGACTCACATATGGTCCCATCTGTTTGAACTGCATCAAGCCAAAGAACTTAGTTTGAGGAGCATGTTTTTATTGATATGGAAGATAATAACGATGGGCCTCATTCATGAAATGTTTTTACGAACAAATTTGTACTTAAGACTTTATATTAGGAACATTTTTGGCATTCACAAAACTTTTTCTTAACTGAAAATGTTCTTCTGGAAGAACAAATCCTATCAACAGTCAGGAGCACTCGTAAGAACAGAAATTCTACTGTTTTAGAATATTATTAGTTTTATAATACAACAAAAAAATTCTAATTCCTCCATGATTGTAAGTTATATATTTTCTTAAAGTACTTCCTTTAAACATATTACTATGTGATCCAATAACATTTATGATGCCTTTTATAGAGCATGTGGTCTATTGAGTCAAACAGACTGGTCACAGCGCTGGACTCAACACACCCACCCCCCCATGACCAGAGTGCACTTTTATCCACCCCTACACCAGCCTCCCTCCCTCGCTATTTACCGTGGGTCTGTGATCACAGAAAGCGTGATAAATACAACAAAACAAAAGCGCCCACTTATTTTAATAAGTTTATGATTAATATTCCCTCCCTGAGTGTGTTCATTTGAGTTTGGACATCTGAAGCTGTAAAACAGTCGTAGACGTGCTCCACCTGACTTCTTCGTTCACTCGCTCCCTCGTCCTTTCACACATGATTTCACCAAACCTGTATTGGCATATTTGGAATTTCAGAAGGAACTTCTAACCAAATACAGATTCATTTTCTTTGTAAATGAAATGTAAATGAGTGTGGAGGTGTTCGTAGCTGGGTGTTGGTGAATTTGGCGCAACTGTCATTTAAGAAGGAATTTGGCTGCTTAAGAACACTTTGTGAATCTGGAGTTCTCTCAGGATCTTCTTAAAGTGGAAGTTACGAACACTTTTTAAGAAATGAATGAGACCCATTGTCTTTACCTGCATTCATCTACTGATACTTTGCAGCTGATGTCATCAACATTCCCAGGGGATGTGACGCTAACTAGAGGCTCAGCTCTGCAGTCATAAGATCATAAGATTAGCCAACAGTTTTTCAGTTAGTCACCCTCACATTTCGGTTGAAAATCAAACACCAATCTTAAAACAGTTTTGACAGGGTTGGCTAGTGTGTTCATTGTGTCACCATGATAACATTCCACCAGAGGGTTGGTTTTCTGTGTTGTGGTGTCAGTATTTAATCATGCGTTCATTTTATATAGTGCTTATTTGCTTTTTTATGATCTTTTTTTGTAATTCTGATTTCTGAAGGTGACGTCGGCCCCTCCAACCTCCACCAACACTCACACACACCGCATTCACAGCAAGCAATATGGCTGAAATGTTTTGCCCAAGGACACAATGACAGTGCCACAGTACACAAGTCCCTGTGGCTGCCCTACTTCCACTACCACTTTCAGCACCATTTCATCAATTCTAGATTATCCAGTTCTCTGTCGTCAGTGGAAATATGAAATATAAGAGAGAAAAAGTTTGACAAACATCCCAGCCCAGAAACAGATTCAAAGATACTCTATTGTGGAGCGTCCATTCATATCTCACTGTATACACACATCTGTTTTGTTTATCAGAAAGAACAAGCACAACATGTGTTATTTTAATTTAGATTGTGTCATTTTGATAACATATTCGTCTCATTTGACAGCGAACTATAACCGTTTGAATAGGAGAGATCGCTACATTACTCAAACATCTAAAAACTCTTCAGGCATGTTTTTCGAAGCGTAACCTTATAACATGGTAAAAAGTGTGTGCGTATATGTGTATGTATGTATATAAACTACACACTTTTTTTTTTTTTAACACTGTAAAACTGTTTGGAATTTCCTGTGATATTATTTTCCTCACAGCCATTTCCTGTTGCATGGAGCTGACCACATAGATCTTCTTTGTCACGCAAATTCCCCATGTGCCAATAACTTTAAATGGAAACCAAGGACAGTCCCAGGCCCAACAGGACTGACTACAGACAGAAAATTCAGTCTACACATTTTCTGCATATGCATATTACAGGATTTATCAAGTCACTGTCATTAAACGTGCATATTGTAACTTTCCTATCAAAGGGTCCACCACCTGCTTATATTATATTATTCTTTTGCCTGAAATGTTCCACAGTATGGCATTAAACTCATCTAATCTCCATAGAAACAAGCAGGTGACACCATTAGCCTAACTACAAGTCAGAACTGTTTAGAATAATCCCCCCTCGTAATACTCACAGTAAGAATGAACTTTTCAAGGAATAAAATCACGTGTAACTCATAAAATGAAAGCTTTATTACTGTAGTTTTATGGTATACTGGACTGCTTTAAATAACTTGTGAGCACAATGAATGCGTATAAATGTTGCATTGTTTTCTTCCCCTGACTTTGCGGTGCTCTAAATAGCTGTGAACGGTCCGTATGGCCTCAGATGCCCTTCCTCTCCTCACACAGTCCCTATTGTCCAGCCTTATTTGTCTAACATGGACACACACAGCTCTCTCTGTGCAGAGTCCAGTCCCCTCTGCTGCAGACAGACCAGGACACATGAGAGGGCCCCGGTACAGTTCTGTCAGATCTAATGAGGAGCACTTTAATCATTCTAATCTGTTTTAGAAGCATTATGCCAGGAGATTTATAATAACTGTGGAGCTTCTGTTTTGAAAGACTAATTTTTGGCTCTGAGTGAACTGGAAAATGCATTAGTTTTGATACTGAGGTAAATATGTTCAGAAGAATGGACAAAATCTCTCAGTTAACCATAAGGAGAGTTCAAATAGGGCTTGGGAGGGATCACTAGATTGCTCAAACATGCATGGAAAACCTCTTCAGGCATATTTTTGAAGAAGGAACATCGTAATAACATGGTAGAAAGCACTAAACATCAATTTTGCGTAATATCCCCAAGGTTGTTTATGTTATAATTTGGTGATTTGGTTCTTAAGACAATTATCCAATCAGAAAGCAGAATGAGCCTCACGTGACTCTCTCATTTGGGTCTCTCAGTTTCAATGCTGAAATCCAGTCGTTTTAAACCTAAAAGGACTCTCTCTGATCCGTCCCGACCTAAACAGATATAAGACACGCACCAGTTTACAGTCAGAACAGAAGAAACTACCTGGGAGGGCAGTGATGCGTTTTTACTTCAAACAAAACTTTTGTTCAGTTTGTTTTGCCATGGAGCCTTCCTGTAGGAGTGGGGGATTACACAGGTGACTTTCACACGTGGGTAGCCCTGGGGGTTCAGAGCACAGGGAGCAGAGGTGGAGCTGTTGCTTTAAGAGTCTACAGCAGGACAGACGGGCTTTGTGCTGTGGGAAAGTTGCACTGGGCTCAACCTTGAAGCAGTTGTGTGGAAACAAAACCAAAAAAAAAACGTTTGCGTTGTGTTTGTTCCCTGGTGAAGGCTGAAATACGACAGGGCTCAGAGGTCCTGTGAGACATGCCAGAATTAGTAAAGGCTTTAAGGCGCACTATGTCACTTTTTGGTTGGGGGTCCATCACCGGCTTGTTTCTATGGATATATCCTCGTTCTGCCTGGAATGTTCCACAGTGTGACAACTCTACAGTACATCTGTTAAATCACATGTGGTTTTATAGCTCAAAAAGACCTAGAAAAACAGACGTTCTGACTGTGAGCGGGGTCGCCTCTCCACAGATCTGACCTGTAACTTGGTCTGGTTTGGTTCCCATGAAGATAGAAAGGCCATACTGTGTAACATTGCAAACTAAGCAATTTCCATGGAGGAAAGCCTTTGACAGACTGTCCACCAGAAAAGTTACACAATGCACCTTTAAAAATAAGAGACCTTGTTTTACATTTTTTGTATAAAACTGACCCTATCTCTCTTACTCTCCCTCTCTCTCCCACACCTCCTTCTCCCTTCCTCCCTCCCTCTCTCTATATCTCCTCCCTCCCTTCTTTCTCCCTTCCACAATTCCCCCTCCCTTTCCCGCTCTCCCTTCTCTCCTCCCTCTCTCCCACACTCCTCCTCCCTCCCCTCTCTCTCTCTCTCTCTCTCTCCTCACACTCCTCCTCCCTCCCTCTCTCTCTCTCCCTCTCTCTCTCCCACACTCCTCCTCCCTCCCCTCTCTCTCTCCCTCTCTCTCTCCCACACTCCTCCTCCCTCCCTCTCTCTCTCCCTCTCTCTCTCCCACACTCCTCCTCCCTCCCCTCTCTCTCTCCCTCTCTCTCCCACACTCCTCCTCCCTCCCTCTCTCTCTCTCCCTCTCTCTCTCCCACACTCCTCCTCCCTCCCCTCTCTCCCTCTCTCTCTCCCACACTCCTCCTCCCTCCCCTCTCTCCCTCTCTCTCTCCCACACTCCTCCTCCCTCCCCTCTCTCTCTCTCTCTCCTCACACTCCTCCTCCCTCCCTCTCTCTCTCTCCCTCTCTCTCTCCCACACTCCTCCTCCGTCCCTCTCTCTCTCCCACACTCCTCCTCCTCTCTCTCTCTCCCACACTCCTCCTCCTCTCTCTCTCTCCCACACTCCTCCTCCGTCCCCTCTCTCTCTCTCCCACACTCCTCCTCCGTCCCCTCTCTCTCTCTCCCACACTCCTCCTCCGTCCCCTCTCTCTCTCTCCCACACTCCTCCTCCGTCCCCTCTCTCTCTCTCCCACACTCCTCCTCCGTCCCCTCTCTCTCTCTCCCACACTCCTCCTCCGTCCCTCTCTCTCTCTCCCTCTTTCTCTCCCACACTCCTCCTCCGTCCCCTCTCTCTCTCTCTCTCCCACACTCCTCCTCCGTCCCCTCTCTCTCTCTCCCACACTCCTCCTCCGTCCCCTCTCTCTCTCTCCCACACTCCTCCTCCGTCCCCTCTCTCTCTCTCCCACACTCCTCCTCCGTCCCCTCTCTCTTTCTCCCACACTCCTCTTCCGTCCCTCTCTCTGTGTGCAGCACCTACACAGGCTCCCCGTGTTCCTGGTATGGGTCAGTGTGTTAAACCTGGGGTCCAGTGAGGAGCAGAGCTGCTGTGTGCTCTGCTCCTCTCACCAGGGTCACCTCAGTCTTTTTACTTTACAATGAACAAAATGTAAAACAATGATCTGTTACTAAGTATTAAAAAAAAAAAATAATGCTTTATTTCAAGATACAGTATGCAACTTTGTGGAGGTGCCACATCTGCTGCACAATTCCATGGAAATAGGAAGTTAAACCCATACTTCAGAACATTCTCCATGGAGATAGATGAATGTTATGCCATACTGTGGAATATTATAGCCAAAAGAATAACATGCCTTTAGTTTAGTCTATTTTCTTGGCTAAAAGTGACATATTGTGGCTTTAAATTCTTTATTATGTTCCTGATTCTTCCCCTTTACCCCAAATACAAACACAACATTTGCATTCTAAGATTTCTAAGTAAAGCACAATTCCAAACACTCACCTCTCCCCTCCTCTCTCTGCCAACTCCTGCCAGATCCTCTTCCCCTCTCGCTCCTTCTCTCTGTGCCCACACGCTGGCCTTGTGGACGCAGCGTGGAGCCCAGCTGAGGTGAGCCGAGGTGGGCAGACTCGAGCAGGAATAGCCCCAGAGCCAGAGCAGCTCCGGTGACACGTGAGGAGCCCTGACGACTAGAATAGCTGACACCCATCGAAAGGCCGGGTGTCAAAGTTTGAAATAGTGTCGGAGCAGGTTTGATCCGCGGGGAATCTGAAAATGTGGAGGTGAAAGCGTTGTGTCAGAAATTGCTCCAGGATTGCATGAGACCGTCTGCAGCTCTGATTTAGTTTGTAAGAAAATAAAAAAGTGCTGATCTGACAGGATTCTGTGGTGCATTGTGTAACTTTTCTGGTGGAGGGTCCATCAGATGCTTTTCTCCATGGAAATGTTACTGCTTTGTCTGGAAAGTTTCAAACTATACTTCACGGAGCCCAAATCCTACCAAGTTAAAGGTCAGATCTGTGGAGAGGCGACTCCGCTCACAGTCAGAACGCCTGTTTTTCTAGGTATTTTTGAGCTATAAAACCACCTTTAATTTAATAAACGTAAGGCAGAACTGTTTAATGTCATACTGTGGAACATTCCAGGCAGAGAAATGACATAGAAACAGAATGTTAGTTTGAACCATGTTTGTTTAATGACAGTTGGACAGATCTATCAGTCCAGCCATGTCCAAAGTTTTTTTGAAAATCTACCTTGATAAACCCAGTGTCAGACATTTAGCATCTGAATAAAGGTTTGGTGTCTTATTTTAGCCTGTTATAAACGCACATATTTGATTTATTCACAATTTCAATTTTCCGCTAATTGATGTTATTAGGTTCTTTTTTGTTTTCATACCTGACAGTTTGGACAGTATCCCAGGTGTGTGAGAGTGAAAAAGCCCCCTCGTCCCGGTTTATAGTCCCGTGGGCACGTTTCCAGATTTCGATTGCCTCTTTACTCCAGCGATGATGTTTGTTGTCCTCTGTCCCAGTGATTTTTTGAACCATTTGTAATTCAATAAATGTAAGACAGAGTTTTAATGTCATACTGTCAACAAGCAGGTGACGGACCTCCAGCCAAAAAGTTGCACAGTGCACCTTTAAGCTTCAGCCATTTTCGGTACATGGAGTTTGGTTTATGGACAACAGCTTCATATAAACAGAGAAACCACAGAGTTCACTCCGAGATAACCTCCTTTGTAACACCACAGAGACAAAGTTCAAATCTGTCTGGGTAAGAGTTGATCCAGGATAAGTTCAGACAGTTTTGTAGCACAGGTTTAGATCTGTGCTCAAAAAGCTTCATATTCACTCAGGTGGTTCTTGGTGTGGAAAATCTGAGAACTGCTCTATAGTAGTTAAGGTCATTCTATAATGGGCCAGTGACAGTTTGAGTCAGTTCAGTTTCACAGTGACTCAGAGTGACTACTAGTGAATTCACTGACTAACACCAGTGGAACCGACCACACACACTCCTCCAACGCTCTACAGTTTTGTTTTTAGTTCAGTTTATTTGTCCCGCACGCACGTACACGCAGTATAGTGTGTAATAAAATTTTTATGTACCATCCAACGACATAAACACATGCAGTAAATACCGTACATTACATACATAGAGGAGAGAGTTAGGAGTGGCTCACTATTTACGATTCTCCTGTACATTACTACTACTACGCTTAAGTACAACTGCATTTTCTCTCACAAGTATTTTAGATTTTTCTCAGATAATAGTAAAACAATAAAGTTGATTACAGTGTAGATACCTGCATTATTTTAAAGGCGTAACTTTTCTAGTGAGTCCACCTGATCGTCTCTTTAGTGTATTTGTAACACTACTTTTACTTGAATAATAGTTTTGATCCAATACCAAGTAATATGACAAGTATCACAATACTGATCAAGTACCAATACCAAGGACATTTGTATTAAAATAGATTTATAAAGAATTTTGCCTTTGCCTCATTATCTTTGCTCCACCCTAACCCTGACCCTAACCCTGGCATGTTAACGTGCACTTCCTGATTATTGGCCAATAATACGCTATATTATCGGATGCAGATAGCACACAGCAGGCCTATTTTGACCTCAGAGCTGCTTATTAAATATATCTGTACTGGGGCAAGACCTAAGGTATTGACCTGCCCATCACTATTTTGGACTTCTATTTGAAGGTCCTACATTACGCAAAACTGACTCTTGTGAGCTTCAAGCCATGGTATAACGCTGTTACCTCATCAAAAACAGACCTGGAGTTGTGTTTTGTTTCACTCACACACTTTATTATTAGTCTGTCTACATCTCCAAAGCTCAAAATGCTCTGTTCCGCCTTGTGATGTCATGTAGTCTTTTACCTTGATTCTAGTGAAGGGGTATGGGTTTTAAAAACACAGTGGAGCACTTCCAGTATTACTACATGACATCACAAGGTGAAACAGAGTGTTTTCTGTTTGAGAGAAGAACTCAGCCTAAATATGCAGGATTTGTGTGAATGAAACAACTCCAGGTCTGTTTGTGATGAGAAAACAACATCATAACAGATTAGAAAATAGTGTAATATGAAGTATTATTTTGAAGTAACAGTACTTTTACTGGAGTATAATAACTGGACACTCTAGCACCTCTCACTGTCTCACTTTTTACATAGTCTCTGTCCCTCCAACTTTCCAATCACGCAGTAAACAACATGCACATACCCATCTGACCTCCTGTCGTACATATGATTTACAGTGTACACAGGTATTCACAGTCTGTTCTAATGCCTGATGTCCCAGGGCTGCAGACAGGGACTGAGGCTAGACCAAGTCCCCATGTGCCCTGGTATGTGCCCATGCAAACATATAGATGAAGAGGACGAGACGTTCCATATTGACATCCTGGATCCTGTTTGATGTTATACGTAGAGTCCTGGCAGGTTCCCATGTGTTTTATAGACCTGGTTTAGATCCAGACACAAGAGCAGGATGCATTGACTTAAGGACACATGTCTAATGTAATGAGAGTGAATGTGTTGCCATGTGGCCTGGCAAGTCCACACGGACATCTCTCTATGGAGGGATATGAGTCTGGTCCCCGCGTACTCCGCTGTGCCTCCAGCTAGCACCAAATGTGTGCTATCAGAGGTGAGTAGAACAGCACACGCCCCCTCACACTCACACCGCCAGTTTGGCAGGGGGCGGGAGCTTAGCAACAAGGCTGTCAATCAACGCTAGTTAACAACAGGTTCCACTGTTTTTTTAATGTCCATATCTTGATTTACAAAGACAACATCAAAATGAAAACATCAGTAGAGCGGGTTAATACAGACATTTTAAGACCAAAATGAGGCTCACAAGCAAACCAATTCAGGGTTGGAATTGACTTCTGTTGACCCACGCTCACATCCTATTTGGAGTCCATGTCCAAACAGTCTGTGGTAGAAGTACAATTTAGAGGACCGGGAAATTACTGAAGTGAGAGTAAAAATGTATTTGGGAAAACTACTACTCAAGTAAGAGTAGCTTAAAGGGTCACTGTTGGGACGTAACATCTGATTTAGTATGATTTGAAGTTAATGTAATTTAAAGTTAAATTTCTTTAAAAGTAAAATTTCTCAAAAATAAGTTTCTCAAATAAATGTAACTGAGTACTACCCACCTCTGCGTACAGATGAATTCTTTTTCAGTGACACATGTGAAAAGGAGGAGCTCATTGGTCACATACAATTCACAAACAACACAGAGTTTAGTGCTTCCTTCACTGATTCTGCAGAAATCCGCCATGTTTTTATTCCTCTGTTATATTTAGTTTTACAGTCAGTGTACACAAAACAAAGGGTGTACTTCTTTTGTCATTTTCCAGTCCATAATGAGGCAGATCCAAATGTGGTAATGCACTTTAAACACACTTCCTCTTGTGTGTACACTAGTGCAGAGAAGGACATGGGCCTATAAATACACTGACATTATAAATCCTGCTTTGTTTACCCCGTGGTACAGCTGGAGCTTTCAATGTTAACAAGATAAACGTTCTGCTAAATAATCTTTAATAGCTGTGGTGTCATGTTTTCTCATCCAAACACACTTTAGATCTGTGTACAAAGTATAATTAATTTTCCTTTATTCAAGTTGTGAATGGATATAGTCATAAAGGGTATTCAGTTCAGAACTTCTACCTGTTGTGCAAATGGTTCAAAATCCACCCACCGACTCTTGGGTTGCTGAGCGAGCGCTGAGATTTGAGAACTAACCTGTGATTGGGTTTTTGGGTTGGTTTTTTTTGCATGTCACTCACCCAAACTCTCACAGTTCCACTCACACATCTTTATATTTGACCCTCCAACCAAACCAGATGCTATGCTGAGATGATATCTTCAGAATACGCTTGGAAGATTTAGATATTATGAAGAGCGCCCCCTTGTGAGCTAATGTCTAGCTTACAGTCTGGGTTAAGAAGCAGAAGACATCCTTAAATCAAATAGTGGTTAATTACATATACATTTTCAGTAATTTTTAGATATACAGTGTCCATAACAAAGGCATTGCAAAAGTAAATTAAAAGTCTGAATAACGAGCTGAGCCAGTACAGCCTCCCCACAGCGGACACACACACACACACACACACACACACACACACACACACACACACGCTGTGATCCAGACCAGTCGTATCTGTGAGCCTCTGATCCTCTCCTCATTTAGGAAGTGTGACGCACTGGACACGGTGTAATACCAGATCTGGTAAAGACTAACCCGCATGCTAACAGCTAATCAGAATTAGTGTTTAGCCTGTGTGTGTTTTCAAACCAAAAACAAAGTATAGAAGATGGGATAACAATTAAAAAAACATATACAGTCATTCATCTAAATACATTGCAGACTTGTATTAAAATAAATCATAAAATCAATTATTTTTAAGATATTTTAAAGCAGAATTTTCCGAGCTTTTAATTTTCCGTGCATGTTTTCATAGACTATAACTCCATAGGTCAAACTGTCCAGCTGAAGTTGACCTGACCAGGCCGAGCTCAGCCCAGGGTGCTCAGCCACGGGTGCTTGGTCAGGTTACCCAACTGCACTGCTGAAAGGATGGGTCAAATGCACAGAATGAATTTCCCTCAGAGCGATCACTAAAGTATGCCAGACTTAGCTGGATGTAGCCTTTTGATATGTTGGCAAAATTGTTCAATGTTGATTTGGCAGATTTTTACTCCAGATGCCCTTCCTATCACATGGCATTACTGAGGCCACCTCTAATAAAACAAGAACTTATGTCAGGCAAAAATGTGCATCTGATTTAGAAATAAAACTTTGGAAATTTGGTCAAGCAATTTTGTAAAAAAAAGATGTATGGGACAATAAGGATTTGCAAGTTGCTTCACCCCAAATAAATAAAACTTTTTTTTTTTTTGTGTGCCTGTGGACAACCAAAATGAACTTTCATTCATTCATTTACATTCACCCAGACAGTGGCGTGTGGTAAATCGTACAGGTCAGACACAGCCTAAATCTGCAGAGGCTCAGAGCCAGAGGACGACAGAGGGACGAGAGAGACTACTACTACTACTAATACTACTTGTACTGGTACTATTACTACTACTAGTAATACTAAATAAATTGTCAATATGATGACTGTGCTGTTATGTGTAATTTTGGCTGTAAAACTCTTTTTGATTTCCCGAGGACTGAGCCAATGACATCTAAGCACGCAGCAGGGTTTGAAGAGTAGAATAAGACAGAAATCACAGAAAAATTGCTGTTTGATTTATTTATCAAAATCAATCAACTGCAATATATTTCTGGCAATGTTTTAGTTCGACATTTAATCCTTAATAAAGCAGGTATATTGTGAGTCGGGGGTACCACAAGGGTCAGATCTGGGTCCTTTGTTGTTCTTTTCATCTGCATACGTTCCGTGGGCTCGTTTAAAATTCTATACATTTTTTTAAAATGTTTGCGGTATTAAATTATTTGTTATAGAACACAGATTTTATTGTTGTCTTTCCTATGAATCCTATATCAGATGTATGCATGCAGGACAAGTAAAAAAAAAAAATGCTCCTGCCTAAAAATGTTGCACAAAGATAGAGTTTCTACAGTTACCTTTGAGCCTCCTTTATTTTGTCTGACAAGTCCCATGTGAATTCTTTTCCAGAACAGCCCCGCCCCCTCTGCCTGAGTGGGAACATGCCTGCAGCCTCAGGCTCGCTAAAAGAGCAGCTCGTCCCTCTTTGTTTGTCCCTCCTGTGGGATGCTACAGTGCAGGTTTGCATTTTGTACTTTTTTATTACGCCATGTTTCTGTTATTTTTCATTTCACACACGAGTATTGCTGCAGAATTCAAAGTGTCACAGTTCTTTTCACTGTTTTTGGTTCATCGTAAGAAAATATTTGTTACAGTGCAGCTTCAAACGGGTGAACTCAGCTGAGGTTTAAAGGTCCTGTATTACACAAAACTGACTTGTGAGCTTTTAGTAATGTTATATTGTTATTTCCTCCTCTAAAACAGACCTGGAGTTGTGTTTTGTTTCATTCACATGTTTGAGTAACCCTTTATTATTAATCTGTCTACATCTCCAAAGCTCAAAATGCTCTGTTCTACCTTGTGATGTCATGAAGCTGTAGTTTTCAAGTGAACAGCTCCTTTTGCCTTTAGTTCAGTAGAGGTTTGCTATTCCAGGGCTGAAATTATCCAAATGATTCTAGTGAAAACACAGTGGAGTGCTTCCTGTATTACCATTATAACATTAGAAAATAGCGTAATATGGGCCCTTCAATTGAACAACTCAAATGCAGAGGGGCCCATTTTCCTACAGAGACAATAAAGTTACCAACTTCACTAAAAGAATCCAGCTCTGTCTGCAAGAATCTGACACAATCTCAGTAGCACAACACACTTGTATCTTATCAGCATGTCTAAAAATAGTCTGATTTACGGGCCTGTCCTGTCTCCTGACCATGCGGCGTTCACGTGGAGGGCCCCGTACACATGGGGGCCGCTGTGTCCTGGAATAGCGTTCTAGTTTGGGAGCTGTGGGAGCACATATCTGCACCTGCCCTGCCACAAAGCTAGCACACTGCCACCTCAAATACCTGCACTGATGAAGTAGCTAGCCACAAATAAAGTCGTGTACTACGCAGCGATAGTGCACCTGTCTGGACTCAACAATTCTAAAACCATTTTCGACGAACTTAGCCTTGGTCTGGATTAAGGCTGGACGATATGGGGAAAAAAGAATCACATTTTTTTCCCCCCATATTGATCGATCTCGATTTTGGGTTCAATCTTCTTCCGTTTTATTAATGTCATGTCATGTGGTAATACAGGAAGTGCTCCACTGTGTTTTTAAACTCCATACATCTTCACTAGAATCATTTGGATATTTTCAAACATGTGTGAATGAAACAAAACAACTCCAGGTCTGTTTTTGAGGAGGTAACAACATTATAACACGTCTTAAAGCTCACATGAGTCAATTTTGCGTAATATAGGACCTTTTAACTTATTGATAAAGTGTGGTATTGAAGTACTTTTGTTTTACCTAGTTTAGAATGTCCATTTGAAAACATATAGACATTAATTCATATATTTTAAAATGAAATATTTATTGCATTGCAGTCAACTATCAGCATAATGACCAAATATAGGAGACATGTTCCAGGAGTATTTACTGTAGCCTGGTTGCGTTGGTTCATTTGTTTACTCCATGTGGTAAACTTATCTGGACTCACGTGATTTACTTTTGACCCTTGACCTCTCCCCCCCGACCTGTGCTAGATTAGGATGGCTCAGACATGAGGCTAAATTCGTCATCAGTTTTACTAGTGTTTGTGTACTCTGGTTAGTACTACTGTTTGTGTAGTTTGTAGAGGAGTAGTGTTTGTGTACTCTGTAGTACTAGTAATTGTGTACTGATCTGACTGTGGGGTGGGCAATGAGGAGTGCCTTGCTCAGAGACACAACAATAATCACCCAGTTACTAATTGATCTTAAAACTAATATGGAAATTAGATAATCCTTTGAACAAATAACACAGACAGTAACATTTAGGTACCTGCCCTGTTTTACGCTGTTAGAACTTAAAGAAGACTGGATATTGTGCTTGTGTCTGCTATAGTCATAATTAGTGTTGATCCGATACCATTTTTTAGTGCATCTGACCCGATACCACAAAGTGTGAAGAAGTAGACTAAGGCTACTCAATTTTGTTACAGTACAAGAGCAATAAATCAGTCTACTAAAAGGGTATCTCTAAAGAAAATCTAGAAGAATAAATTTGATTTTGAAACGTGAAAGTGTTAAGAGTCAAATATATAATGATTTTGACCATAAGTAGCACTTATATTTTTCAAATTTGTTACTTTCTAGCGCAGGTCATGGATAAAACCAACTGTGAGGCCTGTAAAAAGACGCACATCCTCAGAACACATGGATAATTCTGCAAAGTAAAAAAATCGCATGCACAAATCACTCCAAATACAACTTCAGGTGAGTAAATAGTGAAACAACTATAACATAAAAGCTTTGTGAAAAGTTTTGTTGTAATATGTTGTATAAAAAAATACATAAGAGGATTGGACATGAATATCCCATTCATGTTACATCTCACATTGTAAGACATGCCGTGCTTTCTCTGATCTGAACCGTCTCTACCTGAACCCCAGCTCCTACAGCTGAGTCAGTGCTAGTGCAGCTTCTGCAGCTCAGGGAGAGAATTCTGGAGGTTCTGAGCTTCAGATGAGGCCTGTCCATATACTGAGAATGAGAACAACTTGTATGACTCACTTGTGATTGTAGTGCCTTTGTAATAAGTGCACAAATTACATACAGTTCCTTTTAAACGCTTGAAATAATGTTGGACTATGATATTAATTATATTGCTTTGTGTGGGTTGCTCTACAGCAGGAGTCCAACCTTTTCTTCCGGAGAGCTCCTTTACAAAAAGAAAATACCAAAGAGCTACTACTTTTAGCGGTCACAAGAGACTGAGCAGAGGGAAACCTTAGATGGGGAACAGTTAGACACCTATAAAACATAAACCTTTAGAGATTTATTAGTGCATAAAGTTAGGCATCAAAATGAACATTTACAATGGTGGGTCATCAAATTCAGCACAATATGTATTATCATTATTATTATTATTATTATTATTATTATTATTATTATTATTTTATTTTATTTATTTTTTTTTTTTTTGTATTTTATATTTTATATTTTGTATTTTATACTTTTGCTCCACTGGAACAAAATTAGAGTCTATCTTTAAGTCTATTTCTAAATTATTATTTTTTTTAGCCATTATCTATTATCTTGTTTTATTGCATGTTCCATTTTCCTGCTGTTCTTGAACTGTGCGTTGCAACACTGGAATTTCCCCACTATGGGACTAATAAAGGCATATCTTATCTTATCTTATTCAGAAATTCTCTGGCAAGCTGCTTTGAAGGGGGTAGAGAGCTACTGGTATCTCCTAAGCTACAAGTTGGAGACCCCAGCTTTACCCAGCAACTTTTTCCTCGCCACAATACAGCACAAAATACACATCATGAATAAGACCACACTATGGCCTGACCCAGAGCTGTAGTTCACTGTGGTACCCGACTCCACTCCTCTACAGTGTTAAACATGAGGAGGTGTTTATGGAGAGACTCTTCTGCCCTCACCCATGTCGTAAATTGTCACATGTGTGTTTGCATTCAACACACAACGTTACATCATGAGAACAATGTATGTACTGTATAGTGTGCTGTATACTATAAGGCCCTGTGCCAACGCTACTGTACACTCTGCAGTCAAGCACGGATTTTCTCAAACTCTGTGGAGTCAGAGCCAGGGAATAGTACTCAATTAAGAGCATAGTTACTTCAGAATAATAAAAGCAAGTACAAAATACTGGTCCAGGAAATTACTCAAGTATTGGGTGAGCGAGTAATCAAGTAAGAAGACTTGTAAGAGTAACCGTGACACTGCACTCGCCTGCTGAAGTAGACTCAGACTATTTCGTTGGTGGATTTTACAGTTTACAAATGAACCTATTCCATCGCACAGTCCCATTGCTATAGCTCAACTTCGCTGGTAGTAGTAGTAGTAGTAGTAGTAGTAGTAGTAGTAGTAGTAGTAGTAGGGTATATTTACATGCACACAAAAAATCTGATCATGCTCTGATTTCTGGAGTTATCAGATCACTGAAATGTCAGGTAAACGGTTCATCTGATGTGAGTGATCTGATCTGAAAAAAAAAAACAAAAACACACACACACACACACACACACACACACACACACACACACACAGCAACATCGCATATGTGATTTTCTTCTGTCCGTGTCCATGTACCCAGTGAGGTGGTGAAATGCACAAGCTCACTGATCCAAAGTCCCTAAATGGTACTAAAAGTTAAAAACCTTCAACCAAAAGACGGGACTGGAATAGACAACGTCAAAGTGGACACTGTACGGAGAAGCAGCTAAGAATGTGTAAAGTGGAACTAGAGGTGGAACAAGCAAAATGGAAGAGCTGGGTCTAACTGAGGATTATTCATTAAAATATTAGTATTATTTTTCTGTTTCCACCATTTATACTTAAGAAGATATCATAATAACAATAAATCCTCCTCTCTGCACATGAGCAGGTCAAGGATCTAATGACATCAAAGTGTGTGACCCACATGAGGTCACATGACACATGAGCTCAGTCCCTTTTGTTCTCCTTGGTTATTGAATTGAGGTGAGGAACAATACTGACTAGTTTCAGCCCCATGAGTATTGTTGAAGTAGTGGGTACGTTTCATGTGTAATATTCTTTTCATCAAAACAAAACATCAGAATAACTGGGCTGAGCTTTTGTAGCCGATGTTTCGCTACTAACCAAGCAAATCCACGGCTGTGCAATGGGCTCACCGGTCTCCCCTATCATTGCAAACTTATACATGGAACAATTTGAACAGAGTGCCCTGGCCTCATATCCAGGCACTCCACCCACGCACTGGTATCGCTTTGTTGATGATAATTTCTCAAAAATCAAAATTCAAGATTTGGAACCTTTTACTGCACATATCAATTCTGTAGATCTGAACATCAAATTCACACGTGAAGATGCCAAGGACAACACATTGGCCTTCTTAGATTGTGCAGTAACGATAAGAGAAGACCGGCGACTCCAGGTAGAGGTCTTCAGGAAGCCCACACACACCGACCAATATCTGCTTTTTGATTCACACCACCCACTTCAGCACAAACTGGGAGTCATTCGGACATTACAACACAGGGCCCAAGTGGTTCCTACAAGCGCAGAGGGAAAGGAGAAAGAAGAACAACACGTGGAGAAAGCCCTCTCCGTTTGTGGATATCCTAAATGGGCTTTCAATAAAACGAAGAAAGCCAAGAAACAGGACAACACAGAAACAGGACAACAGAGAACCAGAGCCCAGGAGAAAGGGTGTAACTATTCCTTACCTGGCTGGCGTTTCTGAAAAACTACAGAGGATCTTCAGACAACATGAAATCCCAGTCTATTTCAAACCCACAAACACTTTAAGACAAAAACTGGTCCATCCTAAGGACAAAACACCGAGCCACAAACAAAGCAATGTGGTCTACTCCATTCAGTGTAGTGAAGACTGCAGTGAGCGCTACACTGGAGAAACAAAACAGCCACTTCACAAAAGGATGTATCAACACAGACGGGAAAACCAGGGTGGGCCGCAATCTGCCGTACATCTCCACCTAAAAGCCACAGGCCACTCCTTTGAGGACAGCGAGGTCCAGATCTTGGCCAGAGAAAAGAACTGGTTTGAGAGGGGAGTTAAAGAGGCTATTTTTGTCAAGAAAGAGAATCCTTCCTTGAACAGAAATGGGGGTCTCAGACATCATTTGTCTCCCATCTATAACTCTATCCTCAAACCTAAATCAAAACAAACTGGGAAAACAATGGGACTAGCCAGGTCAGGTCCAGAGGTGTGAAAACACCATCATGGCCCTGAACGGATATGCTAACTACACCCCACTCCAACTCCATATTGAATAGACTCACCTGACTAACAGAAACTGTAAGCAACTCCATATTGAATAGACTCACCTGACTAACAGAAACTGTAACAACTCCATATTGAATCATCTGACCAACTGAAACTGTAATTAAATATGTGTGTCTCAGAGTAATTGTCATTGTAATTAGCTCCTCCCTTCAGGCAGATATAAAGCAGTGTCCACCAGCATCTGACCAGAACTGAAGAAGCAGCTTGGATGAGCTGCGAAACGTATTCGACCAAATAAACTCTGTCCAGTTGACAAATTAAATTTCTCCTTTTTTGCCATACTAACCAAGCAGTTTCTTCTGGTCTTTGTGTTTGTGACTGTGGCTCTCACAGGTTTAACCATGGAACTAACAGGTGTTAACTCACTGCTGCGGAGGCTAAACCACAGGTGGTTCTTTCTCAGTCAAGAGTGGATCTCTGCCAAACTCAGATTGAATTAATTCAACTCCACAGGCTGAGGCAGGGCCTCCGAGGACCAACCTTAGGCCCCCACACAGTTAAAACGATCCCCCAAATCTCATGTCTGAAGATTTTGTTCGGGGGTAACCACGGTCGCCCACAGGGTTCCATCAAAATGTCCTGTAACAAAAGAGGAGCATCCCATTTCTCACATTGTAAGATATGCCATGCTCTCTCTGATCTGAATGGTCTCTACCTAAACCCCAGCTCCTGCAGCCCGTCATGAGTCAGTGCTAGTGCAGCCTCTGCAGCTCAGGGAGGGAATTCTGGAGGTTCTGAGCTTCACATGAGACATGGTCTGTCCATATACTGAGAATGAGACAAATGCAGGATGTGTCCTCTCTATGAGGAGTTCATTACAAAGCTGGTTTAACATTGTGAGGAGCCTAAATGTGTCCATGTTCTCCACATCTGCAGTGTGCAAACAAACCTTATCTGATAAAGCAGACCTTTTCTGCTTTAAGAGACTCTTTATCTTCTGTCTGTCTTTAAATGTTCTACTTGGACCCACTGCAGTCTGGAAGCTTGATTAATTATAGTAATAATACTCTAGTGATGTAACCACACTGAAACTTGATACAGGAAATCCAGGCTGTGTGCTTGACTCCCACTAGCCAAATATCTGTCTTCATAATGTGTGTTTAATTGTGTTTAAATCAATATTACATACACTACTGCATCTACTGCTTTCCCAGTGACTTTTACTTACAATATTTGTACTATAGTTGATATGGGCCGTGACACTGTGTCCATGTAAACACTGGGTGACATCAGTGACACCTGAGGAGAGGCAGAGAAACAGGCCTGTGGGTCAGTGTGCCACTTCATATCAGCCAGTGGAGGACCAAACCTGTAACTACAACGTAGAACCTCTAAAGTCTGTCAGTGAAGGCAGCATGGGCGCGCTTCTGGTTCCATCGACTCTGGCTCCATTTCACTTTGTCTCTCTGTGATGGCTTGTTCTGTGTTCGCTCCATGTTGGCTGTGTGTTGCTGACGTGCCATTAGGCAGCACTTTCCAGATCCTCAGTCAGACTTATGTAACCAGTGCAGAGTCATGAACAGAAGCTCACTGTCTGCTCCTGGCAACCACAGTCTATTCATGTGAACACAAGCACTCTGCAGAAAGACAGGAGAGGGGGAGAGAGGGAGAGGGGGAAAGAGGTGGAGCAAGCAGAGGAGGAAGAAGAGGAAAGCGGAGGAGAGGTGGAGGAAGCAGAAGAACGAAAGGAGGAGGAGGAGAGAATGAGAGCAGGGTAGAAAAAGAGAGGGAACATGCAGAGGAGATAGTTGGGAAGAAAGGGGGAGCAGAGCAGAGAGAGGAGAGAAGTGGAGGAGAGGAAGAGCAGGAGCATGCAGAAGAAAGAAAGGGGGATAGGAGGAGGAGAAAAAAGAGAACAGGGGAGGGAAAAAGGAGGAACATGCAGAGGAAACAGAGAGAAGAAAGGAGGAGGAGCAGAGGAGAGAGAGGGAGAGAGAAGTGGAGGAGAGGAGTGGCCGAGGAGTAGACAGCAGAGGGGAGAAGAGGAGGAGCAGAGAATGAAGAAGAGGAGGAGGAGTGGGAGAGAGGTGGAGCATGCAGAAGAAAAGAGTGGGATAGGAGACGGAGGAGAAAAATTAGAGCAGGAGAGGGAAAGAGGAGGAATGTGCAGAGAAAGTTTAGGGGGGGGAGGAAGAAGAAGAGAGAAGAGGAGCAGAAGGGAGAAAGGGGGAAAGGGGAGAGGAGAGGAAAGAGAAGGAGCAGATGAAATAAGGGGGATAAAGGAGGAGGAGCAGAGGAGAGAGAAAAGAGAAGTGGAGGAGAGGAGTGGCCGAGGAGGAGCAGAAAAGGAAGAAAAGGAGCAGTGGGAAAGAGGTGGAGCATGCAGAAGAAAAAAAGAGTGGGATAGGAGATGGAGGAGAAAAAGGAGCAGCAGGAGAGGGAAAGAGGGGGAACATGCAGACGAAATAGGGTGGAGAAAGGAGGAGGAGGAGCAGAGGGGAGAAAGGTGAGAGGAGAGAGAAGGAGCACGCAGAAGAAAGAGAAGGGAAGAGGAGGAGAAAAAAGGAAAGCGGGAGAGGGAAAGAGGAGGAACATGCAGACGAAATGGGGGGAGAAAGGAGGAGGACTTTAGGAGGAGTAGATGGCAGAAGGAAAGATCAGAGCAGAGAAGATGGAGGGAGAGAAGCAGAGCAGTGAGGAGGACAGTTGAGGACGTGGGTGGGAGGAGGAGAAAGTAAAGGAAAGTAAAGGAGATTGGAAGAGAAGAGGGGGCGCCCTGTCTATGGAACATGTGCGCGGTCCCTGTTGTGTGTACAGTGCGTTTCACATTAGAGCACATTCTGTTTCCATGACTGTTTATTTAAATGATGTCATGTCCGTGTGTGTGTGTGTGTGTGTGTGTGTGAGGAACATGCCATTGAGCCAATAGCAACAGCTCACCCCAAACCCTTTAGTTTAAGTACAAAACATGGATAAAAACAATCATTTAAAGGGCCCATATTGTGTTATGTTCTGATCTGTCATTAAAAACACACCTGGAGTTGTGTTTTGTTTTGTTTTGTTTCATTCGCACATGTTTAACACACAAACCCTGCATATTGAGACTGTGTTCTTCTCAAACTGAAAACACTCTGTTCCACCTTGTGATGTCATGTGGTAATACAGGAAGTGCTCCACTGTGTTTTTGAACTCCACACACCTTCACTAGAACCGGAAGGGTCAATCTCTACTGAACTAAAGGCCAAATGTAACTGTTAACTTGAAAACTGCTACCGTTAAACTCCAGAAAAAGTGATGGCTGATAAGTTCTGCTAATATTTTTGGGCCAATTATTATTATTTTCCCCAAATTATTACAAACGCAGTCACAGACCTTTTTAAAATCATAAACCCTGCAGAATGTTAATAAGAATAATACTTTGTATACATATATAAAAAAAAAGGGAAACAGAACTGCAGATAGAATTGTCAGAGGATGATTGGCGCTCTATGTCTCTTACAGCACACTTCAACAAGCTCAAAGCAATGGAGGGAATTTGATTGGAAAAACATGGTGAGGTATTTTATTACTCCAAGCATCAAAAGCAAACAAATGAAAACCCCTCAACAATGCTGGAGACTGTGGCGATTGGAGTGCCAATCATTCTCACGTGTTTTGTACAAAAATGACATCTTTTTGGGAAAATATTGTAACAGTAATGGGAGAAATACTAGGCTATAAAATACCTAATGACCCACGAGTCATGTACTTGGGACTGTCGCAAGAAGGATCTATTTGGACCGAAGACTTTTATCTGTTTAAAATCATGTTGATGGCCAGCAAGAAAGCTGTAACGAGGAACTGGCTAAAAAGTGACTCATTGGAACTGAAACAGTGGATGGAAATAATTGAGGAAATTTATTTGATGGAAAAAATTACTTATTATCTGAGGTTGAAAGCAAGTAAATTTGAGAAAAGATGGTCCAAATGGATTGACTGTAAGAATAAGTGAAATGTATAGCTTTTTATGTTTTTTATTAAATGTCTTTTTTTTTGTAGAGCCCCACAGATTTTGTTGTGTTCTATATGAACCTATAAGAGAGGAGTTCAGTTATGTTTTGTGTCCTTATCATCACACTAATGAAGCATTACGTGTACTTTTTATGCAGCAGGTCGGCCAAAACTAAATATCGGTCTGTATTGGAGATTTCAGGTTAATTCATTATAAAGTCCAAATATCGGCCCGATATATCCATCTATCTCTTCACCAAACCCTCCCACAGAGATCATAGCATCAAAATAATTAAGCGTACAACGTTTTTTCTAGTTAAGCCTCAGTTTATATTTAGTGAAACAAATAGAACAATGTATGAAATGTTATGCTGCTCCTTGGTTTTATCTCTGTGACCTCAGCTCAGTCTTTGGGAGTCCTGGCTGTGTTACAGTATTTCACATGTTTTTCATATCGGTTAAATGACTCCCATTTTGTCCTTAAAGTAAAGTCCTTGTTCTGATTCCACCGACTCAGCTCTCACTCTTGGACTCCTTTGCTTTCAGATCAACCACAAACGTAAGTTTTTTTTAATAACTTTGTCGCCAAAAAATATCTCTGTGACTTTATTTTCAAACATTTCTCCATTTTGACGTGTTTTATGTTACGTTATCGTACGTTTGGACACCATTTAGTTAGAAGCCATTCAGATCAGAGAGGTTTTTTTTAGGTTTAAACCAACTGGATTTCACTATTGAAACTGGCAACCCAAATAAGAGACTCATCTGAGGCTCATTCTGCTTTCTGACTGGACAATCATCTTGAGAACTAAAACACCAAATTATAAATAAACAGCTTGGCCATCATGTTTGGAGGTGGGGATGTGGGTGGAGACAGGGGGTAGTGGTGGCAACAGCAGTGGCGTCAGTGCTGGAGTGAACACAAGGCGGTGGTTGTTGAAGGTGGCTGGGTTTCCTCCTTCTCAGACTCAGAAGTGGATCAGTGGCTTGGCTCCTCTGCAGGTCAGTGAGTGCACGTCTGAACGCTCCACTGGTGAAGCTGGTGAGTGCTGGCGAAACATTACAGTGGTCAAATACACTCGTTTCTAATTATGACGACGATGATTTTCCACTAAACCCTGTCCAGACCGTAAAGGACCCGTACCATGTTGCTATTTTCTGATGTTTCCTCATCACAAACAGACCTGGAGTTGTGTTTTGTTTCATTCACACACATTTAACGCACAAACCCTGCGTATTTAGACTTTTGATTTCTTCTCTCAAACAGAAAAAACTTTGTTCCAGCTTGTTATGTCATATAGTAATACAAGAAGTGCTCCACTGTGTTTTTAAACTTCATCTTCACTCGAATCATTTGGATGATTTCAGCTCTGGAATTGCCAATCTCCACTGGACAAACTTAACTTGAAAACTACAGCTTTGTGACATCACAAGTTTTAACAGAGCATTTTGAGCTTTGGAGATGTAGACAGAAAGTGTTACTCATACATGTGTGAATGAAACAAAACACAACTCCAGGTCTGTTTTTGAGGAGGTAACATTCTTCTAGCATGGCTTAAACCTCACAAGAGTCCATTTTGATTGTTGATTGATGATTCTTATGAAGGTGTATGGAGTTTAAAAGCACAGTGGAGCACTTCCTGTATCACCACATGACATCACAAGCTGGAACAAAGCTTTGGAGATGTAAACAGACTAATATTAGAGGGTTATGTGGGGAAGCTGGGCCGATGTGGTCGAAGTAGAAGGCGGACTTCAACATAAAAGTGTCTTTGACCAGACAAAAATGTATTAACGCAGACTTCTGGAGTTGACGCAAAATAACTTCATCACAAATAAACTGTTCAAACAAATAAACAGAAAATAAGTAAAATACAACGCAACAACATGCACCCGAATGCACAGAAGTCTTTTTCCCCTAACTGACAAAACCTGCTCGCTTTTATACCCCCAGCAGAAAGAGCGTCCCCCAGGTAAGTATCATTTTCTTTTACAGGTAATTTTCAAAAGTCTAAAGCTAGGATTTTTTCGTTTACATGGGCCTAAGTCCCCTTTTAAATCAAAGCGTTTAACATAAACTAAACACTAAAATATATAAATCAATTACACAAAACGAAAAGCAACAAAACCCGTTCTCCACTCCTCATGGTCCAGCCCACGACCTCCTCCCAAGGTTTTAAAAATGTCCGACATGGGCACGCCTCCTCTTTTGTCTGGACCACGTGGAGCTGCAGGTGAGTACAGTGAATATGGATGTAACTGAAATGAATTAACAAATAAAGTATATTTAAATAAACAATGTCTTATGTGATAATTAAACAAAAAAACTAAGAATTATATGTAACTGTTTAGTTGGATATGGAGATGAACAAATTAAGAAGTTACTCAAACATGTGTGAATGAAACAAAACACAACTCCAGGTCTGTTTGTGATGAGGAAACATTATAACATATGTACAAAAATAGTGTAATATGGGCCCTTTAACTAATATTGATTTAAAAAGATTAACGATATTAATATATTTTCAGTATTTATTCCTTTATAACATATTAACTGGGTATGATCTCCCTGTTGTGTACACAGGTGTGGTTATTGCGTGTGTTGTGTGTTTTATGACTGAGGTGTGGTGCTGGCACAGGATTATACCACACTACTGCTCATGCAACTACTTCACAACAACAATGATGCAAACAGCAAAGTCACTGTGAGACGATGCTATCTTATTATGATTCACTTTAAAGCTGCATTGTGTAACTTTTCTCATGGAGGATCCGCCAAATTCCTTTCTCCATGGACATGCTGTTTCCTTTGTCTGGAATGTTACACAGTATGGCATTAAATCTTTCTATCTTCATGGAGACCAAACCAGACCAAATTACAGGTCAGATCTGTGGAGAGGCGACCCCGCTCACAGTCAGAACGCCTGTTTTTCTAGGTATTTTTGAGCGATAAAACCACCTGTATTTGAATAACTGTAAAGTAGAGCTGTTTAATGTCATACTGTGGAACATTCCAGCGCACCTAAATAGAATATATGTTGTCATGACAGAGGTGTGTAGTACTCACATACGTTTACTCCTACAAGTACTTCGGTTTCTCTTCCCACTGTGAGTAAGTCTAAAGTGACAAAAGCTTTATGTGACAATATGAAATGATTTGAACATTTGTTTCTTTTTTCATTTTGTGTCTGTTCTTTGAAAACACCAGATTTTGTGACTTAGTTAATGTTTTGTCCTTCAAATTACATTAACTTCAAAAAATTATAAGTCAGATGTCACGTCCTGACAGTTATTCTATAAGTTACTTTTACTTGAGTAGTACCTTTCCCAAATACTTTTTACTTTTAACTTCTTGAACCACTACTTTGTGTATCTACTTATTTTGAAGTAACGTTACACTTTCTTGAGTAAAGTTTTCGGCTACTGTACGCACCTTTATAACGTGAGAATGTTTGTCTTTATAGTTGGGACTTTACCTGAACATAAAAGTAAATGAAAGGGTGTTGCCGGAAAGTTCCGACACAAAAACACAACTAAACACAGTGTATGGTTGAAAGTATTATGAGATGAGTTATCCATGTCAAATACTGTACAGAGTGGGACTGGCTTTTCATAGTCCAAAGCCCTAAACTTAACCAAATTAACCTAAATCTAACCCTAATCCTTGAAAGCTCCGATACTGCACATTTTTCAGGTATCACTATTGGTGAGTACTCAGACCAAATCCGATATCGCTCTGTATTTTCCACAGTGAGGACCTGTAGATGCGAACGCAGCCGCTGTTTACCTCAAGGGCTAATGCTACGGGGTTAAGAGGTTAAACTATGGAGGCTCTGCAGACTCTTAAAACACGCTGATAATGACAGAAAAGACATTTGTGTTTCCTCTTTCATTTAACCTTTAGTGTGGGCACTCAGCTTAATAGAAAAACTACACTACGGAGAGTGCAGCCCGACAACAGCGGCAACAGCACCAACTCCGACTTCACTTTACGTTACTTTGCAGAATTATCCATGTGCTCCGAGGATGTGTTGTGCAGGCCTCACTGTTGGTTTTATCCACGCGCTGAGGTAGAAAGCAACGATGGACTGATGGTCAAAATCATTATGTATTTAACTCTTAACACTTCGTTCTCAAAGTCTAATTTATTCTTCTAGATATTCTTAGCTCCAACCAGTAGCTCTCCACCCCCTTCCAAGTAACTCGCCAAGCGATTTCTGACTTATATGTATTGCGATTATTAACTAAAATCTGATTAATTACCATCGTAAATGTATAATTTTGATGCCTAACTTGTACACTAATGAATGGATAATGGTGTGTTTAATAGGCATCTGACTGTGCCCCGTCGAAAGTTTGCCATAGCTCGTCTACTTTCTCAATTTCTTGCAGTCGCTAAAATGCGCAGCTCTCTGGCATTTTCGTTTCATAAAAGGAGCTCACCAGAGGAAAAAGGTTGGAGACCCCTGCTTTAGAGAAATCTTTTTAGGAGATTTATTTATTTATTGCTCTTGTACTGTAATAAAATGGAGTATCCTTAGTCTACTTCTTCACACTATGTGGTATCGGACTGGTATCGGTATCAGCGACAACACAAAGGCCAAGTATCAGTACTGAATCGGATCCTCCCCAAAAATGGTATCGGAACAACACTAATCCAAACCTTAACCCCATCCCTAAAATTAACCCAAAAGTGAAATAATATAAAGGTTAAACATTAAATTTGGCAAAAAAAAATTCAGTCTGCAAGTCATTAAGCAGTTTATGTTAAGTTTTGGATTTAGATGTATTTATTCAAAGGGACAATGTTATTTTAATGAACATACAATGTAAATATGCCAGAATGAGCCCACTGTCTGTTTTCCATCTGATATCAGATGTTCAATCACAGACAAACCGTAAACTCATGACAACAGAGACGGAGAGACAGACCGAGAGATACTTTATGAAACCTGAGGGAAATTCAGGTTTTGCTGCAGCAACATTTCCACTGCGCTTCTGTCTTGAGCGTCAGCAAATCATTTTTGTTGAAAGTCAAACACCTCAACAGGACCATGAGCACTTGAACTGATCACAGGCTCTTGAAAATGTGTCGTTTATATCCATTGTGTGTTTTTTTTCTTGAGTTTTCAGGCTATCTTGTGTGCATTGTGTTACCAGAAGAGTCGACAGTAGAGTTTAACACACTCAGGATCCGTGCTCACAGACCTGCTTCCTCTTGAGGCATGTTTGAGGTTGATTTTTAGACGTGTATAATACGAGTTTGCTTGTGTGTCAGAGGAGCTACAGTCTCCACATCTGAATTTAAGAAGCATTCAGAGGTGACTTCAAAATCATGATCTCCGTGGGTTACAAAAAGAGGATGAATATTATGTAAAAATATCAAATACACTGAAATATATTAGTAAAAACTCTCAGGTACACGTAGTAATTCAACTGATAAATAAGTATGTAGATGTAAGTGAAGCAAGACAGGTGGTTTCTCAAGTGTCCACATCAGTTTTGACACGTCCGGGGTGAGTAACATTAAATCTATGTGTGTGTCTGTTTGTCTGTGTGTGTGCCTGTGTGCGTGTGTGTGTGACAAAGTGGAACAAAGCCAAACATTCAGGAAGTGCTCTGAAAACAGGAAATACTACAACAACTACTGCTACTCATGACTCCTCTGATAAGAACTGGACGAATTAAATAGAAATAAACTCCCTGAAAGATGACTGTAACGCACTCTCTCAAACCTGTACTTGTAATTGTTATTATTATATAAGTTTAAAGCAGTTTAAAGGGCCCATATTACGCTATTTTCTGATCTATTATAATGTTGTTTCCTCATCACAAACAGACCTGGAGTTGTGTTTTGTTGTTTTGTTTAAACGCCACACATCTCCAATAGAATCACTTGGAGTATTTCAGCCCTGGAATTAACAGTTTCCACTAAATAATCGATAAAAGGTAGTTGTTAACTTGAAAACAACCGCTTCATGACATCACAAGGTGGAATAGAACATTATGACGTGTGAATGAAGCAAAACACAACTCCAGGTGTGTTTTTGGGGAGGTAACAGCTTTATAACATGACTTAAAGCTCACAAGAGTCAATTTTGCCTAATAGGACATTTTTAAACTGTTTTACAATTTGAAAGATCAAGTTCCACATTAAATGCTAAGTAAATGAGTAAGTAGGAGTAATATTTTTGTGTACTTTTACAGTAGAACTTGTACTTCTAATTAAATACATAATTAGCCATATACTTGTACTTTAACTTGAACAAATCTTCACTGTGATACGAACTCCAGGTTGTTCCTAAGGTGTGGTGTAGCAGACGGGTGTGTACAGAATAACAAGTATCACACTGAGCCAAGGAGGTCAATGTCAAATATGAAATACAAAACCTGACCATAACTAGTCCCAATACAAATCAAAGGCTCATATAAAATCCTTTTGAAATTGTGCTTAAAAGTAACTGAGTAGTATTTTTCATGTGTACTTTTACTTTTACAAATTTGGCAGAGCAGTACAGCAGTTAATTCATTGTAATTGTACTTAAATGCCGATATTAGGGTATTTCTGATCTATGTTCTGATGTTGTTTTCTCCTCACAAACACACCTGGAGTTGTGTTTTGTTTCATTCACACAAACAGACCTGGAGATTCAGGCTGAGTTCTTCTATTCAAAAATTTCTATTAAAAAAACTACCCGATGGATGTATTGACAAAGACAAAGGCGTTGTTTACTGTTTACTGTAAACTGTGCAGAAAAGAGTTTGCATATCACAGAAGCTCCTCAGCCCTACGATAGCATTTAAATGAAAAACATGTCACAGCGAGCGCAGAAACGGCTGGAGCTGTTGGCGGTGGCAGTTCTAGTCCGAAATGGCAAAATGTAAATAACTTTAGTCTCTTCAATTTTGGACGGGAACCTTACCCTTGTTTTTTGAAATGAAATGTGTGTAGAATCCCTCAATTGTCCAGGTAAAATCCATGGCAAAAACCCACAAACACTTTAAGACAGACACTGGTCCATCCAAAGGACAAAACACCGAGCCACAAACAAAGCAATGTGGTCTACTCCATTCAGTGTAGTGAAGACTGCAGTGAGCGCTACATTGGAGAAACAAAACAGCCACTTTTCAAACGAATGTATCAACACAGACGGGAAAACCAGGGTGGGCCGCAATCTGCCGTACATCTCCACCTAAAAGCCACAGGCCACTCCTTTGAGGACAGCGAGGTCCAGATCTTGGCCAGAGAAAAGAACTGGTTTGAGAGGGGAGTTAAAGAGGCTATTTTTGTCAAGAAAGAGAATCCTTCCTTGAACAGAAATGGGGGTCTCAGACATCATTTGTCTCCCATCTATAACTCTATCCTCAAACCTAAATCAAAACAAACTGGGAAAACAATGAGACTAGCCAGGACATGTCCAGAGGTGTGAAAACACCATCATGGCCCTGAATGGATATGCTAACTACTCCCCCACTCCCACTCCATATTGAATAGACTCACCTAACTAACAGAAACTGTAAACAACTCCATATTGAATCACCTGACCAACTGAAACTGTATTTAAATATGTGTTGTCTCAGAGTAATTTTCATTGTAATTAAGCTCCTCCCTTCAGGCAGATATAAGGCAGTGTCCACCAGAACTGAACTGAAGAAGCAGCTTGGATGAGCTGTGAAACGTATTCGACCAAATAAACTTTGTCCAGTTGACAAATTGAATTTCTACTTTTGCCTTTGAAATTAAATGTAATTTATTTTTTCAAGACATTTTTCCAGACATTAAAAGAGGTTGAGTTTAAAAGTCCTGTCTGTGTGTAGTATTTGATGAAGTCATCCACTAAACTTCATTTACATAAAATAAATGTTGCTTTTGGGGCAAATATCGCTATGCAAAGTCCCACTCCTAGTATTTAGTTATACAATACTTGTAACGTATTCCGAAAAATGGGTCAATCACAGTACTGTATTCTGAATACTTAGAATACTTTTACATCGTGTTGCGCTTCAATTATAGTGTAAAAACATAACATAGTATTAAAAACAGCTTTGTGTTTGTTATGGATTTATTTATCACTAATTGGAGGTCACATTCACTCAGCAGTGTTGTCTCTTTTTCTCATAGATTCTGTGCAGTTTGAAACCAAGAGCCCCAGGGTTTTAGGGGCTCAGAATTGGACCTGCTTTGTATTAATGTATATTAGAGGGGGGCCCAGGTGAGTCTTCTTGCCCCAGGCCCCCAAATTTCTGTTGATGGGCCTGATTCTGAACACCACCAAATGAAAAATTAATGACCAAATGAAAAATTAACTTCAGAATACGTATATTCAGTTACTTCCCAACACTGGAAACAAAACCTAACTCCAGGTCTGTTTTTGAGGAGGTAACAGCATTCTAACATGGCTTAAAGCTCACAAGAGTCCACTTTGTGTAATATAGGACCTTGAAAGTTGAATATACTCTGGACTTGTTGATCCTAAAATATTGCGTTATCACAGAAGCTGTGTACAGGAGAAACAGCCACTATTGTTTTAGTTCATTTGAGACGGTGTGAAATTGAGAAACATTTAACACAAACTGTGCCAAAGAGGTCAAAAATGCAGAAAACAGAATATATAGTAATATATAGGCCCAATGGCTGTAAAACGTATGTGGAATTTTTAAAACTAAAACAAAGGGACAAAACACAAACTTCCACAAATGTCATTTAAAGGTCCTGTATTACGCAAAATCAACTCTTGTGAGCTTTAAGCCATGTTATAATGTTGTTACCTCATCAAAGATATACTAAAATATACTAATTATGTTTTGTTTCATTCACACACGTTTGAGTAACACTTTATTATCAGTCTGTGTCCATCTCCAACCCGCAAAATGCTCTGTTCCACCTTGTGATGTCATGAAGCTGTCGTTTTTCAAGTTCTCAGCTCCTTAGAGGATGGTAATTCCAGGCCTGAAATCATCCAAATGATTCTAATGAAAACGTGTGGAGTTTCCAGCGTAAATGTGCAGGGTTTGTGTGTTAAACATGTGTGAATGAAACAAAACACAACTGCGGGTCTGTTTGTGATGAGGAAAATAAGCATAATATGGGCCCTTTAAACTTGCTCGCCTCTCGTCTCTTTGAGCAAATCTCCTTGTACAAGCAGAGGTCAAAAGGAGTTCTCTGTGTGTCGTCTCTCATCTAAGAGCAGACCGTTTTAATGTGTGAGAACCAGCAAGTGCGTGTTAGTATGCTAGTCTCTTGTAGAAAGTGCTTATAAATTCATCGTGGTGAGTAATTAGGATGGTCTGAATGCAGAAGGTAAGTGAGGAAGAACTTTAGACCACTGCAAACTGTTTCAAATGGACTAGTTCTGCTTTTTGTGTTTTTGAGATGGTGAAAATCAGGTGCAGCGCCTGCTCTGCCTAGAATGTTCCACAGTATGACATTAAACGGCTCTACCTTACATTTATTCAATTACACGTGGTTTTATAGCTCCAAAAATAGAAAAACAGGCATTCTGAGTGTTGCCTCTTCACAAATCTGACATGTAACTTGGTCCGGTTTGATAGAAAGGTTTAATGCTATAGTGTGAAACATTCCAGACAAAGCAATAACGTCTGCAAAGCATTTGACAGACCCTCCACCAGAAAACTTATACAATGCACCTTTTAAGAACCGCTCAGTTCACTTTGGACTGCACCGTCATGTAAACAGACTAGAGCCTAAGGGAATGCTGCTGTGACCTTTGACCTCTCCAGCTCCCTCTGCACACATGCCATATGGGAAGTGTTGGGTCACACTATCGGATCATTTTGGAGGCATTTTGGGATGAGGAGTTTGCATTATGAAAGGTTGAGATGTATGAAATATTCTGCTCAAAAAAAAGTATTGTAAACATTTATCTGCTCCCTTTTTGCCACAGTTAAACCAGCAGCCTAATAATAAAGGGTTACTCAAACATGTGAATGAAACAAAGCACGACTCCAGGTCTGTTTTGACTAGGTAACAACATTCTAACATGACTTAAAACTCACAAAAGTCAACTTTGTGTAATATAGGACCTTTAATATAAAACTTTGATTGAGAGGGCCTTGATTGAAGTAACACGTCTAGAGAAGTGTGTGTCTGATCACAGGAGCAGACTGAGAGGAGTTCAGCTGCACGATAATAATAGACCTGTTTGTACATGTGCTCACTAGTTTTAGATCAGCAGTTTGTGTTGTTTCATTGTTTTGATCCACTGTGTTAAAAGTGAAAGAAAAGGTTTGCTGCAGAGACTCGGGGACTTGTGAGCTGTGCAGATCCAAGCATGTCTAAAAATCCAGTGCTCAAAGTGATTCTGCTGCAAAGTTTTATTGTAATGTTAAGATGTTTGTGTAATCCTTTGTTGTTTTAACTTTGTGCTGCCAGTTGAATTGCCGTGAGGTTGGAGTTTTCAAACCCACAAGAATCCATCTTAAACGCTCCAGGCCACAGAACGACTGGTGCAGCAGAAAGCCAAAAACTATGTTTTCTTATTGAAGCATGTTAACCCAAAACATGCACAATATGTTAAAACCTCCAGCTAAGAAAGTCCTGACCAACAACAGCTTCAGAACACAACTCAGAGTGCTACACATATGAATCTGATGTTAGCCTGGTTAGCATTGTCCTGCATGGACATGAGCGCTCAGAAAATGTCTGTTTTCCCCTGCCCCTTATCTCCGCCCACTGCTCTGTCTTTACTTGAGGTTCTTTGAAAAAAAAAGTTTATTCTGATTATAGAATGATTTTCAAAAAATATGTGCACCCAGTTTAAAGAAGGCGCATTGTGCTTGTGTCTGCTCTATAGTTCTAATCTATGACACCAGTAGATCATATATGCATAGATCACACTAGCGTGCTGCAGATTATTATTTTTTTCAGTTATACCAAAATGACTATCTGTCCATCTATGCAAGTGTGCAATAATCACATTTTTGGCCTGACCCACCTTGTGTCACTATTACATATCATTACATGATGTAGTGTTCAAACAGTGAAAAGTACAAGAGAAACCTCCTCACCTGCAGCACTGTCCCACATCAGTACAAACTATGACTGTGTGTCCTTATCTGTCCTGATCTGACCTCACAGACCTGACCCATTCCCACTCCATTAATGTTTGACCATCTCCTCTGTTAACCACACGTGAGGCTAGCCGCACATTTGAACAGATATTATACAAAAACTGGACCTTCAGCTCAGGTTTTGGGTCCATCTAGATGAGAACTTTATTTGTTTTGAAGCCGGTCGGCAGAGTAACAGCTGTTTAAGGACAGAGGGGGAGAGGAAATGATAATATTGGAGAAACTCAGCCTGAGGAAACAGAAAGTCTTTGAGATGTGCCGTTTTTGACTCATGAGGTTCAAAGCTGAATGAAGGAATAGTTTTAGAAAATGAAAAACAGTTGAAGAAATTATTTAAAATGTGATACTAGAAAGTCCAACCAAAAGTGAGACAGCTAAAAAGACAGATGACGAGTGGACTTTTAAAAAAGATTTTAACAATGTTAGAATATTGTTGCCTCATTAAAAACACACCTGGAGTTGTAGTTCACGTCCCACTGGTTTCACTAATCCTCTGTAAAAAGTCCTCTGCCTCTGAACCACATCAGACACCTCCAGTTTTTAAGTCTATACATCTTTAAAGCATTTCTGCTGTCAAATCGTGCTTATTACTACGGCATGCTACATTAAAATGAATGGGCATGTTCCGTATTACTTTGTTTGTTTTCACTGTGGTAATTCCCACTGGATTAGAGTATAGGGAGCACAGAGGCTGTGAAATTGTCTTTTTAATTAGGAATCATTATGTTCCAAAGCAACATATGGTGCATAATAATTTAAGTTAGAAAAGCTGACCTGGCTCATGCCAGATTGATCTGTGTGTCACTTTATCAAACTGGAACAGCTCTTGCTGAAAGAGACTGAGAAAACACAGAGTGTCATGACGACTATTAGAATCTGATTGGCAGAAGCATTACAACAGCAGAATAAGGTGAAAAATGAAACTTTAGTTAAATTCAGATGAGAGAAAAGCAGACATCATCCCTGTCCACAACTGCACAAAGTGCTCCAGTGCACTGGACCAGTGCAAGATGCTGGTAAATGATCAAATTCCCAACCATGATGTTTTGGTACAATCTTAAATATCATGATCTTAACTGTGTTTTAGTCAAATGAGAAGTTTGATTTGTCATAGGCACTTTAACTCTGAGCCTGATGCATATTTAAATCAAGACGTAAACTTATCATTAAAATAAAACAAAAACAGAGAGGATTTGTAGGCCTTCCTGGTTGGTGTGGAGTCTTCATGGCATGTTAGCACAGCACACACTCTCCACAGTTAGGCGTGTTTGGCAGTTTGCACAGCCTGTGGTCTGTTTGGAGAAGGAAATGCCTGTTACCCCCACACCCAGCACCACACCAGCACATGAGAGCCAGCAGGGCCCTGGTGGTTTGAGTTACGGTCAGGATGTACAATTTAAAGTCACATTATGATACTGAGGTGATCTGTTCTCATCAGTCGACTGTTACTGCAAGTTTGTTACACCTACTTTTGAATATTTGCAAGTTAAGTTTTGGTAACACTTACGTTTTTTTGTCTGGTTGCATCTTAGACTTAGACTTAGTTTATTGATCCACAAGGGAAATTATTTGGACACAGTAGCTCACTCATCACAGTATATTTTAATAACAATGAACTCAATCCAAAACCAAACATTCGTCCAATCAGATTTGTTTATTTCAGTGATACGTGTGAAACAAAGGTGCTCATCAGTCACCATCATTCTGAACAAAACAAAATTTAGTGCTTTGCTCACTGTCATTGATTCAGCAATGTTTTTCAGTCTCCTGTGAGATTTGTTTCCTTTCTTTTGTCCTTATAAGCAGCCATATTTGTTTGGATATTGACGGGCCACGTGTGTTTCTGATTAGTAGTAGAAGTTTTCAAGTTTCAACATCTACTTTTACTTTAAGTTAGTTCAGTAGAGATTAGCAATTCCAGGTCTGAAATCATCCAAATGATTCTAGTGAAGGCGTAATGACTTTAAATAACACAGTGGCGCACTTCTTGTATTAACATATGACATCACAAAGTGTTTTCAGTTTGAGAGAAGAACTAAATATGCAGGATTTGTGTGTTAAACATGTGTGAATGAAACAAAACACAACTCCAGGTCTGGTTGTGATGAGGAAACATAAAATAGATTAGAAAATAGCCTAATATGAGCTCATTAATTACGTGGTTATTTGCATAATAGTTCATTCTTTTTTAGGCTTGCACTGGGGTTCAAAGAGCACAGATGGTGTAATCCCTTGTCCATGCAGAGAAGGTTTCAGTGGTCATCATCTGGACATTGTTTTTTGCATTTCAGACATTTTAATTTGATGGTACCAGAGACGAAGTCCTGCCCGCAATTTCAGAGTGAAACTGCCTTGCCCTTGTTTACAGCCTCACCTCCTCACGGGCCCCTTTTGCCCCTATTGTGATTTATCTGAAACACCTCCACCGCTGCTGAGTACCTGATTACCATGTGACTGGACTGGTGTCACATCGTCCAGGGCGTGCTCCTGTGAACAGCTGTGAATTGTATCTCAATACCTGGTGCAATGGGGGATTGTCTTTCTTCACTAAAATAGCTTCCTCGTTCGCACTCAGTGATTAAGAGAATTAAGTGAACAGATACATATATATAAAAATACATCACTTAGTCTGGCTTTTACCTCTAAGTAGCCATTAATTTGCAGATAAAACAAACTAATATAATATAATCCATATAATCTGAGGGACTTTTGTTGGTGCATTTTTGTCTTATGCTCATTTTCAAGCACAGTTTTCTGTATTTTAGCTAAACAAATGACAATATATACCCCTCTTTACTGTTGCAGTGACTGTTTACTGGGGCAAATCACTGGTTTTGTATAAATTTGTTGAAACAGGGGGACACGGTGCTCAAAACTGGGACTGTCCCGTGTAAATAGGGAGGTCTGGTCACTCTAACTGTTAAATAACTACACCTTAATTAGTCTTAATAGAGCATTAATAAAGAGTTAATTCATACTAAACAAACTTGAGCTGTATCAGAACAAGTTTAAGAGCACATAGACTAGTATACACCCATGGACCATTGAGGGATTACACAGATATAAGACCACATGGTGATAGAAAAGAAAGTACTATGATTTAATGTTGAAAATCACATCGTATTGTGTAAATAAACTTATTTTTTTTTTATTATCATCGTGTTATCAGAATCAGTATTGAGTGGTCAGTGCTGGAGTTTGTGCGTCTGGTTAAACTGGGAGAATGTGTACAATCTGCCAAAGGTCAGAGACAGAAGAACTCAGGGCTAAAATAACGTGACCCAAAACAACAAAGGTTTAGTCCTGGTTTAGTCTTGGTTTAGTTCTAGTTAGTTTTGGTTTAGACCTGGTTTCGACCTGGTTTAGTCCTGGTTTAATCCTGGTTTAATTCTGATTTAGACCTGGTTTGGTCCCGGATTAGACCTGGTTTAGTCCTGTTTAAGATCTGGTTTAAACCTGTTTTAGTCCTGTTTTAATAATGGTTTAGACCTGGTTTTATTCTGGTTTAGACTTGGATTATACCTGGGTTAGTCCTGGTTTACTCCTGATTTAGACCTGGTTTAGTCCTGGTTTCATCCTGGTTTAGTCCTGTTTAAGATCTGGTTTAAACCAGTTTTAGTCCTGTTTAAGATCTGGTTTAAACCTGTTTTAGTCCTGTTTTAATCCTGGTTTAGCCCTGGTTTAGTCTCGATTAGTTCTGCTTTAGATTCATTTTAGTCCTGGTTTAGTCCCGGTTTAGACAAATGCATGGAGATATGTTAAATTAAAAAAGGTGTGTATAGTGTTTTCACAATACTAAAATTTCAAACTCAATACTAAAGAAGAACCACAACGATAATTAGAAAAAAGAAAAAAAAATGTTTCTTTAGACAATAGAATGTGATTTTTAACATTAAATGGTAGTACTTTCTTTTCTCTTCCCATGTGTCTTATATGTGTGTACTCCCTCAGTGGTCCTGTAGGTTCCATAGTGGTCCATGGGCGTATACTAGTCTATGTGCTCTTATACTTGTTCTGATACAGCTCAACATCATCCTGAAGCCATTTTGTGCCAAGTCCCGAGGCGGTCCCAAGCTCTCGCGGTAAGTCTTTAAATATCTTCCCGAGTCCGGTCGCTCCAGTTGTCCTGTTACACTATTTAGGCCACTCTTAGCTCCTTGATACTGCTACGTTTTAACTCATCAAACATTTATGATAAAGTGTATTTTCTTTTTGCGAAAATTTTAAGTAAAGTTGGCATGAACCTAGATTAATGTAGTCCTATAAACCTTAAATGTGCAAACGCTCTTAAAAATATAAGTTTTAAAAACATGAACAACAGAGTTAGTTCATTTTGAAATGGTTTGCAAAGTGATTCCTCATTTCCCTTATGCATTCAGAGCATCTTCACTTTGAAAATTCAACATTCGACAAAAGCAACAAACTGAAATGTTAAATTAGCTTCATGATTTGAATCCCACTCCACGCTAAGTCACTCCCCCTTCAGAGCGCTATTACAACACAGCATCTCAGCATCCTCCTAATGAAACGACTGCACTTCACATAAGGTTTGTGAAGTTGTAGTGTATTGTTTTGTAAGCAGGGTTGGAATACTGCCTGGGAAATCTTAAAATAGGCAATTAGAATAATACTCCCTCTTTAACAAACAACAATTAACAACGCTAATCTTCTCTATCTCCATGGAGACAAGCCGGTGGCCACTATTTACGCATTGCAGCTTTAGAGAGACTATGCTAACACTTTCAAAATATTCCACTAAGGGTTTGCTAATAAACCGTTTGGCTCTGGGGATGAGCACCAAAGTGAGAATAGTAAAAGGACCTGACACATGCAAACAACGTCAACGCTATAAACAGGCAGCCATTTTGTGCCAAGTCCTGAGGCTGTGCCAAGCTCTCGCCACGGGAAGCCTTTAAATATCTAAGTCTGGTAGCGCCAGTTGTCCGATTACAGTATTTAGACTAAGCTTAATAAATGGTTCCTACTATGGTTTAACTCAACAAACATTTGTGATGAAGTGTCATTTTCCTTTTGCACTTTGCAAAAACAAAACTGTTTGCATTTCTTCTTCTGATTCTCGGACAGAAACATGCAGGCAGCAGTACACAGCGGACTTATGTTGACCTAAAGCGCTCCTTATACAGTGCATTTGTCCTGCTCACATACATGGTACACGGTCTTTGAGGTACTATCCAAACTATGTTATGATCCAAATCTAAAATACATTTGTGACGTGCTGATGTGGTCGTCGTAGAAATAAGCCCCTCCCACTTGTGAATTCCCTCACTATTTAATCATGTGTTTGTAAACAACTCGTGCATTTCTGTTTGTAAACAATTTATGAATTTGTGTTTACAAACGATAGTTATGTAATAGAGATGATTGTATTGTATTACACTGTTATTACATTGTTTACATAATGTATTCACTGATGCGATGATTATGTGAAGATCTAAAATTAACTACATTATATCAACAGAAGCATCCTGTTGAGATAATTACTGCCCAAAAATAACTGCTCTATTTATCTTATGTATTGTGTGATCAGCCTTCTATCTTTGAAAAGTCTGTGTAAAATGAGGAGCGTGACAAGAGTTTAGCACAAATATAGAAATGTCTTTATTAAAGAGTATACACAGCTGTGGTGTGGTGGGCTCACACCTTCAAGTGAACACAAATGCTGGTCTCATTCAGACATGACACAAACAGAAGTTCCACACGATCTACTCATTCTGGCCACTCATCACACAATTGCACTTGTGAAAAACACAACACTGTACACATCAGCTTCTGACATTCTGAAAACACAGCTATAACCCCGCCCCCTCCCTGTCAAGACGACCAATCACGTGCAGAGTCTCTCTAGGGCCTGTAGCAGCTCATTTCCCTATATCTAAATAAGGTCAAAGTGACCAGTCTATGAGTCTATGTGCAGAGTGCAGGAGAGGCTGGTCTGATCTGTGAGGACTTCTAAAAGCTGCAGGAGCTTAGTGTGCATCATGGGGAGACGCCTGTGTGTGGAGAAGCCTATAGCCATGCACTCCTTATTCCCTTCAATATGAAGGATTAGCTTCCCTTACAGACATCACATTGAGAGGGACATCTCAATCAGTGCATATTTGGACTTTACAAGAGGCCATATGAGCCTTTACATTTCTGTGGATTGTACAAAGAGGGCAGCACTACAGTAAGGCACATTATTATTATTCATATTATTTCTTTACAAAATACAGGAAACACCCCAGGGTTCCCTCGGTCATCCCTCCTTGTCCTTCTGCTACACTTGAGTACAGTCCATAGTTCTAAAGCAGGTCAGTATGTGACAGTCCAGTCCTCCCTCTGTCAGAGTAGAGGCCCACCGGCCTCAGTCCCAGAGCAAACACAGCCTCTTCACCAGTACGGCACAGAGGTGTCTACCTGTCCCCAGCTCTGCCAGCCTGGGAACATGCCGCTGGAGGTGCGAGGGCTGCCGTACTGGTCATACTCTGAGTCGTGTTTGGCCTCAGCTCTGACCTCTGGCACCACCAGGTCCTCTCCGTTCCAGCCCACGTGCTTCAGGGAGTAGTTGTTCCCGTCGTTGTTGTCCCAGAAGCTCTGGGCCTGAGCCTTGAAGCAGATGCAGAACTCCACGCGGTTGTGCGGGGGGACGTACCCCGGCAGCTCCAGTGTGAACGCAAAGGTATCGGTATCCTGGCAACCATACACGTTGTTCATGAAGGTGCACTCCACGTCGGTGAAGGTGGCCCAGGAGTCGTAGGTGATGCGGAGCTGGACGGATTTCTCAAAGCCAATGTTTCGCACTTTGACAGTGCCTGTGAGCGCGCGCTCCTGCAGGGTGCAGTTCTCCAGACACACAGAGTTCTGCATCAGCCTGTTCCTGAAGTCCAGGTAGTCTGAGGACGGCTGCTTGAAGTCGAGGGTCAGGTTTCGTGTGGAACTGATCTTAAGGTCCATAGTGGCCGCTTCCAGGTCACCCATATCGAACTGCAAATCTTCACTGCTTTGGTACGAATCATCGTCGAATTTGGAGAAAACGTGGATGGCGGTGAGTGACAGTCCCTTCATGTCAGCAAACACCACTCGTTTCTTGTTTGCCTTGTTCCCCCAGCAGCCTCCATCTTGCTCTGCATCCTTCTGCTGGGAGCTGAGGCACGGCCGCAGGGGTTTGTACAGGGACTTGTCAACGGTGGACTTGCTAGCGCGCTTGCTAGCTCGCTGCAGGTCCTCGTAGGAGCTGAGGAAGCTTCTGAGAGGAGGGGGAGAGTGGCTAATGTAGAAGCGCATGGCCACATCCATGGGCATGACCGGACCGGGCATCACAGTAGGACTGAAGGACCAGAGAACACTGTGGAGAGGAAGAGAGAAGGGAGAGGAAGAGAGAAGGGAGAGGAAGAGAAGAGAGAGGAAGAGAAGAGAGAGGAAGAGAAGAGAGAGGAAGAGGGGGCGGGGAGAGAGAAGAGGAGACAGGGACCAAAAAAGGACAAAAAAAAAAAAAAAAATTAGAACGTTTGGTACTTTTGGCAGAGTTTTCCAGATCCTATCTACGTTTGATTTGAAGTTTTAAAGTGATTTTGTTAAGTTTTCGGTCGTACTTAAAAAGAACATTGAGTCACATTTGTTTTGTTTTGAGCTTGGACTGAAATTAAACTACACTAAACATCGAAATGTACTAAATTTGAATCTGAACTTTTTTTTTTTGTAAAGCTTTCAAACTAACTTTCTCATTCATTTACATTTTTCATTCACTTTTTTTCATTGTTTTGCGAATCTGCGATGGACTTTTTGTGCACAATGCAAAAGGGCACTAAAATTGAAAATGAATCAGATGAAATTTATATATTTGAGCTATATTTTTTGTCTTTTTTTTATGAAAATGTCAAAATTTGGTTTTCATTGTGCACAAAAAGTTAAGGATTATTTATTTATGTTTATATAAGTAAACTAAGTAACTAGAACTAAAATTGTTAAGAAAAAGAAAAGAAAAAAAGTTAGTCTGATTTTTTTTCAAATTTTTCTTTTTTCAAATCAAAGATCTCCCACATGCTTACCTTGCAGCACTCATCGAGAAAGTACATCCAAAAACTTTAAAATCCGTAGAACTTTTTCCAAATGGATTAGTGGCGTTTGGTAAAGTGCATAACTGCGTCACACCCCCTTTTCTGAGTGTGTAGTTCCTCTGCTCCTCTCTCTCCCTCTGCCTGCCTCTCAGTGACCAGCCTGCACAGCTCTCCCGGATTTCAACCCCCACACAGCTCTTATTTGCATAGATGGTCACGTGACGCTCCCGGCAGCCAATCAGAGCGGACGGTAAATTCGCTTTCAGCCAGTGAGAGCCGGTTTGAGTTGGTAACGGGCCAGTGGACGGGGGGAGGGTTGAGAGGCCTGTTGATTCAGCTGCTGTTTTCAGATGCATGACAGACCCCTGCTGGCCGGGTAGATAATTGTTAGCAGCGTTAACACCACGAAGGTGTTAGCGGGGGGAATGACGACAGTTTGCCCTACTCGAGTATTCGTGTCTCTGTGACCCTCAGCAAAGGCATTTTACAGAGGCGAGAGGCACAGGAGGACATACCTGATATTTTTACCATAATGCTGAGCTAAAAATAGAACTAGTCTCATGTAACAATGTAGAACTGTAACAGGGTTAGACTTAGACAACATTTTTGATCCATGACAGAACATACTTAAATAGAATAAAAGTAAAAGAAATACATTCAATAATCAGTATTTGCTGATACCAATTTCACTTTTCACTTTGATAGAAATAACAACAAAATGCATTTATTTGAAATATAAAATCATTTCTTCCATGTTTGTCTCACATACAGCAATATAAAAGTGAAAAAATGCATAGGACACACAGATCGCCGATGTCCAAAAGCTTTTTTATTTTTAATCAAACCATCTGAGTGTGCTGCTTTTTTCACTTTCATATTGCACCGCTACAAGAACCTTGGTGTGTGTTTTCTGTTTCATTTGTCTCACATACAGCCACATAACACTTTACTACTTCCATCTTGAGTCATTAGTTTGTTCTAAAAGGAGACTGGATCAGGTGCGTATCGAGTATCAATGTTGTCCGATACCGAATTTTTTTAAAATATATTTTACAGCCTGATCATTTATTCATACATAGTGCCAGTCAAAAGTAAATAAATCAATATTTCTTCATTTTTTAGGGTTAGGGTTAGTTAGGTTTAAAGTATTTGAATAAAATGTGTCTTGCCCCAGTACAGATAAACTGTATAAACAGCTCTTGAGGTCAAAATAAGTCCACTACATACTAGACTTTTTTGTTTTTTTTTTTGTCAGAAAATCAGGAAGTGTGCTATTGGCATGGCAGTTGTTGTTAGCATTATCGTGACAACAAAAAGCTCTTATAAACTCATCGCGGTTAATAATTAAAATGTATCAAATAAATGAGCAATAACTAACCTTTTAAAATGATCTCGATCTGTTTTTCACATTTTAAAACTGTAAAAATCAGGTTCACTAGACAAATTTACCAGCCCCATGTTTTATGTGTGTTTTTTTCTGACTCCATACCTGATGCCTAATGTGTCTAACCTGATGTCATCTTCTGTTACAGCTAAATAAACAGAAGGTGATTAATAAGTAATAAAACACATGGACTTTACCATGGTGTTCGTCCTGGCCTGGTTTAAAGGGCACATTGGCACATCTGCTGCTGTTTTGGCTCCACTTCTTTCAGCTATTTTTAAAAACACTCTTTACTTTATCGATCGGCTGTTTAAACACTGGAAGTGAAAACACAAAGTGGAATAAAGGCGAAGCGCATAAGTGGAGCACGGATCAATAATGATTAAACATGCGCTACGTCATTGTTCATGTGGGGACTTGGAGATGTTCCAGTATGTTCCATGATAAAGCAATACTGGCATCTTTTTGTATATCTATATAGAGCAGCAGGTGACAGGATATGTTTAGCAATAACAAGACACTTTAAGTAGATTAAGGTAATTAGGTAATAAGATCATTAAGGTTAATGTCATACGGTGGAACATTCCTGACAAATCAATGCATTGTCATGCAAACAAGCAGCCAGGTGACTGAACAATCGCTTTACCAGAAACGTAGTGTAGTTCTTGTGAGCTTTAAGTCGTGTTATAATGTTGTTACCGCCACAGAAACATGCCTGGAGTTGTGTTTCATTCACACATGTTTGAATAATCCTGGTTTATTAGTCTGTCTACATCTACAAATCTAAAAATGCCCCATTCCACCTTGCGATGTCATGAAGAGGTGCAGTTTTCAAGTTAACAGCTACCTTTGACCTTTAGTTCAATAAACATTCCAGCAATTCCAGGTCTGAAATGATCCATTATTAGTGAAGATGTGTGGCTCTTCCTGTTTTACCACAAGAACTCAGCCTAAATCTGCAGGGTTTGTGTGTTAAACATGTGTGAATGAAACAAAACACAGCTCCAGGTTTGTTTTTGACGAAGAAACAACATTAGAACAGATCAGAAAATGGGGTAATTTGGGCTGTTTAAGGTCAGATGCTGAAAGTAAATATATTAAAAAAAACAAAAAACAGTCCCCTAATTCAATCCCACACAAGGTTGCTTACTTTGGCCACGTACGCAGAAAATGTTGTGCCCAGATATTTGTAAGAAGCAAGTTTTTTGACAAGTAATAAAAAAAAAGGAAATTTGATATGAACACTGCATCTGTGCCAAACATGGCCATTAGAGATTACACCTTTTGAGAACATTAAACGTTTTCTCTCTTAGTCCTTCCATTCTCACTTTTATCAGTCCTTTATTGGGGGCCTGCTGTATTTTTCTTTAATTTACTGGCAGCCCCTCTGGTCTTAATTCTATTGTTAAAACTTGTTCTGGAATCACATGAGTCCGGCAGAAACGCGGCTTCCTTTTGCAACACACATTTTACAAGAAGCTGAAGTGAATCTTAGTTCACAGAATTATATTTATTTCAGACCTGCAAGTGGTAAAAAGGTAAAAAGTAGCTGTTAACTTGAAAACTACCACTTCATTGCATCACAAGGTGGAACAGAGCATTTTGAGGTTTAGAGTTGCAGACAGACTAATAATAAAGGGTTAATCAAAAAACGTGTGAATGAAACAAAACGCAACTCCAGGTATGTTTTTTTGAGGAGGTAACAACATTTTAACACGGCTTAAAGCTCACAGGAGTCCATTTTGTGTAGTATAGGATCTTTAAAGGACATATAAGTGAATTTGAGTCATGGGACCGGTCTTGGAAACCATTGGAGAGGAACGTGCTAATACTCTAGTAAAAGGAGCTCCCATCCCCCGCCGGCGTACCCTCCCCCACACACTTCTGCTGATGTGTCCTGGAGTATCGTCTTTCTTTTGTTTGGTTTTGCTCGGCACATTTCCAGTTTAATGTTGTTGAGTACTTCCATACGTTTAACATAAATAAAATGATTGAACAAGTAAAGAAGAAGAAATCCAATGGAGATATAACGTCTTTGTATCGGCTGCTTCACTGACCTCAGAGCTCCCCTTTGTTCAGAATCACTCATGTGTTTTGTTCTCTGTGTTGTCTGGTGTGTCTGTGCCCCTGGTGTGGTTAAAAAAGTAGTTTGAATCTGAATCTTATCTTACACATGTTACATTTGGTGTGGCTACCATAACTATATAAAAAAGTGGACTAAGGGAGTGTGACGTCACCCAAAGCGATCGTGGCAAATTTGAAGCTGATTTCCATATAAGGAATAGGAATTGATTTACGGACAAAACACCTAAATAAAAATAAATAACATGAACATTTTAAGACCAAAATGAAGAGTCTGACAGCAGCAGTTACAGAGAGATGCACGAGCTTTTCTTTATACAATGCGAATTGGAGCCGTAGTGAAAGGAGCCAAAAGCGCGCCCATGCTCACTTTCTGTTTGTCTCATTGATGAATCTTTTGGACAATGAACGGCGGCTACAGGGTTCCCATGACGACAGTGGACGCAACAGCCTGCGTCAGTCCATTAACGAAGGCAAGTTAAGTTAATTAGCAAGTTAAGGGCTGTAGTTTCACTCAGGAAATTCTTCTCTGACCAATTAATTGACGAAAAAGGCGGCGTGGCAAAAAGCTCTCAAAAGTATTATGCATTTTTATGTATCAAACTCAAACGGCACTCACAAGACTACAGCTTCAAGGGAGTTTGTGCAAAAGCTACTATTTATACACAAATAATTAGAAACAATGCATTTATATAAAGAGTTCTGCCTTTTTTCAGACAAATACAAACGATACAAAATCTTCAGCTCACTCGCTCACTTCTCTATTCTGCTAATGCACATTTTGGTTGACTAATACTCCATCAACAGTCTGTTTTTCAGAGTTTCATCCAAAGAATTATGGGACAGACTGAACAGCTGCCAAAAAAGGGCTCAACATATTTAGAAGGGAAATCTACACCTACACACAGAGCTGTTCAAATTCTATGTCCTTTTTTGCTTGCCTGACCAGCCAGTCCCTTCAACATTCTGTTCGATTCCCTAAGGGGCTGGAACTGGACTAATTTGTAGCATGTGTCTCTCAAATGCAGAAGACATCTCCTAACGAAAATTCTCTATCATTTAGAACAAAATATATCACTTCTTTTTACCTGAGACAGTTTGGTGCTTCGATTGTTGATTCTGTTAAAATCTGCACTGTTTCTCAATCCTTTAAGTTGATTTTTTTCCTTTTTTACACATAAGCAGCCACGTTTTTTTGTTTTTTTTGGTTTGTTTTTTTGACGTGAACGGAGCAAGCTTCTCTCATGATACAGCTCCAGATCCACTCATTGTTTGCATGGACGCCATTTTTAAATTCTGACTTCATGTGCAAAGCGTGCGTCCAAATAGAGAGAACGGATGAACAGGCACCTTCTGCTATTGACATGCCCCACCTCCTCTCCAATTGTTCCCCCAGCTTCAGTTTGATTTAGCCCACCCCGCTACAGCTGGCAGGACAAAAGACATTGATTTCAACACTGCATAAGAATTACAATGTGGCTCATGAGTAATTTTAATAATCTCACAAACATTTTACACGCAAAGCAATGCTGAGGTTCCAAATCAGAAAAGTTATTATAGATGTGTTTGAGGACAGGAGGACTTCACTTCTGTTCATATAATCTCTTCCACGAGTGATGGTGGATTCCTGAGCCTGCCCTGTGCTGACACGCCTCTTTTAAAGAAGCTGTTAACAAGGGTCTTTTGGCTCAGAGAAACATGGCTGACCCTGTCTCTGTTGGGTAAAGCAGACATTTAGAACATTTGGCCTCAGCTTAATCCCACCTGGAAAACTCTCAGATACAACATGAGCAGCCAAACATGAGACTGCAACCTGAGGCGCAGAGGTGCTGGAACAGTGCTCCAGTCTCTCTATGAGCAGAAGAGAATTCTGGGTAATTACAGAATAGAACATAACCTTTCTGATAACCCCACTGCTAATCAGAGGATGCTGGTACAACTCTACTCTCTCCTGGCAATATAACCTGGCTCATATCAGATTGTTATGTGTGTACTCCACAAAATGTGGAATGTCATCATATTTGAATCTGATTGGTCACCAGACTGACGTCATCTGTATAAAAATACTGAGATTATGAGTCTGGATTTGCCAGGCAAAAGACACAGCAGGTGAAAAGAAAAAAAATCTTAAATTTTGAGCTATAATTTGGAAACTTCTTTTGTAGAAAAATAAGAAAAAAAACTTCAAGTTTTTTATCAGTTAATGTTTTCTATATAAATAAGAAAAAGCAAAACAAAAATGTCACATTTGGACTTATTGATCTGAAAAATAAATAGAGCCCGGTTAAATTAAAAACATCATACCCTTAACACGCGCTGCTCAGGTGAGATAACTTGTGTTTGAATGCACGTTGCACCATTCGGCTCACCTCCCCCGGCTTCTCTCTGCAGCCCAAGTACACAGACAAATCAGACTTCACAAATAGTAAAAATCAATAATAAGTCCGATTTAGCAACAGGTTCAGTCAGACATTTCAACATTTCAACATTAAAGATACACTATAGTGAAACGTGAGTCACATTCTGTAGAGGCGTGCTGTATCTCCAAACGTGTGAAAGCTTTTGTTCAACTGCGGAAGGAAACTTGGTCAGAGTTTTTTTTTTTTCTTAAGGATTGTGCAAAAATGGTGACATACTTCCTTGGGGCTATCGATCAGGTTTGTGAAGTTGTAGCATCCTGCTTTTATATTGTATTTGTACTGCACTCTAAAATTAATTCTACACATTATCACTGAAAGCGATTGGAAAACGTGGATCACCATGACGACTGTTTGATTCTGATTGGTCATAACAGCGAAACGTGCCGGAAAAAATCTAACTTCCATCCAGTTCCATCCAGCTGAAAGAAAAGCACAGGCATCTTCCCTGTCCACAAACGCACAAAGCTCTTTCCTCCGCACACTTTTCACAAACATAATATTTTGTATTGACGCTGATATAGGCTGAAGTCTGTGTGCGACGCCATGTTTGTTTTGGTTCACTTAATAGCTACCATTTGAAGACCATGTCACTATACAATCTTTTTGGAGGTTTTCACTGTGTTATACCCTGTTTCCTTATTAAAAATATACCTGGATAAATATAATAAAAATGCCTTGACAAAACTTGCGTTGTACTGTTGTGGTATTGCTGCCACCGGACAAGAAGTGAGAGGCCCTCTGACTCTTGTTGGCCCTTGCAAAGAATGCCTGGCAGGGTGACAGTTTCCTTAGCAACTGCCTAAACACAAAAGGATCAGGAGAGGCCAGAAGACGTGGGGATTGGCTGAGAGCTGTCACATGACCTGAATGACCTGGACCTCTTTGAAGATTTTGACAGATGAGATGCAGGATTATTCTCAAATGCAGCGAGCTCTTATCAGACTGGGCTAATTAGCGGGGAGGTCTGAACGGGTCAAATCAGCGTTGTCGTACAATAACTATTTTATATCACTTGAAGCATCTCTAAATGGTCAGTATTATTCAATTTGAAGGTCCTACATTTTGACTGTTTTGAAGTATGCGAAATACAGTATACTATAACTATACTTTGGATACATACTTTGTGTGTTGGGTCATAGATGTTTTATCAGAAACATTTTTCGTATCTCCACAAACAGATCTTTTATTTTCAGTAGCCTTCAGCATAACAACCACCAAGCCTTATGCCTCTTGCCTGGGATCCAGAATACACGTTTCTAAAATACTTTGTCTGGTCATATCTGAATCTCTGAGTACAGATGGGCGTGATTGACCGGTGGATTAACCAATAAGGGACTGTCCATATCACAACTAAAATGGCTGCTTACAAGGAAAAAAGAAAGGAAATAAAATATCACAATCTATAATCAAAGCACAAAGCTGTTCAACTGAAGTGACCAATCAGCTCCTTTGTTTAACATGCATCACTGAAATAAATACATCTGATTGGACGGCCGTGTTTGTTCTGGCTCGAGGTGTGATGGAGGGTGTGGGGACCAGATTAATGTCCCCCTGTATAAAAATACTCAAAGGTATCAGCTCCCTCGTGCAAACAGGACCTGGACCAGGGTCACCTTTTGTGTCTAGTGTCTTTCTAGTCTAGTGTATTGACTTGACGCATCAAATGACATGGAGCTGTGCATTATGCAGTCTAAATATATTACATGTTGTGAAGTAAAGTTAAAGAGTGGGTATTTTACTTCTATGGGGTATTAACTGTGAACACATAACATATTTAGATCACCATGTTACCTTGTATTGTTTTGAAAATGCTATATTTGCTGAAAACAATATATTACCATGTTTTATAAGTTTCACTTTGACATTCTGAGTCCCCCCTCCCTTTGCTCTCTGTGCTAAGTCATTTCTCCCTCAGAGCGGATCCATGCTGATTATGTGATAGACAACACAATCAGGTTTGTTAAATTTATAGAGAATTGTTGTGTGGGAGCATGGGTGATGTAGTTTTGTCTTACTGCTAACCGTAAGTAGGATTCGAATGGGGCAGGCCAGTGCAGACGAGATTGCTAAATTACTCAAACATGCATGGATGACGTCTAAAACCTCTCCAGGCATGTTTATGATGAGGGAACATTATAACATGGTCGAAAGGGTGGATTTTGCATAATACCCCCTCTTTTTTGTATAAGGCAAATGTAAACAAAACCTCTCATGATAATGTTTCTCTTCTCTGCCCAATCATGAGGCAGTTTTATCTCACGAGATCTTGTGGCACGAGCTCTGGTCCCACCTCTTGTAGTTGTAGAACATTAGTGACTGAAAATGTATCTGATGAAACAGCAAAATTTCATGGGGAGTCTCACACCTGTGTCTGTGTGATGTCAGAGCAGCAGCTGAGGACCAAGCAGCTGTTCACACTGTTGCTGACATATGCTGCAGACGCCTGGTAACCAAACCCACTTTAGCCCTCCTCACACGACGGGAGAATCTGCTCAGTTTAGAGTCAGACTTCTGTCTCCCTGACTTGGTGGTGCCATTCTGAGCAGGGGCAGAGGGACAATGATGACTTTATTATTCATCGTAAAGCTTTTAAGTTAAACTGTAGCCTTTATCCATGTCCGTATATCCAAAGATCTGGTATTTTCTCTGCAAATCCATGGCACCCAGTTCACAATTGATAATAATCCAGTTTGAAGTGTTGTTTAAAAAATAAAAAATAAGTGTGTGTGTGTTACATAAATCCACACTGTGGGGATCAGTGGCTGAAGCTGCTGCAGATTAGTGATAGTAAACAAAAGAATACTTCCTGAGTGTCTGTTGGCAGCTTTGTGTTTGTGCAAAACATTTTCTGAGCTACATTTTAAGAAACAATAATACACATTTTACTTGCATCTAATCTACAAGTGCAAAGCTTGGATCGTTTTGACATGAGTAATAATAATAATAATAATAATAATAATAATAATATAGACTCAGTGAGTCATGTCTACTGTACATGAGTCTACCTAAGTCTCAGTGAGTGGCTTTACTCTAGACAGGCAACAGCTGACGTGAGGTGTGCTCATGTCTTTTAGCTTGTGGTGTGCGGTCTCTTCGCTGCAGTCTTTGCACTCTGGAGATTGAGAAATTTAAAATTTCATCTGATTCTCCTCGTGTCTCTGGTCTGCACTTTTTGACATATGTTTAACTCAAAAATCCTGTAGTGTGTGGTGGGCATTACTTTTTTTCACAGCACCAAAGCATCAGGTCCCAATATAATCATAAAAAAGCACTTTCAATGCAGTATACACACAAAAAATGTAATCAATGTGTAATTTGTTCTGAGTCCTCACATGAGGCATGGCCTGTCCATATACTCGACACATGCAAGTTCTTCTCATTCTGCAGGTTAAGGCACTGGCAACCCAGGTTCAGTAGTGATTATAATACTATAATGCTTTTTTTTTTTTTTTTTTTACAGTGAGAGCGCAGGCTACATACAGTTATTTTTAAAATGAAAAGTGCTCTGGATGAATCCTCTAAATGTGACGATAGTTTCCATTGTTATTTTGTGGATGCCTTTGACAGTGTGGGTCAGATAGAGCTGGGAGAACTTTAGAATCAGCGTGACAGTTTATGCAACGTGGCCATGACATAACTGTGATCGAGACGGGGAAACTGGATTAAAGTGGGTGAGCTCCAAGGCTGGAAATGTCTGCAAAATTTTTCCTCCAAAGAAGACTTGTATTCCTTATAAGGGAACATAGCATTTTATTCTAAATATTGAGCTCTAACCGACTCTGTTTACACCTCAAAACGTCTGGAGTTGATTTGAGTTTTTCCACACATACAAATAGTTTGCATAATCTGTTAACTCCCCTAACTCAGTTGTGGTAAGCACTTCAGTAGCCAAAGTAAGACAAATGTGGCTGCATCAGGTATATGTTGCATTCATGCTCCAGATTTTGATTATGCTAATTTCAGATGGAATGCAGGGGCCTGTATAAGTCTAGGGGAGATTGACTGTTTTTGGAAGAAACCTGCAAAACATGATGAATGCAAAACCTTTGTTGAATCTTTTCATTTGTTTGGGACTGGCTCTACAAACTTGCCAAATTTATCCTTTCATCTTTGGACGTAACAATGGCACCACTTTGTGAAAATATTGGCTAAATGTATTCAAATCAAATATGCTAATACTGATTTATTTTTAATTACAAAAACATTGGACAGCATTGGAACTTGGTAATGTTATAATGGAATCCAGTGTGTTTAAACCTAAAATGGCTCTCTCTGATCTGAATGGTCTCTACCTAAACCCCAGCTCCTGCAGCCGCTCATGAGTCAGTGCTAGTGCAGCCTCTGCAGCTCAAGGAGGGAATTCTGGAGGTTCTGAGCTTCACATGAGGTCTGTCCATAAACTGAGAATGAGACAAACCTGCGTGTGTCCTCTATCTGCAGGGTAAGGCTCTGGCAACACTACAGGCTACATACTGTACCAGGTCAACACATCTGCACTCTGACAGTTAAACACCAAATTCCACCACAGTTCTTGCTCTGTCCTTCAGCTCACTTTTAAACACCTCTAATCCAGCCATTCTCTGTGAAACTGCCAAGTCCAGCCGCAAAATAGAACACTTTTCCATTCATTAGTAAAAATGAAATGGTCAAATGAATAAATAGATGACAGCATGGCGACAAATAGGAGTCGGGAGATATATGTTGGAACCTGGAGAAGCGGAGGACAGATCTGTCAGGCCGCAGTGTGGGGGCGCAGCCAACAGGAGGCAGGATGTCGGACAGCAGGTCAAATGTGCTGCTACAATGGAACTGGCCCTGCTCCTGTAAGCTCCTCTGCATAACTCACCGGTCACTCCTGTCACCCAAGCACAGAGAGAGGGGGGCGGTCAGCTGTCGGAAAGAAAACTGATGATACTGAGAATAAACATTGTTAAAAGAAGTCAGATATTCTGTGAAATTGTCCTTTTGAGTATCCATGTTATAATAGGTGTGTTTAAAGAGGAGGTATTTTACTATGGGGAACTGCTCACATCTTTTATTGTTTTGAAAATGCTATATTCACTAAAAAGGATGTATTAACATGTTTTATAAGTTTCACTTTCTTCCCCCCTCCCGTTGTTATTCCCATTCAGAATGTTATCACAACACAACCAGCGTTCATTCATATAGACATGTATAACAGAAATGGACCTAATGAGTGTGACGTCACCCACAGAGTTCGGTTGTTTCGTATTGGACCGTATTTGGCAATCAGAGCACGAAACCAAAGAGCCAATCAGGAGCAAGGCTGGTGAAGGTACACGCCCCCTCCCACCTGCCTTTTTGGTTTGGCAGGAAGCGGGCGCTTAGCAACATGGCTGTCAGTCAACCTGTTGCTAACACTAGCTGGAGCGACCTTGGGAAAACCACCGGCACTGGATTTGTCTGTTAATGTTCTGATCTTAATTTATGTTTTTGTATATTTATGGAGAATTGTGGTGTGGGGGCATGGGTGATGTAGGCTTATGGGTGGAGCGTTGTGCAGAATCTTGCAGCTAACAGTAAGGAGGGTTTGAACAGGGCCCGGGCGAGATGGGATAAATTACTGAAACATACATGGATGACATCTAAAATCTCTTCAGGCATGTTTTTGATAATAATAACTGATTGAACTGATAATATCACCTCTTTAAGGTTGTTGGTGAGAGCAGCTGCAGTCGAGGGGAGGAGAACAACCTCTGGAGTCAAGTCAAACCCCCATGAGCCCTAGAACAGCCAGGCAGCCCCAGATCACGCAGTGTCCCCGTGAAGTGGCTCAGGGCTGCCAACGATTCACCAAAACCGTGCCACTTCCACTGAGAAAAGTCACTGACATGTGTCCAACAGAAAAAATATGAATTTATCCAATGAAATGATGAATAAACTACATTGAAGATTAGCCAGATAAGCAAACATGACTTTGCAAATTCTATGACAGACATTGTCTTGATCCCTTTAATAGTTTACGACCACAGTATCAAATACACTGCCCACAGCCTCATCACGTACACTGTAATAAACCCTCAGGCCTACAACAGCTGCACTTCATATTTTATTTGATTTATTTGACCTGCTCGTGCTATTGAAGAACTCAAGACTGCCCACATTTACACAAATGTTTTGGCACAACAAAATTAGCCTCAGTTAAACTACAAACAGTTCAGTTATTGGGCGGGGACTGGGCATGCTTGGGCAGCTTTTTTGGAGAGTTTTAGTTTTTATTCTATGTTCACAGCGCAGAGGTTTCATGTATTTCTCTTAGACCAGTTTGATCTTCTGTAAGACCAATATGAGACTTTATTTTTGCTCCTGCACAAAATCTCAGTCTGGACCCCATTGGAGATATGGCAGAGATCTCACATTCACCTTAACTAAATCTCAGGAGTCACCCTCAGAAGGAAGAAAGCAGAGATTTCAGATCAAGTTCATAACTGTCTCATTCTTAGATCGCTTTAGCTTTAAATGCTTTAACAATGCTATCAGACTCGAAATGCCGAAATGCCTGTACACAGCGTTTCTCTCCCGTTTGTACAGTTTGATCAGCTCTTCACATTTAGAGCATCCAAACTTTTCATTGAACAGTGTTAAGTACCTGCCTTAGCTGGTAAATCACACTTTCCTGTAATAGTCAAAACCTACATGTAAAAGCAGCTGGGCTCCTGCTGATTTTACTGTAATGCCATGATATAATCTGTTAAGAGTTCCCACCAGTGATTCAAAAAAGTTAACACTGAAGGCGTGGAATCCCCATACCAAAATCCTGCAAAGATCATGTTTTCTCGTGTTGTGCACTTAAAAAAGCTCAGTTCATTCATAACACAAGAAAAAGGCCAAACTGAAAACTTGACTGGCTGCTGGATGATGACTGGAAGTGTGGTATTACGTCTATGTTCCAGGTTAGTGAAATATTTTGGGGTCAGAATTACTTTGAGTGAACTTCTGATAAACCCCGCCATCATAAATGTCATTTGTGTAAGAGAGTATTTTCCTCCCATTTGGCTGTCCTCAATATGGGTCGGATTTTTTTTTCTTTTATCAGTTTAATTCAGCGTGAGACATCAGGAGTGTGATGTGTGAAGGTGCTCAAATGTGTGTGAATGTCAGTAAACACGTGGGCGCTGGCAGCCTTCATTATGTTTCTACTGAACAACACCAGGGCCTATTGTTTGTATTAACTACAACGATCATGTGTTCACAGGCAATATAACTTTTCATTCTTTTTTTTTTTGTTTTATTCAGAAATAATATGACTGAAAATCAAAATTAACACTGGTTCATGCAATAATGTACATCGAATGACCTGAAAACCACTCCAGACCACATTGCGCGGTGCATCAAAAATAGACTTCTTAAGGATGGCATGCCCACAAGCAACAAAACACAAACAGAATAGGAACATCTCAAATCATCCATTTCTGATGACTGTAAAAGAGAACCACATTATGGACTGGGACGGAGCGGATGTCATTGGTACAGAGAACAACAAACATCATCGCTGGATTAAGGAGTCAATCGAAATACGGAAACGTGCCCGTGGGACTATGAACTGGGACGAGGGGGATGCTTTTACTGTCTCACACCTGGGATATTGTCCTGCAGACTGGAGAAAACCTGCCAAAACCTTCTTTAAATCAGCTGATCAGACATGTCACAGCAACACTACGTAACCACTCTGAGGAAGACGAAACAGCAGTCAGGGCGGAAAACAGACTAAACCTTGGGCTGAAAAAAGAATCTTATAATAAAAAAAAGAAGAAGAAAAAATTATGCATTCTTTCAACAGATCCGCCTCACCCAGACTCGCAAAATTACTAGGGCCTATGTACAGTTCGTAAACATACATGTAGTTGGCTTTAATTCACACAGTTCACACAAGTATTCTTCTGTAGATTATACACTTTAACCCTGCTTTACAAAGAAGCAAAGTCTGGAACGGTACGCTGTCTCCATAAATTTGTGTGTTAAACATGTGTGAATGAAACAAAACACAACAAAACTCCGGGTGTGTTTTTGACGAGAAATCATAAAACAGTTTAATATGGCCCCGTTGAGGTATATTCTACACCAAGGCTTAGGTGTTCAAATAAAAATCCTGATTAGTGCACTTTGAATCAGCTGATAAACGTGTCTTGTGAAATTATACATTTTCCACTAATTAAAACACCACTCTGAGATAACAGTGACATTATCAGTTATTGTTTTATGGTGTGCACTAAACCAGACTTGACTCCCATACTGTAGAGTAGTTTGCATGCTCTCCCTGTGTCTGGGTGGGACACATATTTTGCTAAATAGACTTTTTTGACCTTTTAAATATAACAGACCTGGAATTGTATTTTTTTTGTTTTGTTTCATTAGCCCTTGTTTGAATCCATTAAATCTAGGCTTTCTTCTCTGAGAACACAAAAATACTTTGCATTTGCATTTTGCTCAGATTGTTGCGTCACAGGTAAAAATCTAGACTACTGCTGCCCAAACTGTGTTCACAACAAACACAAGGCTCTGTTAGCTTAGCACTCACAAGGATAAGTTTGTTTAGCGCCAATGCCTAAATATCTAAATGGAAAATAGAGTTTATAAAGTATATTTTTCAAATGCAGACGTTATTTTTAGTAGAAAAATTGAAATACTTACTATGATTAAAATGATTAAAAATTCTTGTGAGCTTTTAGGCATGTTATATTGTCGTTACTTCCTCAAAAACAGACCTGGAGTTGTGTTTTGTTTTTCACACGTTTGAGCAATCCTGCCTTATTGGTCTGTCTACATCTCTGAATGCTCTGTTCCACCTTATGATGTCATGAAGTGTTTCAAGTTAACAGCTCCTTTTACCTTTTAGTTCAGAAGAGATTGGCAATTCCAAAGGGCGACATTATTAAGGTGTATGGAGTTTAAAAACACAGTGGAGCACATTCTGTATTACCACCTGACATCACAAGGTGGAATAGAGCGTTATCCGTTTGGGAGAAGAACTCAACGCAGGGTTTGTGTATTAAACATGTGTGAATGAAACAAAACACAAGTCCAGGTTTGTTTGTGATGAGGAAAAAACATTATAACACAGATCAGAAAACAGCGTAATATGGGCCCTTTAAAGAGAATGTATAATTTGTGTTCTTTAAAGCGGACCATGAAGCTGAAGTGGTGGACAAGGGTTGACTTGTTGAAAGATGGGTCTAATGTTGGTTACGTAAGGGTCTTTTGTTAAACATACATAGCGCCAGGTCCTGCTGACTGCTTTTTGTTTGGGACCAATTCAATCAGAATTCGATCAGCATTGGCATTGGTTGATTTCTGATGGTTAATGATCAATATGGGTGTTTTTAATGGAGACGTCTTTAGCCAATCAGTGAAGTGAGGTCTGGAGCAGAGTTCAAGGAAGGAAAAAAGTAACCTATTTTTGTGTGAAATGGCAATGATAAAAAGCCGCTTTGTTTGTGTACAGAAGATCTCAACAAAATCAAATCATATGGAAAATTGTATTCAGTCAGTATCAGGAATAAACACGACATGTCTTCAATCCTTCTGGTCTGGTCACATGTGTGTAGATACCGGTTGACCAGTTTTAGCTATAAAAAGACAAATGAATAAATACCATATAGAGAAGTTTAAAGAGGTGGTATTTGACTGGTATGGGGTATTAAATGTTAACACATAACATATTTTGATCACCATGTTACCTTTAATTGTTTTCAAAATGTTATATTCACCAAAAACAACTTCTTAACATGTTTTTATAAGTTTCACTTTTGTTTTTGACGCTCTGAGTCCGTTTGCTCTTGTTGCTAAGTTACCCCCCCTTCAGAGCAATATCACATCATTATCGCTGGTTATTAATGCATTCGCTAGTGAAACTACTGCATGTTGTATCAGGTTTGTGAAGTTGTAATAAGTTATTTTGCATCATGTTTTTTGTATATTTATGGAGACTCGTCGTGTGGGAGCGTGGGTGGGGTAGACTTGTGGGCGGAGCCTTGTACAGACTCGTTATGCAAACCAAACCGTAAGGAGCGTTTGCACAGGGCCCGGGAGGGATCACTAGATTACTCAAACATGCATGGATGAAATCTAAAACCTCTTCAGGCAGGTTTTTGATGAGGGAACAACGTTATAACTTGGTAGAAAGCTCCAAACTGTGGAACATTCCAGACAAAGCCGCTGACAGCCTCTTTCCACCAGAAAAGGTCACAGTGCAGCTTGACTTAAGATTTGGTAAAGTTGCACACATCGTTTTTTGAGGCATTTTGCTCAGCCAACTGTGGTGTAAGAATGTGGAGGCTGGTGGAAGTCAAGGCCATGTTTAAGCAAGAAACAATATTGATTTTCACATGAAATGCCTTTTTGTTTGTATCTTATCGAGAGCGCGGTCTGCAGATACGAAAGTGGGTTAGACTGTTGTCCTCGTGTTACCTCGGCCTGACACACTCCCTGCCTGTCTCTACCTCACACAAACACACACACATACACGCACACACACACACACACACACACACGCACACGCACGCACGCACGCACGCACACACACACACACACACACACACACACACACACCCTGCCCCTCACACAGACACACACCCCCTGCCTGTCTCTACCTCACACAGATACACACACACACACACATACACACCCACACACCCACAAACACACACACACACACACACACACACACACACACTTGTATACATATTCCACAGTGGCCCACTGACCGACAGAGCACAGACTTGAACTTGACCTTTCCTGCAAAACAAACTCTCCCTCAGCTTATGGCCTGGTTGGTGGAGGAGTACAGGGAAGTACTGTTGTCAAAAATATTGAAAATCAGATTCTAATCGATACTAAAACTGGTATAGAACCTAGATACTCATTTTTTGCAGGTATCGATACTAAAAAAGACACATTCACAGGACAGAAAAGAGCCTTTCCTGAATCGCTGTAGAAGGATCTTGAGCTGCATCAGAACATCAGAGCCTTACACACATAGAAGACCACATGGGAATTGTTTTTGTTTATTTTTTCAGAATCTGTATTGAGTACCGAGTCAGTTCTGAGTTTGAAATTTTCCTATCGTGACAACACTATGGGCTAGTACGGAGAAAATCACGTAAACAGGACCCAATGGCCATGAAGTGACTTAACGGTTAGAGCGCTCGTCCTGCAACCAAATGGTCAGCGGTCCGTATTTGCTCCGACCAGTGCGTATGTCTGTCTGTCCATGGGCAAGACACTTCAAATATGTGCTTTTGCCTAGTAGTGTGCGAGAGTGGTAGCCTCTCTTCTGTAGTAGCTTAGCGCAGTATGGAAAGGGTAAATAATGACTATAGTGTGGTGCTTTGAGAGGCTTGTGTCTTTGTGTATTAGGTGTATTTATTTTTATTTTTTTTTAGCTTTCTACCACATTATAACGCTGTTCCCTCATCAAAAACATGCCTGAAGCGATTGTAGATGTCATCCTTGCATGTTTGAGTAGTTTAGTGATCTCTCCTGGGACCTATTCAAACCAAATTCTCCTTGAGGTTAGCTGCAAGACTCTGTACAAAACTCCGCCCACAAGCCTACATCACCCACGCTCCCACATGACAATTCAATAAATATACAAAAACATGATACGAAACAATACACTACAACTTGACAAACCTGTAGTTTCATTAGCGGGATGCGCGCTCATTGTGTTGTGATTAGGATGACCAGATTTCAAAATCAACAACGGACATGCCCGGTTTGGGGTGATTGGCAATAATAAAATTGTGAAACGAGTGCGTAATTAAGGAAAACAGTTCTGCACTCGGCCCATTCCTAACTAACATGAGTCAGTATAGTCACATTTTCTTTGTGTTTTGGTAATTTTTAAGCAGCTTTTCTGTATTTTACCAAAACAAATGTCAATATACACCTCTCTTTACTGTTGGCAGGTATCAGATTGATTAAAAATAGGGACACCTGGGACATTTCTTGGATAAAACTGGGACAAATCAATGGTTTCAGATAAATCTGCAGGGACAGGGGACACAGGGCTCAAAACTGGGACTGTCCCGGTTAAATAGGGACGTCTGGTCTCCTTAGTTGTGATAGCGCTCTGAAGGGGGAGTGACTGAGCACAGGGTGAGACTTATAAAACATGTTAATATGTTGTTTTTGGTGAACATAGCATTTTCAAAACAATAAAAGGCCTCCACCAGAAAAGTTACACAATGCGCCTTCAGTTTGTCCATGAGTGTTGGTTTGAGATTAACGGCAGTGGTGTAAGCGTGTCTGGAATGGTTGCGGCAGGAGCAGTGACAGGTGCATCGGAGCAGGTGAGTGAACAAAACAAGCACACATCTGCCCCATTAGGCTGTTGCTATGTATCCATCACACTGAGGTATTTACTGCACATGGATCTGAGCGGAGCAGTCGTGCATGGGGCTCACTGGGACATGCAGGGTCCATCAAATGCTTTTTCTCCATGGAGATGTTATTGCTTTGTTTGGAATGTTTCACAGTATGGCATTAAACCTTTCTATCTTCATGGAGACCAAACCAGACCAAGTTACAGGTCTGGTCAGATCTGTGGAGAGGCGACCCCGCTCACAGTCAGAATGTCTATTTTTCTAGTTTTTTGAGCTATAAAACCACCTGTAATTTAATAAATGTAAAGTAGAGCTGTTTAATGTCACACTGTGGAACATTCCAGGGACAGCAATGACATATCCGTGGAAACAAGAAGGTGATGGATCCTCCACCAGAAAAGTTACACAATGCACCTTTAACATGATCATTTTTGCAGTATTTTGAAGGGGCAAATTTGTTCCTTTTTAAAAAGTCATGACAAGCTTTTGGTGTGAGTGACATCACAAGGTGGAACAGAGCATTTTGAGATTTGGAGTTGTTGACAGAGTAATAATAAAGGTGTGAGTGAAACAAAAGACGGCTTAAAACTTTAAGAGTCAATTTTGCATAATATACAAACTTTAAAGTGCAAAAGAGATGGAGAGAGTGAAAGGGGTGGAAGAGAGAGGGATAGAGAAAGGGAGAGCGAGGGAGGGGAGATTAAGAAAGGGAGGGAGAGTGAAGGAGGGAGCGAAGGAGAGACAGGGAGAGAGAAGGAGGGAGTGAGAGAGAGGGGGGGGCAGAAGGAGAGCTGGTGAGAGACAGGGAGAGAGTGAGAGGGGGATGCAAAAGAGAGGGAAAGATGGGGAGAGAAAGAGGGGTGGAAGAGAGAGAAAGGGAGAAGGAGGGAGAGGAGGGTGAGAAAGGGAGAGAGAGAGAAGGAGGGAGTGAGAGAGAGGGCGAGAGAAGGAGGGAGTGAGAGAGAGAGGGGGGGAACAGAAGGAGAGCTGGGGAGAGACAGAGGGAGAGAGTGAGAGGGAGATGCAAAAGAGGGAGAGATGGGGAAGAAAGAGGGAGAGAGGTTGAAGAGAAAGGGAGAAAGAGGGAGGTGAGGGTGAGAAAGGGAGAGAGAGAGAGAGAGAGAGAGAGAGAGAGAGAAGGAGGGAGTGAGAGAGAGAGTGAGAGAGGGATGCAAAAGAGAGGGAGAGATAGGGAGAGGGATGAAAGAGAGAGGGAGAGAAAAGGAGAGAAGGAGGGGGCGTGCACACATATGACCCTGTACTGTCCATGCATTTGAAATAAAAATATCTTGCTCCAGTACAGCTCATAAGCTCATGAGGTGAAAATGTGCCTGATAATCAGGAAGGGCACTGTTAGCATGCTAGTTATCGTTAACATTCAGTGCTCTCTGAAAGTTATGAAAAGCGCTTATAAACTCAACACGATGAATAACTATGCTCTGAATGCATACGGTAAGTGAGGAAGAACTTTGGACCCTGCAACTCGTTCTGTTTTTCACGTTTTTTTGACATTTAATGCAAAGAACAAAAACAAAATAAACATTGATTCGCCAAAATTATTGCTCCAGCTGTCATTTACCGACCAATAAATCAATATAGTAATTACGACTGCAGTAACTCAGGGGTGGGGTTGCATCATTGAACTAGATCTATAAATAAAAGGCTCAAATTTCTCCATTTAGACACAAAGCTTATGTTATCTTTAAAAAAAAAATGTCTCTTGCTATTTTTACTACTACTATTTAAAATGTATTATTACCATTTCTATTTCTGCTCTTTGTTACTGTAATAAAATATGATGTGTGAGCTGGTCATTTACCTTGTGGATCAATAAAGTTTGTCTAATAATATATAATTAGAATGTTCCATAAATTGGCATTTCATGTTTTTATCTCCATGGAGGCAAGAAAATGGCTCCACCAAGTCAGATCTGCTGTGGGCTCTTTAGATCTTCCACGTCAGGTCGGTATAGTCTTTTTTATGACAGGTTTATGTGCTTAAACTGAAGCTCACGTTCTGCTGCAGTAACCCAATGTGGCGGCATTGATCCAGACCTCTAAATAAAAGGCTGACCTCTGCTGGTACAAGTGTGAGTGCAGATATTGTAATTTAAACTTAAAATGCATATAACAGTGACTTGGTTTGGTGGATACTGCTTGTGTTCAATATTTATCACAGTTTTACATCAGTTCAGTGGCAGTTTGTGGAGAAAAAGTTGGAAATATACTTTAGAAAACACATATTGTACTCTTGTAGCTTTATTCCTCTTTTAAACACTTTTGTTCGCCACATTTTCTAACTTAAAATAATGTTGGAAATCACACTTCAAAAACTACACCTCCATTAAGTATTAAGGCGCTGGAGCGCCCTCTGCTGTCAGTAGGGTGCCCACCGGCATGACTTGGAAAATTAGGACACTTAGGCCCAAAAGTGAGGACTCTACTGGAACCGGGGGGGGCAACCACAGAGCACAACAAAATGGCTAAAAACAGCCCTATACAACCACTTATAAGTATTATCATTATTATTATTTTTATTATTACTATTAGTAGTAATATTATGACTATAATACTAATTTGTCTTAATTTTGTCATCTGTTGTGTTGTTTGTTGGTGGGGCAAAAAAAAGACTTTAAAGAAGCACTGCGAGCGTTCTCCTTGTGACGTTCTGAGTCTGTGTGTCGTTCTAACACACCTTTACCTCGGCTACTCACATCAGTGTCAATACAGCAGAGTTTAACAGGAGACAGAGTATTCTCCTTTGGTGCTCTGGCCAAACGATGCTCTGAGCACCAAGCATGTCTGAAGGATGTTTGAAGGATGTCTTCCTTTTTGGCTTTTGCTTTTGTTCAACAGCAGACAGTTTCAAACGTCGCTATCGCAGCATCGCAGGTGCAATATGGGTGGGGATTTGTGGTGATGCAACGTGCAACGGTGGAGGCCGAGGGTCCGACATAAGGACAAAATGTCAAAAAGGAGGACGCATAACAGAGGTCCGAACAGAAGGCTCTGAAACTGGACTGTCCGGCTGAAATCTGGACGAATGGTCACCTTAGCTGTCAGTAAGGGGAATGAACATTTAGAAAGTAAACAAATGAAGTCCTTATCCCCCTGAATGCTATGGTAACAGAGTCAGACTTAGACTTAGACAAGCTTGATCCACAAGGGAAATTATTTGGACATTTGGACAACACAATTTGACCACAAAATGAGTCCAGTGATGGTTTATGAGCTTAAAAACTGTAGAAGAAGTGGAGAGTTTTATCTATGACACAACAATCTGGGCAAAATGCAAACAAAACATTTTTGAGGCTCAGAGAAGATGAGTTTGAATGAATAGGTTAATGAAACAAGTGTGAATGAAACAAAATACAACTCCAGGTATGTTTTTGACGAGGGGACAACAATATAACATGGTTAAAAAGTCAGTTTTGCAAAGTATGTGTTCTTTAAGGGAGTAGAAAGTTTAAAATTCCAGGAGGCAGCGCCTCATTCCCGAAAGGAATGCTTCTGTCTACTAAGTCATCGACACACAAAACTCCACCCAAATTACAAAAACTATTTATACTCAAGGGACATTTTTTCAGACAATTTAAAAATCCATTTAAAGGTACACTGTACATCTTTTCTGGTGGATATGTCATTACTCTGCCTGGAATGTTCCACAGTATGACATTAAACAGCTCTACTTTACATTTATTCAATTACAGGTGGTTTTATAGCTCAAAAATACTCAAAATAAACAGGCATTCTGACTCTAAGCGGGGTCGCCTCTCCACAGATCTGACCTGTAACTTGGTCTGGCAATAACATATGAAGAAAAGCATTTGACGGACCCTCCACCTGAAAAGTTACACAATACATTTTTAAGATAATAAAGTTATTGTGATCTAATTAATTCTTCAGATAATCTTTGTGCAAATTAGTTAAGATATGACCCTGTGGTTGCTAGGAAACAGTTAGTCAACTCTGTCACATTTTATAACTATACTAAGTCTAAACAGTCATAAGCATTTTAAGGCTGTCTGTGTATTTTGGCTCAAACGCACAAACCCGCGTCTCCCGCTTGGATTTTTATCTTTGAGCCGCTCCTTCTGGAATGTGAAAGAAAGACACGTTTTCACAAACTAAAAATAAACTGATCCATCTGCGCGCACAAAAACACAGATGTATGAATATGACATTAAAAATGCATTGTGTAACTTTTCTGGTGGACAGTCTGTCAAATGCTTTTCTCCATGGAGATGTTATTGCCTCGTCTGGAATGTTACAGCGCCTAGCTTGAAGGGGAAAATGTACTTATTTCTTGTATATTTTATATGATTTATAATTCTATTGTCTTGGGTGTAAATTTATTCACGGTATGTTTTTTAAGCTCTTAGGGTGACTATGTGCACGGCAAATAAACTACGGAAAAGGCACGTTCATCTGTACGAGCGTTTATTCAGCCGTAGTCCCACTGGCAGGTTAATGGCAAGACAAAAAACATGAAACATTAAAAAGCTCTGCCTGAAATGTTCCACAGTATGACATTAAACAGCTCTACTTTACATTTATTCAAATGTGAACGGGGTCCCCTCTCCACAGATCTGACATCTGACCTGTAGCTTGGTCTATTAGAAGATAGAAAGGTTTAACGCCACACTGCGAAACATTCCAGATGAAGCAATAACATCTCCATGGAGAAAAGCATTTGACGGACGCTCCACCAGAAAAGTTACACAATGCACTTTTAAGATAATAATGGTCTTGTGATCGAATTACTTTTCTGGATAATCTTTGCGCAAATTAGTTAAGATATGGCCCTATGGTTGCTAGGTAACAGTGCAGGCTCATTTTCATCCGTAGTCCCATTGGCAGGTTAACGGCAAGACGAAAAACAGGACATAGGCACAATAACGTTCAGTCCATCACACATGAAGAATATTACTAAAATCAGAACACGCTAAAAGCACGCACAACACACAGGTTAAAGACAACAGACACAAATCACAATCACACAACAAGAAATTTGACATTTGCTGTGATGATAAAACACGTACAGATTAGTCAATGTTACTTTGACATGTCTGACGTTGTAATATTTTGTTTTTTCAGTTTGTTTAAATCAGACCTATTATGCAAAATCAACTTTTCAGCCGCCGTTTTCACCTCCACCGGCGCACGGACACTACTCTGTACTCACTTTATTTTCTTAATCGGTGATACGCATAGGATTCAGCAGCATCATATAATCATTTCGGATGAGAATGAGAAAAAAAATCCGCTTCTCGTTACTGTGATGTGTAGCTATCCATCGGAGGTGTGGACAGCTGTGTGGCTCTTTGTTGTGATGGCGTTGGGCACCGCCGTTTTCTAACACAGAAGTCAGTGGGGTTGTTTTTTTTAGATGAATATTGTGATTTTACATTTACATTATAACACAGATCAGGCCTTTTAATGTGCACATAATTGATAAATAAACACAGTTGCAGTTCAAAATGTGGCTTTGGAATATTCATTTTGGTTATGCATGTGAGTACAGACATGCCTGGTGTGCTATGGGCTGTATTCACGCTTACGTCACAAAACCGGCAAACATTTGGAAACATGTGGATGACGACTTCCTTTGGGCTCTGTTGGAGATAGTAAAATGGCCCGGTTTTCTTCATCTAGATGCATTTGTATTCTTTTTCCTTTTATAATTTGCTATTAATTATAATTTAAAAAAAAAAAAAAGATGTCATTGTTTGGTAGGCTTTTGCAGGTTGTGAAGACGCTGCTGCTGAATCCATGGTTTTATGCCCAGTGTCGGGAACTACACCAGAATTCTTCATCCGCATGTTTCCAAACGTCTTCCAGTAAGTGTGAATAGAGCCTATTCTTTATATGGAATTGGCTTCAAATTGGCTTCTGTAACTGCTAGCCACGGTGAGCTTCATTTGACCGGAGTTGAACACTATGGGTGATGTCACACTTTCATCCACCTTAGTCCACTTCTTTATACAGCCTATGGTGTTTGTGCATAAACGTGTAAATAACGAGAAGAAACAGCTCAAACTTCAGCCACTCAACTAGCCCCGCCCCCCAGGAGAGTCTGAAATCTGCTGAAATCCTACGAGACTCTGACATGACACGTCGGCATGCGCAGTAATGTGTGAAGGGACGTAGTCTGATAATCCCTCTACAAGAAACTTATTTAGATGGACATGTGAATGTTACAATGAACACACTGTACATGTACTGAAACCATGTCCTGTTCATAATCTCTCCAGTAAACGTATGAAAGAAGAAAGGAAAAATGTTATAATCACACAATTCCTGTTTGGATTCTGTGCACTCTGCTCCAATTCAAACAATAGCGCCCATAATAAACCAGAGGATATGAGCCAGGAGCACAGCCTGCCCTCGGCTGACCCGGTGTGAAAGGTAAACTCTGCACACGAGTTATGACATGACTCCATATTATCACTATCACGTTTAAAGGCCTTATGGGAAACATGAGTGAGTGTGCGTCTAATGTTTCCTCATTAAAAACACATCTGGACTTGTGTTTTGTTGTGTTCATGCATGTTTGAGTATTCTTGCACATTTGGCCTGCCTCCCTTGAACCTCAAAACACTTGCTCGCCTCCCACCTTGTGATGTCATCTGGTGCTAATCCTAAAGTGCTCCTCTCTGTTTTTAAAGTCCGGACTCCTCCCCCAGTCTTATTCTCATTTCAGCACTTCATTTCACAACACAATTCTAACTAACTTCAACCTTTGCAGATCACATAAGAAATAAAAATTCACTCTTACATTTTGCTGGAGTCTCCCCTTCCTTTTCTCTCCACACTAAGTCACTCCCCCTTCAGAGCGTTATCACAACACAATCGGTGTGCATCCCGCTAAAGAAGCTACTGCACATCGCATCAGTTTTGTAGTTAAGTAGTTGTGTTTAGGGTCTATCACCTGCTTGTCTCTATGGAGATGTGACTGCTTTGCCTGGAATGTTCCACAGTGTAGCATTAAGCCAGTCTATCTTGCATTTATACAATTTCAGGTATTTTTATAGTAGAAAAACATGCATTATTACTGTGAGTGGGCGCAACTCTCCACAGATCTGACCTGTAACTTGGCCTGGGTGTGTCAGCTGCTTGCTTCCATGGAGATAGATATGTTTAATGCCATACTGTGGAGCATTCCAGGCAAAGCAACCAACCAAACCAAAGCAATCTGAATGGTGACAGGCAGAAATAACTCTACGCTAGAAAAGTGACATAGTGCAGCTTTAAGAGGACGTAAATGAGTCCATTACTTTAGTAGTTCATATGTTGTTTACAAATTCGCATGTTTAATGGTCTCAGATTTCCAAAGGGACATGGGAAAAATGATTTATGAGAGACTCGAGTTAAATGGGGCTGTTTATGACCGATCAGAATACAGGTCTTGTGATCACAAATGTTGTCACTGAGACTATTAGAAAAGGAAGACTGGTGGACCCAAATATGCAGAGTTAAAAGAAAAAGAATTTATTAACACAAATAGGTTTCAGGGGCAAGTGGTTTCAGGGGTGGGACAGGACGGTTCCAGGTTGGCTGTAGACGGTGGAGGTAGGTGAAGGCTGAAGCTGACCGGAGGAACAGGACTGGTGGTAATGGGACGAAGCTGGCTCCGGAAGAAGAAACTGAAGGGCGGACAAAAATAGGTAAGTATACAAAAATCAGGGTTCACAAAAACAGAGAATAAGACTGAGCTTGATCACCATGAGACTGACGGAACAATCTGGCACTGGAGAGCAGGTCAGCAGCTCTTTTATGTGGCAGGAGGTGATTGCAGGATGAGGATCAGCAGTGGAGCTCAGCAGGTGAGTAGGATTAGGATCCGCCCAGGAAATGCCAAACAAGGTAATAACAGAGAGGGGGGAACGGGAGCAGGACAGGAGGGAGAGGAGCAGCAGGAGGAAGAAACCCTCACAGAGACTGAGGTGTCCAGAGAGACGCAAGCATCAAAATCACCATTATACCACATTCATGAGTCAACCAGCAGTACTTATGGTAAAAGAATACTACTGCTTTTATTTCAAAGGTGTTTTTTATGACATTTTTTGTAAGGCTACCTCACTTTTTCATTGTTTAGTCATAACATATACTCTTAAAAACAATTCCATTTACTCTTTTTTTTTTTTTTTTTTAATAAAGAAATACAATTCATACTATGCAGAACTGAGTTAAGCATTTTGGCCCAGCCCTCCACAATATATTGTTTAGCCCCATGAAAAAAATAATTACCCACCCCTGACTTAGAACTACACCTTATAGACTCATTCATAATAATTCAGAACAAACTGTGTAACTTTCTGGAGGTGGCACTTCACTTCTTTATTAAGACTAATCAAAGCCACAGTGTGTAACTTTTGACAAATAAAAACAGGAATTTTCATTTATTGTACTGAAAAATGAACCATGAGTGGGCTTGCATCTCCACAAACCTGACTCTTATTTGTCTTATTTCTTCCTGCTTGTTTCCATTGAAATGTTGTTTCTTTTGCTCTACTCTCCCACACATGAAATATGACATAATGTGTGTCTATCTCCCTGGAGAATGTTCCAAAGTATGATTTTAATGTTCTGTTTCCATGGAATCATGCAGATGACCTGCCACCTCCAGAAAATGACATATTGCAGCTTTAAATGTATTTTTACTGACAACAATGATCTAGAAAAGAAAATCAGGGATAAGTAGCTTCTCTCTGTACAATCTGGTGGTAAAATAGTTATTGCTAATGTGTGCACTGTGTCACCATGGTAACGTTCCACCAAAGAAATACATAGAAATACAGTGATTCATTAAAATATGAATATGTTAGACTGTGCCACCAGACCTTTATTCAGGCTTAGATCCCCAAAAACACACACTAATTATTTGATATTGGCTTTATCAAGGTAGATTAAAAAAAGGTAATATGGGACAATTCACCTGGAAGCCTGAGGGCCATAGTTTGGACATGCCTGGTGTAACTCAAACATGCATAGCTATCCTTTTTGTTAGGGTTTTACAATAAATTTTACTGATAACTTACTAAATATCAGTTGTAATATAATGTTCATCAGTTACCATGGCGACACAATGCACACATTAGCAAACACTGCCAAAAAGGTTTTAAGGCAGCTGGCTTGTGACTGTAATTTGATGTATAAGAGGCTTGTTTAACAGTAAAAATCAGCTCATCTATTGTAGTTTCAGCCAAGTCAGCTAAACAAAGCTCAGACTAAAGTCTAACAGAGCTTCAGACAAAGCAGTGCCAACAGTTAGCGTCACAATAAACAGTGGAGGTGCTTGATGAGACTTTGAATATTCAGCTTTTATGATGTTGTATAAGTCTTGTATAACAGTGTTTTGAAGTAGCCCCACTCTCTCTTCCTCCTCTCTTCCTCCTCTTCCTTCTCTTCCTGCCCCATCATGGCCGCTGGTGTGAGGTGAGGGAGCTGTGGAGGTGAAACCAGGTCAGATCAGCTCCAGACTGGACTCAGGCCCCTCTCCCAAACCCCAGACCCTCCTCTCAGCCTTCAGACGCTCCACGCTCGCTCCAACTTCTTCTTGAGTTTAACAGCAGATGGAGTATTAACGCCACCTTCAGGGCTGTTCTAGTATTTGTTCTGTGTTTATATTATACTGGCAGTGTTGAAATGAAGTATTGCCTCCATGAGTATTCACAAATACTCCCAGAGGCTACACCAGTGTCAGCTCCTTCTCTTTCTCCAACAAATGCGGCACACTCCATGACCGTGAGCGCACAGTCCACTGCGTCCAGTATGAGTTTATCTTTAATCACTCGTTTTCATGTCGTTTTGAAAGACACGTTCATCAGCTTTAGCTCCCGTCGTCATCACCTGTGACTAAAACATGCCAAATATTTTTCTCTTACTTCAGATATATTTTCCAAACCAAACAAAAGCACATTTCATCTCAGTAGCATTTTTGCTTTCATTTATAAATGCTCAGATGACCTCACTAAAAGACAAAATTATGATCAATCCACACTTCCCTTGCGGAGCCCCTCTTCATGGGAATGCACTAAACCGAGTGTTCGGGCGAAGGGAGGAGGAGCTGTTTGGAAAAGGCCACAGGATTTTATGTCCAGTGGTGTGGAGGCCGGGGGTGAGGACAGGGAGACGGAGACCTCGGACTTATCATGTCTTAGTAACATTTAGAACGGACCACTGACTAACCTGAGCCATGCAGATGCAATACTCATCTCATATTACAACAAAAGTACCACAAATCTGCCCACTTTTACAAAGAAAATGTACACATGATAAATATTGTGCCCCAAAATCTATAGTTCCAGATAGGGCAATATAGAAACTATGGTAACAGCCCAAAGCCTAAACCTTTGTGAAAACTGTAGGTATCTTCAAACGTGAGCGGTTTGTTTTGCTCTGCTGCAGTACCACAGAGTCACCACTAGTCTGACCTGACTGTAAAAGGTCTTATCCTGATTTAAATCCAGTCTGAGCCGAGCTGATCCGGGTTTAATCCTCCCACACCTGAGTCTGCGCTGTGGAGCCAGACTCATGTCACATTCAGGGTTCAAGCTCTACACAAACTGTCATTGTGTCCTCAGGCAAGACACTTCATTCATATTGCCTAGTATGAAAGTGGTGTGTGTGCTGGTGGTGGTCAGATGGTGCAGATTGGCAGCCTAATTTCTGTCAGTCTGTCCCAGGGCAGCTATGGGTATAATAGTAGTTTGTGGAGTGATAAATAATGCACAGAATTTCAACTTGCAACTTTTTTGATGGGAATTTCAAATCTGATTATGGAGTTTTACATCTCCAGACAAGCAAGTGACGCCACCATGTCAGGTTATAGGTCAGATCTGTGGAGAGGTGTCCCCAGAGGTGTCAGAATGTATGTTTTTTGTTTTTACACAAAAGATATGTACACAAAAGATATGTAATTTAATAAATGTAACGTTTTGGTTGGGGGTCCATCACCTGCTTGTTTCTATGGAGATGCAACTGCTCTGCCTGGAATGTTCCACAGTGTGACATTAAACAGCTCTAGTTTACATTTATTCAATTACAGGTGGTTTTATAGCTCAAAAAAACCTAGAAAAACAGGCATTCTGACTGTGAGCGGAGTCGCCTCTCCACAGATCTGACCTGTAACTTGGTCTGGTTTGGTCTCCATGAAGATAGAAAGGTTTAATGCCATACTGTGAAACATTCCAGACAAAGCAATAACATCTCCATGGAGAAAAGCATTTGACGGAGCCTCCACCAGAAAAGTTACACAATGCACCTTTAAGTCACACCTTACTGTCTCTGTAGGGAAATTTGTCTTCTGCATTTGACCCACCCTTCAGTGCCCAGGCAAACCCAGTACATTACATAAAGAGGAGTTGAAGGGCAGAGATGTGAAATGAATGCAGAAAAAGCTGGAGATGAACCAGAAGTAGTCCACTGTGTCTCAGAAAGCTGTGAAAATTGCTCTAAATACACTGTGAATAATTAGGATGCTTTAAATGCATAAGGGAAGTGAGGAAGAACTTTGGACCACCAATAAGTGTTGTTTTTTCCACATGTTTGAGATGGTGGAAATCAGGTACAGTGTCTCTGACTGCACAACGGCCCTGTCCACGCACCACACTTTGAGAAGCACTGGTCTTAAGTTTGTGGTGTGAGAGTGGGGCCCCTCAGCAGGTGGACGTTATATAACACATTCCCCCTCTCTCCCTCTCTGTAAGCAGCTCACTCACAGCATGACCAGGGAGTGGGATGTCGAACATTAACCCTCTCTCCGTCTGACCGCTCAGGGCATCCTCCTGAGAATGAGGTCAGTGACGTGGCCGTGACAGTGGGAGGGGTGCGAGGGGCGGGGGGGCACCAGGAAGCTCAGGAATGTGAAAGGTTGAAGTGCAGGGACTTGAAGATATATTACATAAGATGAGGGTTTCCATTTTGTTCACTGTAAATCACAATATTGAGATAAAACAAATACAAATCCTCTGACGTCCACTTCATCTGGCACTTCATCACATCGAGCAGCTGATTTGGATTCATGATGTTTTTTATGTTTGTCTCAGATATTAGGAACAAAAACAATAATCTAATGTAACATTGCCTGGCAAATCCAGACTCATATATGTCTGTGTATTTTTGATACAGATATCAGTCTGGTTCCCACACCCTCATGACATTCTCTCATCTCAGATGATCAGACTTTAGTGCTTCACTCACTGATTCTGCAGAAATCCGCCATGTTTTGTATTGTGAGTATGAGTTTTCTGTGTTCATTTTTCTGATATGGACAATGCATGTCCCGATTGGCTAAAGCACCTGTCAATCATGTCCATCTGAACTCAGGGAGAGTCACAGTGATCAGAGTCACATCTGTGTAAAGTATTAAAAAATATATATTCTGGATCCAAGGCAAAATGTCACATTCAACAAGTCCCAGTGTGTTTGAGACAGAGCAGAATGAGAACCACAGGTTTTAAGGACAAACGTGAGAGATTAGAGGGACAGTGATTAGAAAGAAATCAGATGATTTTTCTGTTTAAATGTAATTTTTAATAATCTTATAACTCCAAAAATTTGATAATAATCTGATGTTGAGTGTGTATGAAACTGCAGCCAGTGTTCACAGACAGAAAAGAGTAGAATCCATCAGAATCCTCACAGCGTCTGCACCAGAGGAGCTCAGACCTCATCCACAGCTCCATGGGCCCCTGGGGTCATGTCAGGGGAGGATATTTAGAGACACAGTCTGCTGCTCTGCAGATCATACAGCTGTATGTCCCACTGACAGAGAAGACTATTGTCCAACTCCTTTTCTTTCCCTTCAGACAGAGGCTCAGTTCCTAGATTGCGTTACTTTATGGCGGGTTGAGAAATCCCTGTACATGCCGTGTCCACGCAGACGCCACCTCCACACACCCGCTCTCACCTGGTTACCACGGAGATAAGAGCCGGGCTACACCTCTCTTATCTGTCCACTGTGGGAAAAGATTATAACACAAACGAGAGGAGAGGAACTGGTGAGCTGGACCGATGACTTCATAGTTTTCTGATTTTGATTCTTTTAGACATAAAAAGTAACACCTGCAATCATTACACACACACACACACACACACACACACACACACACACACACCTACACACGCACACACACACACACACACACTTACATACATGCACACACAACACACACACACACACACACACACACACACACACACACAGACAGACAGACACACACACACACACACTTACATACATGCACACACACAACACACACACACAAGGAGAGAAAAGGAACAGAAAACAAACTGTACAAGATGCATACATAATACATAATAAGTGAATTTAAAAAAAATAAAAAATATTCCCTCTGTATATTTTTTAATATCTGATATTACAGCAAAAAAAAGCAAGACATTTAAACCTGGCTCCATCTAGTCAAATTCAAATGCCCCAGTTTTTTTAGTTTTAAGTTTTTTGCTTCCAAAAGTTATCCAAAAGGGGGCAGCACACCTGTGATACCACCATAGACTGTTTATATAAATGGACATACTAGTAGATTAAAAAAACAAGGACATAGTTAACGCACTAACCTCTGCGTTCCAAACAGGAACTTAATACGTGTGCACTTCCGGCTCCATCTGACCCTGGCTCCAGTTGACTTCCATTGGAATAAACGTCATTCCTCTCTCTGTAACTGCTGCTGTCAGGCTCCTCATTTTGTTCTTTACATGTTCATATTAACCCACTCTACGTGATCCTGGTGTTTTTATTTCGCTATTTTGTCCTTAAATAAATTCCTTTTCCTAATATGGAACTCTGCTTCAAATTCACTCCTGAGTTTCATTTGACTGAAGCTGAACGCTGTGGGTGACGTCACACTGGCTTAGTCCACGTCTTTATACAGTCTGTGGTTCAAATCTGAGTGTAATCTTTAACTTCATAACATCATCAGTGTTTACTTTGACCTGACTGGGCCTAACTCTTCCTGTCTGGACCTGTGGAGACGGTGAGAATGTTCCAGAGACTTCCCGGCTCTGACTCCAGTCCGCTCCTTATACACACACACACACACACACACACACACACACACACACACACACACACACACACACACACACACACACACACACACACACACACACACACACACACTCTCTGGTCTATACTTAGCTACAGGCCTACAGCAACATGCTACTGTGAGACAACACTGCCCTCTGGTGGCAGGTGCTACATGGTTTAGTGCTGAGCAGAGTAGTTACATTTACTTGAGTAACTTTGTGAAACAGTTGTTGGTTACAGGGTCACAGAATAAACATGTTACTTCTTTGTGAGTTACTTTTTAAAGGGCCCATATTAGGCTGTTTTCTGATCTGTTCTAATGTTGTTTCCTCCTCACAAACAGACCTGGGGTTGTGTTTTGTTTCATTCACACATGTTTAACACACAAACCCTGCAGATTTAAACATGGTTGTTTTTTTAGTTAGTTATGGCAAATACCAGGATTTGGTCTATGGAATATTTTTGTGTGTGTTAGATTACGTTTCTTACTATGTTCAAACATAAACTTGCAAATTTTTGCCTTAATTCCAAATTTTAAAACAGACTCTTTTGTATTAGACTAAACGTAGGAAGTTGGAGTTGGAAACCTCAAAGTCAGTTAACTGTGCGGCTAAGGCAATCTGAACACTCAGTGAATGAGTCTAAAGTGAATAAACTTTAAAAACACGAAGGAGCTTCATGGAACGTAGTCTGTATTTGTTTATTGAGTTTTGTAATTGCACACGTTATCCACAAGGGGGCAGCACACCCCTGTGGTACATGTAGTCTAAACCCCTAAATTAGGCAATTAGGCCAACTGTACAGCCACATTTTAAATGTACAGTTTATATAACTATTTTTGGTAGTTCTGGTGGTCCTTATTTAGTCCTGGATTAAACCTGGTTTAGTCCTGATAAGAGTCCTGGTTTAGTCCTGGTAATAATCCTGGTTTAGTCCTGTTACAGTCCTGGGATAATCCTGGTATTGTCCTGGTATAATTCTGGTTTAGTCCTGGTAATAGTCCTAGTATAGTCCTGGTTTAGTCCTGGTAATAGTCCTGGTGTAGTCCTGGTATAGTCCTGGTATAATCCTGGTAATAATCCTGGTTTAGTCATGGTATAGTCCTGGTATAGTCCTGGTGTAGTTCTGGTTTAGTCCTGGTATAGTCCTGGTATAGTCCTGGTTTAGTCCTGGTAATAGTCCTGGTGTAGTCCTGGTATAGTCCTGGTATAATCCTGGTAATAATCCTGGTTTAGTCATGGTATAGTCCTGGTATAGTCCTGGTGTAGTTCTGGTTTAGTCCTGGTTTAGTCCTGGTTTATCTTATGTTTGTGTAAAAGAATGATTTAAGGTTGGGTAATTTAAAATGGAACCTTGCACAACAAGACGGACACTTGTGATATTTGTGAGTTCATACCAGATGGTTGTAACAGGAAGGGCATCCAAGTTAAAAACATAAACCTGACATTTGTAACTATGTCTACAAAACCGTTGATAAAATGGCATAATGATGGTCAAACATGGTGGTCGAGGAGCATTTGAGCCCCTGTGCTGGAGGACGTGTCTATGCGCTGGAGAGAAGACATTACGATGATAGAGGTCACCACAGAGTGTTCTATGCGGCTCCAGGAAGTAGACAATGCCATCCATCCCTCTCCTTGATTACCTCAGCGTTTAGCCTGACCCTGACCCCTGCTTTGTGCTCGCCCACTCAGACAGACACACTGGGGCTGGAGGAGCTGCCGTACAGGAGGGTCTGCTGCAGGCTCCACACTCCACTTCTCTTTTTATTTCATTTTTCCTTAGAAGATGAATGAATGAATGAAATACTGAAATAAAAACCTCAGGATCTTGTAGAGCGGGTCAATATGAACATTTTAAGACCAAAATGAGGAACCTGACAGCAGCAGTTACAGAGAGACGAGCGAATTGGAACCAGAGTTGATGGAGCTGGAAGCGCGTCCATGCTCACTTCCTATTTGGAACATATCACTCTGGTGGCAAAACCTATCAGTGATTTTTGAAAAGTTCCATATCCGAGCTTTACACGTGGACTTTTCTGAGTTTCGGTGTCACAGATATCACGTGTTGAAGTTTATAAACTGTGTCGAAAAATTCAAACTGCCAGAACATTTTGAGCTTTGGAGATGTAGACAGACGAATGAAACAGTTACTGAAACGTGTGAATGAACAAAACACAACTCCAGGTGTGTTTTTGAGAGTTTAGCCATGCTCTGTGAAGATGTTCTGAACAGAAAGTCAATGGACCCTTAGTCTTATGTCGTTGCAGATCAATACTTCTCCCAATACTCAATAATCAATACTTCTACCATTTAAAATGCCGTGTCATTACAATGGAGGCAGCTGAAGGTAAAACAAAGTGCATTTTCATTAACTGACACTAGATCTAAATTCTAACGGTTTCAAGTGTTTAAGTTATAACAAAAATTAAAAACATCAAGTTTCAGGTTTTCATATCATACATTTCATATTTCGCCTCCTTGTGGTTGTTGTATAATTGTAGGGAGTATTATCTGTTACATAAAGGTGACTTGTTGTACAGTTGTAAGGAGTATTATCTGTTCCATAAGGGTGAGATGTTGTACAGTTGTAGGGAGTATTATCTGTTCCATAAGGGTGAGATGTTGTACAGTTGTAGGGAGTATTATCTGTTCCATAAGGGTGAGTTCTTCTACAGTTGTAGGGAGTATTATCTGCTCCATAAGGGTGAGGTGTTGTACAAACCGAAGATGTTCATTTTGTCTTCTTATGTACTTTAAACTTCTTGGGTTCTTTTTTAAGACAATACAGTAACGTGTATTTACCTTGTTGACATGTTTCGGCTGCTGCTGCGAGCCATCTTCAGAACTGTCACCGGTGTTGGTGGTGACGTGTCGTATATCAGCTGTTGTTACTTCCTGTAGGCGTGGTCAGCTGTTGTTACTTCCTGTAGGTGTGGTCAGCCTGATGGACCTGGCAGGTCGCTCAGACTGACCACACCTCCCGTCGCCTGGTGCTCTCTGGAGGAGGGTGTCCCAGGTGTGTGAAAGGAGGAACGCTCCGTCATCACGGTTAATGCTGTCCGTGCCTCGTTTTCTGATTTCAGTGGCCTCCCTGATCCAGCGTTTGAACTTGTTGTTTTCCGATCCAATGACCCGTGCCCCGTCCCAATCCATAATGTGGTTATTTCTTTTACAGTGGTCTGATATGGCGGATTTTAGGTTTTCCTGCAATGCTTTGTCTTTTTGTGTTCTGGTGAGTCGCCCTGATGTTTCCTTTTCACATTCCTTTTGGTGTTCCTTTTTTCGGATGTGAAAAGCCCGGCCTGTTTCCCCCATGTATGATTTATTGCATGATTTGCATTGGATCTCGTAGATGGCGTTGCATTTTTGTTCTTGTGGGATTTTATCTTTGGGGTGTACTAGCTGTTGGCGGAGTTTTGTGTATGGTTTGACTACAGTGCTTATGTTGTGTTTTTTCATGGCTCTCTGGATGGGTTCAGTTGTTCCTCTGATGTATGGTAGTGTGACTGTGTTCTTGTGATCCTGCTGCCCTCTATTGGTTTGTTATGTTTTTTGTCGGGGTTTGTTGGTTTTATTGTTGACTTGTTGTCTTTGTCTATGGCCCAGTTGGGATATTGACATTGTTTGAGTGCTTGTATAATGTGTCTCTCCTCCTCTTCCCTGTCGGTTTGGTCTGTTATGAGTGTGGCCCGTTTGAATAGTGTCCTTACTACTGAAAGTTTATGTGCAGTGGGATGTTCAGATGTCCAGAGTAGATATTGGTCGGTGTGCGTGGGTTTCCTGTATACTGTTTTTTTGATGCTGCCGTCTGCGATGTGGTGGATTTTTATGTCCAAAAATGATATCGCTCCGTCTTTCTCCTCCTCATGTGTGAAGTGAATGTTTCCGGTACTGTCTTGTGTGTTGAGATGATCCGTGAGTTCTTAGGTGTGTCCTTGCTGTATTTTTTCCAGGATGTCGTCTACATAGCGTTTCCAGAAAGTTAATCGGCATTGTGGTGGTGCTGTGTTGAATACTTTTTGTTCCAAGTCCTCCATGAAAAAACTGCTCATTATTGCGCATAGTGGATCTCCCATTGCGAACCCCTCCTTCTGTCTGTAAATGATGTTCTTATATTGGAAATATGTAGGTTTGGCCACGAAGTGTAATAGTTGCGTAATATGTTCAACAGTTAAATTTGTGCGTTTTTTGAGTGTTTTGTCCTTTCTGAGTTTTTCCTGTACTATTTGTAGTGTAACGTCCACGGGTGTTTTGGTGAAGAGTGAGATGACGTCATGTGATATGAATATTTCGTCCGGAGCTACTGTGATGTTTTTTAGATCCTGTGCCAATTGTTTTGCGTTCTTGCAGTGGAATTTTGTTTGACCGATGAGTGGTTTTATTATTTCGACCAGGGCTTTTGAGAGATTGTATGTGACTGAACTTATGCTATCGACTATCGGGCAGAGTGGCATATCTTTTGTCGGGTCATTGGATCGGAAAACAACAAGTTCAAACGCTGGATCAGGGAGGCCATTGAAATCAGGAAACGAGGCACGGACAGCATTAACCATGATGATGGAGCGTTCCTCCTTTCACACACCTGGGACACCCTCCTCCAGAGACCACCAGGCGATGGGAGGCGTGGTCAATCTGAGCGACCTGCCAGGTCAATCAGGCTGACCACGCCTACAGGAAGTAACAACAGCTGATATACGACACGTCACCACCAACACCGGTGACAGTTCTGAAGATGGCTCGCAGCAGCAGCCGGAACATGTCAACAAGGTAAATACACGTTACTGTATTGTCTTAAAAAAGAACCTAAGAAGTTTAGAGGTGTTGTACAGTTGTAGGGAGTATTATCTGTTACATAAGGGTGAGTTGTTGTACAGTTGTAAGGAGTATTATCTGTTACATAAGGGTGAGGTGTTGTACAGTTGTAAGGAGTATTATCTGTTACATAAGGGTGAGTTGTTGTACGGTTGTAGGGAGTATTATCTATTACATAAGGGCGAGTTGTTGTACTGTTGTAGGGAGTATTATCTGTTACATAAAGGTGAGTTGTTGTACAGTTGTAGGGAGTATTATAGTATGAATGTAGTCCTGTATTTCTCACTGTTGGAGCTGTAGGAGCCTGTTGGAGAATGAGCTCTGTCCCTCTATAGCCTGGTGCAGTGGATTGTAGGGAGTATTATCTCCTCTGTCCCTCTATAGTCTGGTGCAGTGGATTGTAGGGAGTATTATCTCCTCTGTCCCTCTATAGTCTGGTGCAGTGGGTGAGTTGTTGTACAGTTGTAGGGAGTATTATCTCCTCTGTCCCTCTATAATCTGGTGCAGTGGGTGAGTTGTTGTACAGTTGTAGGGAGTATTATCTCCTCTGTCCTTCTATAGTCTGGTGCAGTGGGTGAGTTGTTGTACAGTTGTAGGGAGTATTATCTCCTCTGTCCCTCTATAGTCTGGTGCAGTGGGTGAGCAGGAGTGTCCATGATGGAGAGCAGTTTGTCCAGTGACCTCCTGTCCCTCACTATGACAAATGTCTCCAGCTCACAGCCGATCACGTGTCCAGCCCAGCCCAGACTGTCCAGAGATCTGAGAGTCTGTGGGGGGGGCAGAGTGGACACACCCATGATGTTACAGCCAGTTTGAGCAGTCAGAATCAGAATGTATTTGTCATTTCACTATAAAAGGAATGAAACACTGTATTCCAGGTTATCAGCAGCATAAAACAGTGTAGTCTAAAGGTGGTACTATGTAATTGGTGAGGGATATTGTTCTTCGTTTGTGTTATTATTTTTCATTGCAAACGATCGTGATTTTGAAGGCCTGAACATCGACGAAAAGTCCCACATGGGGGTATCAGATCGACCGGTCCGGCGAAAAAGTTGATAAAATGGGCATCGCGACAATGCCCAAAGTGACCCCACTCGACAGCGCCCCCTTGAAAAATCAAAATTTCAACATGAATGGGCAGCTGAAAAGCATATTTTGGCGTAGGCTGACAAAATTCGGAACAGTGACAGAGCTCAGGGAGACAAACACAAAAGTCATTCATAACACTGCCCTATGACGTACAGGAAGTCGGCCATATTGGATTAAAAATTCGGTGCCGTTTTGACTTGGGTGTGTGAAAAAAGATTCAAGTCCCTTGTGTTTAGTCCAAATGAGCTCAGATTTGACATGTCACATCTACAGACATGGGTTCACATAAATCATCCATGTTTTTTCTTAACTCCTTACGGTTTGCCCGTAGCACGCCGGCGAATAACGCCTTCATTTCCTGTTTTTTTTATGACCTCTCACGGCCACAGGCATTGGCCTAGAGAGCTCAAATTCAAATCACAACTGCGTGACCCCGACCCGAATGTAATGAAATATGAAATATAATAAAAGTGAACACTATAGCGCCCCCTAGCATAGACGTGAAACATCTACATTATCGGATCTGGACCAAATTCAGGGATTAAATTCTATGCAGGATTACAAGCAAATAAATGTATTACGGACATGGGGCAATTTTCATGGTTGGCCAGCAGGGGCGCAAATACTCCCAAAAAAATTACTTTAAAATATATTACACGCACATGCTTTGTCCTATAGCACTGAAATTTGAATCACTAATGTTTGAAATCGACCTGATTATAAAACAATATAAAGTTTATGAAAAGTGAACACTATAGCGCCCCCTAGTATAGACGTGAAACGTCTACATTATCGGATCTGAACCAAATTCGGGGATTAAATTCTATGCATGATTACAAGCAAATAAATGTATTACAGACATGGGACAATTTTCACGGTTGGCCACCAGGGGCGCAAGAAGTCCCCAAAAAAATAGTTTAAAATATATTACACACACATGCTTAGTCCTATCGTGCTGAAATTTTAATCACTAATGTTTGATTTCGACCTGATTATAAAACAATATAAAGTATATGAAAAGTGAACACTATAGCGCCACCTAGAATAGACATGAAACGTCTACATCAGGGGTCAGCAACCTTAAATACTCAAAGAGCCATTTGGACCGTCTCCCACAGAAAAGAAAACACCCGGAGCCACAAAACCCTTTTGACTCTAAACCAGCGCTAACCAGAGGAACTACAGGCAAAACTACAACTCCCAGAAAACGGACTACAACAAGCACCATCCTCCACTACAGCTCATAAGCCCAAGTCTTAAGAGAATTATTTACACCTTTCAGTCTTTTCATCACAACAGTAGCAACATAAATAAAGTGCATGAGTGAAATAAAGAACTGCGCTGCACACGTACGACCTGCACACGTATAATCTCTGAAAAGTTTAACATGAACATCTCCAACGCGATAGAAGCACAGAACAGACTCACCATAGGCAGAACATCCCTCAGTCACAGAAAGAACACGCATATTCCACTGAGTCCTGCCCTTTAGTCCGACAGAAGCTGACCGCATCAGCGGCACAAGGAGCAGCTGTTTTTTCAGCGCTTATAGTTTATGCAAATGAGCCATGTGGTTTTAAGTTTCACTTCTGTAAAACGTAAACAAATGTGCGCAAAGCTGCATTAAACACATTATTATTTGAGTCCTCCTCGTAGGAAATAAAAATCCAAACTTAAATTATCCACTGTCGCGTGTACCGCGTGTACCAGTCTCATCAGCCGCGAAAGCAAATGAATCTGCCCACGTAGCATTAAGCGTTCTGTTTTCTTCAGAAACTTTTCTTTTCTTGGATTTATCATCATTGGGCTGAAAATCATACTGCTGATGTAGGTGCCGGTAAGTCCGGGCTGCCAGTGTGTGCGGGTGACGCACATCGGCGGCTTTGACGCATGTTTTGAGCGACAAAAATATTAAAAACGTTTTATTTAAATGTTACAAGATTACCATTATCTACAGTTTTAGATTTACATTTAAAAATGAACAAACTAAAATAAAAATACAATGTAATTAAATACTCATTATTATTTTCCAAAGTCACAGGGAGCCACGACAGAACGATGAAAGAGCCACATGCGGCTCTGGAGCCGCGGGTTGCCGACCCCTGGTCTACATTATCGGATTTGGACCAAATTTGGGGAATAAATTCTATGCATGATTACAAGCAAACAAATATATTATGGACATGGGGCAATTTTCACCGTTGGCCAGCAGAGGCGCAAATACTCCCCCAAAAATTAGTTTAAAATCTATTACACACACATGCTTAGTCCAGTCGTGCTGAAATTTTAATCACTAATGTTTGATCTCAGCCTGAATATTATACACTATAAAGTAAATGAAAAGTGAACACTATAGCGCCCCCTATCATAGACAAAAAACGTCAGCATTATCGGATTTGGACCAAATTTGGGAATTAAATTCTATGCATGATTAGAAGCAAATAAATGTATTATGGACATGGGGCAATTTTCAGGGTTGGCCAGCAGGGGCGCACTGACTCCTACGATATATTTAAAGGGGCATTATGTAATTTTTACGGTGGACGAGTTGGCGACCTGGATGGCTGTCGGGAAGAGCGAGTGGCGAGCCGGAGCAGTCGTGGGTCCACGGCGGCCGCACGGGGGGGGCCTGCGAACCGGGGTGAGGGCCACCATAGCCGCGCGTGGCTTTCATTTAAAATAAACATTATGAATACAGCCCATAGCCTAACTGCATAGATTTGTGGTTGTAAAGTTGCAGTTGTTAACTAAAAGTACCTGCATCCCAGGATTGTTGCTAGTGGACCAGTGTTTAACATGGATCACGTTCTGAGAGTTTTAGTGGACCAGAGACCATGGTTACATGTTGATTTGATTATTTGACTCAAAGTGCTGCATAAATAAAGATTGATATTAAAAAGGTTTCTGATTAACATTTCCTAGATATGAAAAAAAAAAAAAAAACATTCTGTCCATACCTGTATAAACGTAGTGTACCTGAAGTACCTGCCAGCATCTCTGGAGTGGACCATACCCTGCTCCTCACACTGCTGACACACAATCCATGTTCTTTCTATAGCATATTTCATAAACAAACTACATCTATAGAGACAAACTGTTGATAACTCCAAGTTATAAGTCAGGTCTGTGAAGAGACAAGCCCGTTCACAATAAGAATGAATGTATGTCACAGTATTTTTGAGCACTTAAAACAGACATAATTAATATAATATATTAGATAGATAAATATAACTCTTGAAGTTTCCAGTTAAAGGAATAACATCTCCATGGAGACAAGCAGGTAGCTGGACACCCATCAGAAAAGTTACATAATGCACTAACTGCACTAAGTATTTACTTTGTATGATTCTTAAAAAAACACATAAGAATTCCAAATCAACCTTCCATTTATTTCCATGATTTTCGGACGCTCGTTGAGCTTCATCAAATCACTTCTGATCTGCTCTTGTCCTTCATCTTCTGAAGACATGGTTCTTCTCGTCAACTTCATCACATCACTTCTGATCAGCTCCATCTCTTGTTCTTCATCTTCTGGAGACATGGTTCTTCTCGTCAGCTTCATCAAATCACTTCTGATCAGCTCCATCTCTTGTTCTTCATCTTCTGGAGACACAGTTCTTCTTGTTAGCTTCATCAATTCACTTCTGGTCTGCTCTTGTCCTTCATCTTCTGGAGACATGGTTCTTCTCGTCAGCTTCATCAAATCACTTCTGATCAGCTCCATCTCTTGTTCATCATCTTCTGGAGACACAGTTCTTCTTGTCAGCTTCATCACATCACTTCTGATCAGCTCCATCTCTTGTTCATCATCTTCTGGAGACACAGTTCTTCTTGTCAGCTTCATCACATCACTTCTGATCAGCTCTATCTCTCGTTCTTCATCTTCTGGAAACATGGTTCTTCTCATCAGCTTCATCACATCACTTCTGATCAGCTCCATCTCTCATTCTTCATCTTCTGGAGACAGGTTTTTCCCGTCGGCTTCATCAGATCTCAGGACCACAGGGCTCAGCTGGCCCCTCCAAACCAGTCACCATGGGGACAGAAATAGAAACAGAAACAGTGTTTAGGCGTGTGCACATTCAAAATAATTTACTATAGAATTATTATTTTTTTACCTCATGTTTGTTTATTATTATGTCAAATGATTTTAGTTAAGATGACGTAGAATAAAACATCTAAACCTAAAACAAAACAACAAAAAGAGGAGAAGCAGGGAATGTCCCACCAACCAGTGAGTTAGTGAACAAGCCCAGCTCATTCAGAACAAAGTCACTATTTATGAACAGTCGTCACATAGACTGTTTACACAGGCTTGGAATTAATTAAGTACATGTTTTTTTTATCATCACATAACACTATATAAAAAAATAAAAATAAAAAATAGACGGAGAAGCAGGGAGTGTCCCACTGACCGGTGAGTCAGTGAACAAACCCACATCTCCAGATACAATCATTCATCAAAGTACAAGTCACTGTAAGTACAGTATCCAAAGAAACTGTTTACAAAGGTTTAGAATTAAGTACAAGTTTCATTATGTTACAATCAGTTAAAACAAACAAACAAAAACAACAAAAACAAAACAACAACAACAGGAGAAGCAGGGAGTGTCCCACTGACCGGTGAGTCAGTGAACAAACCCACATCTCCAGATACAATCATTCAAAAGAGTACAAGTCACTGTAAGTACAGTCTCCAAAGAAACTGTTTATAAAGGCTTACGGTAAAATACATATTTGATTTGAAATGGCACATTACAACCAGTGAATGGCAGTACAATGTGAATCCAGCACAACATAAACAGGAGATATGAGTGAACAAAGCCACACCTCCAAACTTTATTATTATTCATTTATAGTTATTCTGATGAGAAGGCGACTTCTCTGTTCACGGTTTTTTTTTTTTTAACTCATCACAATGTATTGGGTATTAGTTATTTGCACAAGATTTGCAGCCTCACTGCCTTAAAGCTCCATGTACAGTCTGATATTGTGTCTGAGTTACTACCTGCTAAGCTTTGTTTGTGCAGAATTAGCTTCAGTCCATCAGAAGGGGGCGCTGCATTAGACGTGGTAGCTGCTGGTGAAACAGTTGGTAGTGCACTGGGCTGGTGGGGTCTAAAGTTCATGGCTTTGTTATAGTCTCTTATGTGGACTAGTGCACTGTCCACACACTGACACTAGACGCTGTCTGATCTGCTTTTCACTATTGCCTCACTATTGCATTGGCAATATAATGAAATATGATGGGTATTACTTCTACTGTTTTTTTTTTTTTTTTGGATGTCACAGTTAGTCCTTAGTAGTTGTACTACCAAGTACTATAAAACACTGTAACCTCCCATGCCAAGAAAAAGCACGAGTTCAAAGTAAATGCAAGAAGTACTATGCAGGAATTTCTGTCAAACTGTAGTACTCTGATTAAATTTAGTGTATCAGCTAGAACCCACTTTTTGGAGTGAACACTCAGCTTCACTTCTAACCCTCCTATTATTATTCACCTATTATTATTATTATTATTATTATTATTATTATTATTATTATTATTATTATTAGTTTTTTTGTTGAAATCCTACATAGTATTTCTTTTTTTTTTTACACAAACACACCAATGACCCTCCTATGCCCAAAAAAAGTACAAGGTGTACTATGCAGGAATTTCTGTAAAACTGTAGTACTCAGATTCAATTCAGAATAGAAATTACACTAAACTCAACCAGAAAAGGTTATGTTTTTATCATAACTTTTCATCAAGTTTTTTTGTTTTTTTTGTTTTATGAAATCCTACATAGTATTCCTTTTTTTTGTATTTTTTTTTCACACAAACACACCAATGACCCTCCTATGCCCAAAAAAGTACAAGGTGTACTATGCAGGAATTTCTGTAAAACTGTAGTACTCAGATTCAATTCAGAATAGAAATTACACTAAACTCAACAAGAAAAGGTTATGTTTTTATCATAAGTTTTTTATCAATTTTTTTTTGTTTTATGAAATCCTACATAGTATTCCTTAACTTCAATCTAATCCTTTTTTAAAAATCAATCAAGAAATGAATCAATAAATCAATAAATCAATAAATCAATAAATCAATAAATCAATAAATCAATAAATCAATGGGATGATGGGCGTGGTTGAAGGTGGTAAAAGTCGCCGCATTGAGCCAAGCTCTGACTCTTAGAGGCTGAGTTCAGTCCTCATCGGAGTCAGAGTCTTGGTGCAGGTGGAGCAGGTGGTGGTATATGAAGCCCCCAGACGTCCCAGAGGAGGTGGAGGGCCGTGGGTCGGAGGTGGAGGGCCGTGGGTCGGAGGTGGAGGGGCCCGGGTGGGAGGAGGAGAGGCACGGCCGCTTGGAGCTGGGGTGTTCCTCGTCTTCATCATCTTCATCCCTGGCGCGCTTGCATCCGCTGAGGGGAATGAAGTCCAGAGAAGGACCCATAGGGGGAGGCCGGGGAGCAGGACAAGCGCGACGCGCCTCGGAGAGGAGGGCTCTGAGGGAAGGTCTCGCTGCTCGCTGCTGAGGAGAGGGGGGCGGGGCACGACCCTCTGGCTCCACAGCTTGAGCAGGAGCCTCCCACACGACCCTCCGGAGACGCTCGAAGAAGTCGATGTCTTCCTCTTCCTCCTCTTCTTCATCTTCGGTCTCCTCTTCGGTCTCCTCTTCGGTCTCCTCTTCCGTCTCTTCTTCCTCTTCGTCCTCCTCCTCCTCAGAGAGACTCCCATAGCCGGAGTCTGCGTCGTCCTGGTCTTCATCAGACGACCAAACCTGAGGCATAACATCTACCAACCACTCACCTGGGTCGTCTTCGTCCGAGGAGTAGTCTGGAAGATCCTCTGCCCAAACGTCCAGAGGCTCCCAAGGGTCCACTGCAACAGGTTTGACAATATTAAACACCCTTCAATTTGTAGCTGGAGCAAGTCTGACTAGTACCACGGGCTCTACTGACTTATACTACTACTACTCCTACCTATTAATATTTAAGTAACATATTGAAGAGGCCTATGGTGTATATGTGGAGGAGCCAGCGTTAGCAAGGCCGATTTGTTACTTTGATGTTTGTGTCTAAACTAACTGTAGGTTTATGACATCGCTTCTGATCAGTTCAGTTGGCCTATTTTACTGTTACATCTACTATTTTACTGGTGCTTAGGTAATAACTTGTGGTGTATTCCAAATACTGCATTGTGCAATTCAGACTGGCCAATACATTTGGTTGTGTGTAACATTGTCTTTACAGTGCTGCAACGCATAGTTCAAGAACAGCAGGAAAATAGGAACATCAAGATAAATGATACTATAAAGATACACAAAAGACAAAAACTAACACAACACTGTCAGCACAGTAAAGTTATAAGGCTATAAAACTGCACAATAAGTGGCTCTGACTGCAGTTATGAACAGTGCAGCAGATGGACAAGGATAAACAGTAGGTAAAGTGACTTGAGTATACTATATTATTTGTACAATAAGTAGCTATAACTATGACTATGTATTACCTACAGTGCAGCAAATGGACAAATTAAATCAAGTGACTTGGGTGAATTGTACCAGGAAAGTCTCACATTATGTTGCAGTATTGCACATGATTAGGGCTACTACACATGAAGACTTACAGGACTAAGAACACAACATTTTAACTGTGAATTTATACTTATACTTGAGTAGACATCTATGCATTTTAGAATTCATAATTATGAAAATAGTTGTGGATTATTAGTAGGACACTTTAATTAAGCATGTTTTAATAGTTTATAGGCTAAATGTTGGGTCCTATAGGTTTTCTTGCAGTGATTTGAGTCTGTCCGCTCCTCCTTTGCTCTGCTGCACAATGTACCTGACAGTCTAAATCAAACCTCAAATGAAAGACTCAAATTAAAGCCAAACACCAGGGTTTCTATGGAGATCAAATGTGCATTTTTTAAACATTCCAATTTAGAATAGCTGGCTGGGCGCCATGTTTTTTTTTTAATGCCACTCAAACCCTGATGAATATTGACACTCAGAAAATAAAACACAAATGATTTCCTATAAATGTGACGATAACTTGTCACTACGCACTCGTGCTGGTATATTTAGAGCAGTTTCACCAACTATTTATCATGATCCAAAACGAAATCGTTGAGTAAAAGTCACAAATGTATCAATTTTCATAAACCTGGTTGGAGCCAAACCTTACACCCATAGAAACAGTCACAGGTGGACAAAACTGTTCTTGTCATTAAGTATTTGGACTATGTTATTAATATGTATCATCATTTATCATGTTTGAATGTTATTTGATTGATTTTACCTCCGGGGACGAGATCCTGGGGGTCGCGATCCTGGGGGACGGGGAACCGGCGCGCCATGGCGATGCACAGTCAGGATATGATGCGTTTTCAAACCTCCAAAAAGTGTAAACAGACAGTTATTACAGTGTTGTGACTGTTTTACAACTGGTGAGGGGCTAATATGAGATGAATACCAAAGTTACGTACAAGTGTCCGCAGAGCGTTCAAGCAGTGTTCTCAGTTGAGAAGAGAGCGAGTAAGTGAGCGCAGCCGCTTATATAGTGCGCCAGGACGTGCGCACGGTCAGTCAGTGCGTCGGCGCCATAACAACGACGCACTGACTGACCGTGCGTCTTTAGGCCTTTGACTTGTCTTTTACCTCATCAGATATTTTACAAATGCAAGGATAGGCGCTTAGCTGGAATAATTTAACCTCAGTAGCCTAAACGTCAATTATTTTTAAGAGAATAATCACTAAATTAGGGCCCGGTCCGTGTGGTTTTAGTGTAGCCTAAAAGTTATAGATATTTAGCCTATATGAAGAACAATACTCTAATCCTTTGGAGTGAATCTATTCAAAAGGGCCCTGCGCACGGTGACTTGGGAGTGCCATATAGTCTACTCCTCGATCGCGTCTTGTAGATTTTTTATTCCATATTTGTTCTCTTATGGATAGTACAATTTCGGTCAAAATACCCCAAACCATTTTTTTCTTTTTATGTACTTATCAATTTATTTTTTTATTTTTGTTAATACTGGGGTTTTGGGATTCACTTTATACAACGACAATGTGCAAATCCCTCGCGCATTGAGTGAATCCGATTAAGCTAAAAGCCGCTAGCCGCTAACATTAGCGGCGTCCTGTTAGCCGCTGGTTAGTGAGGGAGTGTGTGGCTTTTACAGGCCGCAGGTGAACCACAGTGGTGCAGGGAGTTTGTACCGAGGTCCGCAACGTGTGGGAAGCCCCACGGTACCGAGCCCGGTCTAACACGGGCCCGCGGGACTGATCCTGTGTTGGGCGGGAGCGGCTCCTCAAGCGCGCGCAGAGCCGATATCAGGCTCCGGCTCCGGAGGAATGAGCGGCTCACAGTGAGTCTTTAACACCGTGTGGGCGGGAAGTCCCCGACAGACCGACCCGAATCTTTAAGAAAAAAGTCATAATGTCTCAGACATGAGCGGATTTTTAAGCGAGGACACGGTTAGCTGGCGCACCGATTCTTGAGAAATGAGCGGGTAGCGGCTCTTCCTGGTTAGCTCAGTTAGGCTAAAGCTCGGGCTGTGTTCTGTCTCTGTGTGGCGCCTGCTAATCAAAGTTATATCAGTGTTTGACAGGCATCTCACTTTTTCTGTTCTTGTGTGTAACAGGTAAATGCTGAAATATGGTGAAGACTGAATAAACCCACAGTGGCACAGGATTTTATGCAGGTAATGTGTGTAGTAGTCTTGGTACATATTCATCAATAATTACTGTCATACTGCATGCTTTTATGCTTCTTTATGAACCATTTCCACTTACTATAAAGTGAACATGTTAACACAGTTTTGGTGATGTTCAAAAGTTAATTTGCCATATATATAATTTATTCTGTACATTACTGCAGGTGCCTGTCAACACCATCAAAGCAAACCATGGTAGGCAATTTATTTTGATTTTTAATCTTAAGTAATGTCCAATATGATTGATTGGTGACTGTAATGGAAATCTTTACATAACTATTTACGTAATCAATTTTATAGGTTGAGTATAAGTTAGCTCTGTGATTTCTAATAAAATAGGGTTGTTAATCAGTCATATAATGTATCCTTGTGGTATTTTTCCACTGGATTAATCTTGTTTTTATCACTTGTTATTCTGCTACGACTGACCCAGCCTTGTGCTGACCTGTCCTCGTAGAAGTGTTATATCTTGATTTATGTATCTGCATCACTCTTCCGTCCAATGCCCCCCTGAGGGGTATAAAAACTCTGTATGCTTTGTTTTGATTACCGGTCCAGGGACAGATGCCTCTGTTAGGGACAGTAGGGTGTAATTGTGCACAATTACTTTAATAAATTAGACTCTTTGATTCAAGACAACTCTCCAGTTTATTCTTTGCAGTTTAGAAATTCCACAACAATTTGGCGTCAACGAACAGTCCTTTCGACCGGCTCTTTTTCTGCGAGGGTGATCTGTGGCTGGCCACCCTAGGACGGGGGGCGTCTGACCTTCATCCTAGCCTCTGCTCTTCAATTGAGATCGAGGGCCCATCTCTCTCGCTGGAAAACACCGGCGCTAAGGGGCAACAACTAGTGCTTTGTATGCGGTGAGTTGTCTTCTTTCAAATTGGTCTTTGTGGTTTTTATCCCTGTACTCCTCCGTTCAAAAAAAAAAAAAAAAAAAAAAGTGGGGAACCTATGCTATGCTAAATTGATTAATGTAATTAGTGCCCCTTTAAAACAAACAGGCAAGAATCTGTGACCTCGAGTGATCGCTGCTCTGGGATTTAGCACTGTGTGCGCTGCCTGTGGACGTGTCATAGCCTAGGAAAGGCTAAAATAGAAAGGGCCGGTGTGTCCTAGCCTACGAGCTAAACAAAAGACGAACGCGTAGTGGTCGACAATCAGCGCTGACCCATCTTTCATCTAGGTACAGATAGATACATGGGAGGGAACGGGCAGTCCAGGGCAGCGGCTCAGCAGAACCCAGAGACACCGATCACAGCAGTAATGTCTAAAAAATATGGGAAGGAATCCTTGGAGTGTTTGCCAATATGGGCAGAGAAATTTGGGTTTCCTGATGGGGGTTCATTTAGCATGAACCAGCTCACTAAACTGAAAGAACATTTGGAAAAGGAGAAGGAGAAAATGTTTAATTCCAAAAAATTAACAGGGGAATCGGTTCGGTTAATAGATACTCATCAGAAATGGTTAAATGTATGGTTTTCTGAGGCAGAATCAAGGGAGAAGAAGAGAATTGCAAAACAAATTTTACCAAGCGAGCAGAACAATGGACAGGGAGATAAGGATGACTGTGGTGTGAAGTGTGATTACACAAGTGTGAGTGCGGATACCAGGAATGCATGGTGGGAGGACAAACCCCCACATTACACACCCACACAGAAACACCAGTCTTTGACCACACACGCTGGGCCCAGTGCACCCACATACAACACAAACACGATGAGACCAGATACTGCCGTTTCTTCTCATCTCTACCCAGATTTGATGGCGGTGACCGCGGATGTGGACCTGGACTCGTGCCCGCCCAGACACGCCTCACCAAAGCTCGAGACGGACGACGCGGAGATGCCCCCACTTGAACCTCACTATGAGATCGCTGCCAAGCCGTGCACCATGAAGCCGGGGAGATCAAAAGCGTACACCACGTGGGGACAAGCAGCAGTGCTCACGTGCAACGCAGCTGCAAGTGCCGGGTCAAACACCATGACCGGCAGGAGTGACACAAATGGACAGTATCCTATGGTAGAGGTAGCGCGTGCGGACGGTCCTCTCTACGTGTACCGCCCGTGGCCTGCTGTGGACATTGCTAACAATGCTGCGTCACTATCAGACCCGGTTGTCGATGGTGTCAAGTTTTCTGAGGAATTTCAGACGTCAGAACTGTGTTCGGAGTCCCTGGTTCAGTCAGGATGTGTGCTACAACTGTGGGGCAGCTGGACATTATGCAAGGGACTGTCCTGAGGAGCCGTGGCAAGGACATGCCCAGGAGGAGGCTGGCCAACAGACGGGCCAACAGACGAGGGAAGGGCGTGGCTCCGACTGACTAGGTTCGGGTCCGGGTGCTGGGTCCGAGGTCACCGACATCACTTCTGACTCCACACCGGCGCCACCAGTCTCGGCAGACGGTAACACGCACCCAACACCACACACACATGAGCACATTCCATTTGAGGCACGGGAGACTATTGGCACTTATTCACGAATTCCTAGAGAGACACGGGATTTTCCCACATACAAATTATTCATTAACGGAGAAGAAGTTGAATTTTTAGTGGATTCTAGCGCAACCAATTCAATTATCAAAAGCACTGATCTCTCCCGTACGCCTAAATTGAGTGGTCGCTACTCTTTAGCACTATCTGTTTCCAGGAACACAACTAAAGAACAGTTCACATCCCCTTTAAAATGTTCTAACCCAGACGGTATGGTTTTTAAACATTCATTCTTGTTCTCAAATTTATGCCCAATGAGCTTGCTTGGTCATGATTTGATGTGTAGGCTTAATCTCTGTTTGATCTCTACACCAAATGGGGTGCAAGTGCTGTCAACAAAAGATTTGGCACTGCCTCTATTGGGGTTACATGCTGAGACCCGAACCCCAAATTTTGAATTTCATTGGAAATTGTCACCAACTCCTGCAATTGATTTGATTGATCTAACACATGGTAAACTGCGCATGTCTGATGATATTGAGTTTAAACATTTTGGGGACTTGGACTGTTCATTCGATGTGCCTGCGCACGCTCTTGATGCATTTGAAAATTTATGGACAGAAGGTAGTGAAGATGGGTTAATAACTGACTATTTTTATTGGAGTGACCAGTTCTCTGCATTATCTGTAGTTAATACTGACAAGTTACACGATTTTGTTTTTTCATCAAACGTTCACCCCTGCATAGTTTTGTCTAAACCGAGAGATTCAGAATGGGGGGAGGGGGGTCTGTTTGTTGAGCATTGTGAAAAAATGACAGATTGGGCACCCACGTGTGACCCCTCAGTGAGTTTCTCTCCAGCCGCAGGAGCCTGGAGGATGGCCTACCCCGCCTCCCTCCGAGCTACTCGAGCTGTTTGTGAAACTCCAGATAACAAGTGCTGTGACTGGGCAGAGTGTTTGGTTTCCCAGGGGGAGACGGACACCCTACCAGATTTGCGGGACGTCCCTGATTCATTGTGGGCAAAGGCCCAACTGATGTAGGCCTAATTCGTGGTTGCCAACCAGTGGTAATCACACCAAAATCTGATGTTCGCCCCTGCCGCCCCCAATACCCATTACGACCAGAGGCTATTGAAGGTATTGACCCCGTGTTTAATGATTTGCGCGAAGCAGGTGTCATTGTGCCATGTGAATCTGGAGGTGTGCGAAGCCCTATTTTTCCAGTAAAAAAACATGGTAAACCTATCTTGAATGCTTCACAGGTTGCTGATCTACTCGAGGCCATTTTATTGCCATCTGAGGTGGCAATTTGTAAATGCCAGGCTCACACTAACCGCACTGACCCCATTTCTCTAGGAAACAGGAGAGCCGATGCTGCTGCGAGGGCTGCGTCTTCTTGCCCTTTGACACACATGCACTGTCTTTCTAACTCGGACGCTAATGTTGACATTCTTTCCTCCTTATCAGCTATGCAGACCTTGGCTACTCAGGCTGAGTCCGCACTGTGGGCCAAGTGTGGGGCTGTGAGGCGTGAGGGGTCTGGTATGGCCCTGATGACAGGCCATGCCTGCCCTCACACTTTTTCAGACAAATGGCCATACTATCCCACGGTCGCGATCATGCCTCAAAAGGGGGGATGATTCAGATTGTAACACAAAATTGGTTCACGAAGGGGTTTTCAGCTTATGCCCAGAAGTTTTGTCAGTCATGTGCCATTTGTATGGCAAACAATCCAGATAAAACTAAACCAATCCCTCAGTTTATTCTTTGCAGTTTAGAAATTCCACAACATGACCGAAACAGTTAATTTAAACTTACTATATCTTCATTGTTTATTATTTCCAAGGATTTTTCCAGACACAGATAGCAAGTGGAAGGGCAATTTGGGAGCATAATGACAAATGTAAGTAATTTTGTGTAATTGATGTTTTATCTTGCTTGTTAGTCCTTATTGTGATGATGTTTAAGTTGAACTCCTTGCATTTTAAAGCAGGTGAGGTATCTAGTGGTACAAGAAGAAAGTGAACACTTCTGGCAGACATGGCAGAAATTTGAGGGTAAATGAACTTGTATTTACAAAGTTTTCAGTGTAAAAAGCATTTTGTTTTGATTAATATTATTATTATTGATTACAGGAGGTTCCCTCTCAAAAAGGCTCAAGTGAAGTTCATAACTGCTCTTGAGGGAGGGTTCTTGAATAATTTATGTAAGTATTTACATTGACACAAATCTTTTTTTAAGCTTTTTATTGATCATATTTATATATTCATGTAGATCATCATTTTAAGACCTTCGTTCTACACAATACTGTACTGAGTGGTAAGTGTAAATCATCTATTTTGTGTGATTATTATCCACTGTGGGACTTTTAACAAATCTTAATTTGTTCTATTGTCATATCACCCAATGTCTAGTTTGGGACCCAAGATGGCTGCCCCTGGTTTTCTTCAGCTGGTACCTCCACAATCCACCATTGGAAAGGTTCAGGGATTTTTCTTTTTTTTTTCTCTCAATTTTGGCCTGGTGTTTTATTTGTTGTAAAGCTTTTACTGTATGCAGGTCCTATATTACGCAAAATTGACTCTTGTGAGCTTTAAGCCATGTTAGACTATTGTTACCTCATCAAAAATATAACCAGAATTATGTTTTGTTTCATTCACACATGTTTGAGTAATGCTGCATTATTAGTCTGTGTATCTCTTCAAAGCTCAGAATGCTCTGTTCCACCTTGTGATGTCATGAAGCAGTAGTTTAAGTTAACAGCGCCTTTTACCTTTTGTTCAGTAGAGATTCCAGAGCTGAAATTATCCAAATGATTCTAGCGAAGGTTTTATTGAGTTTAAAAACACAGCAGAGCACTTCCTGTAGTACCACATGGTATCACAAGGTGGAACAGAGCGTTTTCTGTTTGAGAGAAACTAAATGTGTTGGGTTTTTGCGTTAAACATGTGTGAATGAAACAAAAGGTAACTCCAGGTCTGTTTTAATGAGGAAACAACATCATAGCATAGATTACAAAATAGCGTAATATAGGCCCTTTAATGTTCCTTGTTACTCATGTGGAATTTTTATTTTATAGGTGTTCCAAAGGATGGAGATCTTCCTCAAAGATGGTGGACTTGTTCAATCCTTCTGCACACCAATGAAAGAGTGCGTTCGTCATTTCTACAACATCTGCAATGATATTCGTGTTTGAATCCTGACCAGAGGCGCTGCCTTCACTGAGCTTGTCAAGATTAGACTGTGAGCAACTTTAAAATGATCACTATGGCTTTTGGAAGAACGTCAAGATTAGCAGGACACTCTGTTTAAGAACTTAGTTTCAAAGGTACTGTTTGGCTCAGTTTACAATATTTGTCAAAAAGGACATTTCTTGTGTTCTACAAATTGACGTGTTAAGACTATGGAAACTGGAGTTTGACTTTGGGTTGTTTGCATGATGCGTGATCAAAAGGCCTTTTGACTGGCCTGTATTTTTTACATATCTTTAATGTATTTTGATTAGTACTGCAGCTGGAAAATCAAGTCGTAAGAATTGTGTAAGGAAGGATGTGCTTCCTACTTAAAGTTATTTACTGGATCGCTAAGGTAGAACCCACAGCAGGTGATCGGTAAGAATCACGGAGATGCTTCACTTGATTGGAGATTTTTTATTTTGTACTGTCCGATGGTGATGGCAGACAAATGAGTATGTGTGTGTGTTTGTGTGTGTTTGTGTGTGGTTCTGAAACAACAAGAAACATGAACAATAATGAATAAGTGAAAATGTAAACAACATGATCACAAAACTTATACAATAATATACAACAACTGAAAAAACCCTATCAAACATGGCAAAACTGACACAAATGACTACAAAGGTCCGAACTGGGCAGTGTCAGCTCTGCCTCAGAAGGCAGAAAACAAATGGCATTAAAAATAGAATAGCGCCATCTAGTGGTCGCAAAAATGTACAACAAGTATGGCTCCCTCTGGAGGCCATGAATATAATTACACGGGCCGCTCGAGGCCTGACTAGCAACTGCGTGACGAGGCGTTCCCCAGGGCCTACAACCAATAGAAGAGGCGCACAGAGCTAACTTGCATAAGTAGCAAACTAACGCTTGCATACGAATATGAAAGTAAAACAACATTCCAAACACATAACATTATACATATAATGTGGCACAAGGCTCGAGGTACAGTAGGCCCAGGCTAACTTATACCACAACAAAGAACAGAAAATACGATGTAACAACTCGCTCAATTACACGCGTTGAACAACAAACACTTACTTGCATAAGACGCACAATACACACAGTTAGAGGACAGCTGATACACAAAAGGCAGGTATAATAGTCTGCGCTACTAAAACACTGCTGCTGTAAACGACCTCTCCGACAGACTGACCACCGCTGCGGAATGAAAAGTCCAAGGCGTCTTCTGATTGGACAAGAGTCCAGGTGAAGTGAGGTGCATGGCAAGTGAGGAGAGAGAGAGAGTTAGTGTCAAAGTCAGTGGCTCCTAGCTGCCACAAGGGGGCCTTTTCTACAGCCGCCCCCAGATTTCTGTAGGAAATCTGCAACCAGAGAAAAGGCACCTGTAGATGATCCAAGGGTTAGTCTGGTAGCTCCGGAAGCTGGATAAGGCGTGTCACAGGCCGGGTGTAGGTCCTTTCACCCACCTTCACCTCTGCTGACCGTACTTTACCATCGTGGCCAGAGGTGATGCCAGTCACTTTGCCCACTGGCCACAGCGAGCGGGGCAGTTGAGGGTCGATAATGAGGACTGTCTTGTCGATGTGCAGGTCTGGGTTATCTGTGTTCCACTTCTGACGGGCTTGAAGGCTGGGAAGATAGAACCGGATGAAGTGCCTCCAGAAGTGGTCAGCCAACAATTGGCTGTGGCGCCAGCGTTTGCTGGTTAGAAGTTCAGATGCAGGGTACACCACCTGTGGCAGAGAAGCATCTGGTCGCCCGATCAGCAAGGAGTTGGGGGTAACTGGGTCAGGGTCTGCTATGTCTGCTGAGGTATAGCCTAACGGCTTGGAGTTGAGAATCCCTTCAATCTACACTAACAAAGTTCGCAGGACTTCTTCTGACACCAGCTGAGCTCCAAGTGTTGCTTGTAGAGCTTGTTTCACCGAACGGATTTCACGCTCCCAGCAACCGCCAAAGTGGGGGGCGTTTGGCGGATTGAACCTCCAGTGGATCTGCTGAGAGGCAAGCTGGGTTTGAAGGTCTGGTGTAAGGCTTGCAAAAGCCTCACTGAGCTCTCGTTCACCACCTCTGAAGTTAGTCCCTTGGTCTGAAATCAGCTCGAATGGTTTACCCCTTCTGGCAATAAACCTCCTCAAGGACATCAGGTAGGAATCTGAATCCAAGCTGGAGAGGAGATCAAGATGTACTGCCCGAGTGGTCATGCACTTGAAGATGATTCCCCAGCGTTTCTCACTCCTCCTCCCAATCTTCACTGAGTATGGGCCGAAACAATCCACCCCAGTTGAATAGAATGCTGGCTTGAGGATACGCAGTCTAGAAGGGGGCAGATCTGCCATCTTGGGCACTTGTGGCTTCCCGCGCCACTTCTGGCATGCCTGGCACTTGCGTTGGTAGCGGCGAATGGCCTCCCGCCCACCTGGAATCCAGTATTTGCGCCGTATTTCTGAGAAGACCCTCTCTGGGCCTGCATGATGTAGCTTTTCATCATAGTCTTGGATGAGTAGAAGAGTGACTGGATGTTTGGCGTCCAGCACTACAGGGTGAACAGTGTCTGGTTCTAGGTGGATGCTGTGGCGTAGGCGTCCACCCACTCGGATAAGCTGATCACTGTTGTCAAACTCTGGTGCCAGCATGAGAAGGCGGCTGCTCTTGCCTACTGGTTTTCCTGATTGCAGCTGGGCATAATCAGAGGGAAAACAGTCAAGCTGTACCTGACGGAGGAGTGACGATTGGGCTTGGTGATAGTCGTCGGCTGTGACGTTGCCTGAGGCCGCCCCGTGTTGACCTTGGACGGTAGCAACCAGGAGGTCCTTGAATGTGGAGAACTGTTTTGCATCTGGCAGAGGACCTGGAGTGGAGGTAAGACCACAGAAGGGAGGTTTCTTGAGCTCCTCAGATTGAAATGTAGCAGGCTGCAACTGGGGAGTTTGTGGCCATGTGTCTTGGCAACACCACAAGAAATTCGGGCCTTGGCCCCAGGGGCTGTTTGAGGTCAAGGTAGAAAGAGGTTTGCCACGTGTTATGTCATCAGCTGGATTCAGTGCAGATTCTACATAGCGCCATGTGTCACCTGCTGTGAGATCCTGGATCTCTGCCACACGAGTGCCAACAAACACTTTGAATCTACATGATTCAGACTGAAGCCATGAAAGCACAGTAGTCGAGTCAGTCCAAAGCACAACACGGTGAATGGGGAGTGTGAGCTCAGTCTTGAGGAGATTTGCCATTTGCGCGGCGGTAAGAGCTGCACACAGCTCCAAGCGTGGGATCGACTGCTGCTTTCTAGGAGCAACTCTGGATCTTGCAGTGACGAAGGCCACTTGTACCTCACCTTCAGGGTTCTCTGTTCTGAGATAAGCTACAGAGCCATAGGCTTGCTCCGAGGCATCGCAAAACACGTGGATCTCACGAAGGCTAGTGGAGGAGTCCAAATCAGGGGTGGTGTAACACCTTGGAAGTGTGATACCTTGCAGCAGCGGCAGCTCGTTCTTCCATTCCCTCCATGCAGCAAGTAAGTGATCTGGTAGATCCGGGTCGTCCCAGTCGCGCTTTTTGTCCCACAGGTGTTGGATGACAACCTTGGCCCTGGTGGTGTAGGGCACCAGAAATCCAAGGGGGTCGTACTGGCTCGCCAACACTTTGTAGATGGAGCGCATGGTGACGACGTCCCCTGTGGCAACAGCAGTTCGGCATTTGAAGGACAGGGTGTCCTCTTGACAGTCCCACTTAAGGCCCAGGGCTGATTCCTCCTGACCTGGGTGACCTTGGGCAATCCACTTTTCAGCGCTGGCCGATCTCACCTCAGCAGGAAGGTGACGGATTGTCTCTGGGTGGGTGCTAGCCCACTGACGCAACTCAAATCCGCCTTCAGCTAGGAGTTTCTGCAGCTGTGTGATGATGGCCTTGGCGTCTTTGACTGAGGCCACACTCTGAAGGCAGTTGTCCACGTAGAAGTGTTTCAGCACTGAAGCCCTCACTGCATCATTTGGCTGGGTATTGTCTATGGCATGTTTCTGTAGGGCATATGTAGCACAGCAGGGGCTACAAGTGGTGCCGAATGGAAGTACCTTCCACTGGTAGACTGTGGGCTCTGCTTCACGCCTCAGTTCCCTCCAGAGAAAGCGAAGGAGGGGCTGATCTTCTGGAAGGAGCCTGACCTGGTGGAACATACCCTTTATGTCACTGCTGAAGGCCACACAGTGTTCTCGGAATCGCAGTAGGACAGCGAGCAGGGACGGACCGAGTGTTGGGCCAGGGAGCAGGAGTTTGTTCAGATCAATGTCCCGGAACTGGAAGGAGCAGGTAAAAACCACTCTGTGCTTCCCGTTGTGCTCAACAAGATGATGGGGTATGTACCAGCTGCTTGACGTGTTCTCTGAGCTTGGTGAAAGCTTAGCGACATAGCCCGCCTGTTCGAGTCTCTGGATCTCGGCATTGTAGACCTGGGCTAAGTCTGGGGCTTTCACCAACCGTCTCTCTGTGTTTCTGAGCTGGGGGAGCACAGCATTCTTTGGGGCAGACAGACTGGGAAAGTTTTTAACCTTAAGCAGAGGAGTGGCATAGCGGAGGACACCATCAACCTCTACACGCACAGTCTTTGAACCCAAGCAGTCAAGGGCCTCCAGATCCTGTCGTGACCTCATGCTGACTTTTTCACTGCGCCATGGAAGGACATCCAGCTGCCACAGTCTCTCAACGTGCTGGTAGATGTCGGCTGGCGGGGCACCAAAGGAAGTGAAAAGACAGTGCTGTTCACTGAGGTACCGTTTGAGGTTATGAGTCGGACCCTGGAGAGTCCATCCGAGATTGGTTCGGACAGCAACTGGAGCCCCAGGTGACCCAAAGATGACAGGTTCAACTGGGGTCACCAGGTGGGGATGGTCTGAGCCAATGAGCAGCAGGGGTACAATGTCCTTGAATGCTGGGATAGGCAGTGTTTCTAAATGGCGGTACTTGGCCTGCAGGGCTTTGGTGGGATAGGTATGCTGGCCTAACCCAAGCTGGGGTGCAGTGAAGGCTCCCTGGATGTTGTACACCAGTGCTGGAGAGCTGACTGGTGAGATGGTGAATGAGACAGCCGCCCCGTGAAGCACCTGCAGCTCCTGTCTGACTGTGCGCAGGGGCAGGTCCTCGGGTATGCCTCGGAGTCCCAGCTGCTGAGCTGCTGAGTGGAGGAGCAAAGTGCGTTCTGAACCGTCATCCAGCACAGCGTAGGTTTCCAAGGTTTGGTCACCATTACGCAGGATTACCTTGCTAATTTTGAGAAGGACTCGGCTGCCCTGGGGTGGCTTGCCGATGTAAAGCACCTCTTCTGCTGTTTGCACGGACACGGGTTTACTTCCACTGGCTTTTACTGGATCCTGCCTTCTCTCTGCCTTGTCAGATTTGACTGGGCCTCTATCACTAACCTCGTGCAAGGCAAGAAGGTGCCTGCTGTTGCATGTTTTGCAGACCATTTTCAAATCACACTCCGATGATCTGTGTTCTCTGCCACATCGCCAACATCGGTTGTTGTCCTGGATCCAGGAGCGTTTCTGGGCAGTGGTGAGGAACTTGAAATTTGCACAGTTATTCAGCGAATGCTTGTTGTTGTCACAGAATGGACAAAACTTCTTGTCCTGGCGGGGGGGAGGAGCTCTGAATGACTCCCCCACTGGTTTGGTGTCAGTCCCCAGCATGAGGACTGACGCTTTAGGAGAGGGCTTGACAGCACTTCTAGAGTCCCTGGGTTTAGAGCTAGTGTCCTTTCTGTTGCGATACTGAACAATATCCTCCTGAACCTGGAGCTCGTACTCTAACCAGTCTGCTAAGTCCAGGAGAGTGGGGATTGGTATGCGCAACGGGTGGATGTAGCGCCTGAAACTGGATCTCAGGTCGTGTGGCAGCTTGCCCAGCAGACGAGAGACGTGAGAACCACAGTCCAGCTCAACTTGTCCCTTGAAGCCTAGCTGCTCCAACATGCTCACCAAGGATCGAACATTCAGAGCAAACAGTCTGAAGGACTTGATGTCCCCACTTTGGATGTTGGGTCCATCCATGAGTTCAGCAATACGCTGGAGCGCTAGTTGGTGTGGTTGCCCATACTGCTGGTTTAAAGCTGTCATAGTGTCTGTGAAGGGGTAGTCCGAGTTGCAGTAGGAATCAGCAACTAGCAATGCCTCTTCCAGTTTTAAATGGTCCACCAAAATCTGAAACTTGAAACGCTCAGTGGCATCTCTAGGGAGGAGATTCTCCAGGGCAATGCGGAGTCTGGCAAACTCCCGAGGGTTTGGACGGCAGAAGTCCGGGATAGTAGGAGTGGGCCCCCTGTAGGTCTGCTCCTGTCCCCCTGGCGGGCTCACAGTTCGACATCGAGACTCACGTCGTGTTGGAGGTGAGCTGCGTCGGCATTCAGGGGAATAGTCAGCGTAACGTGACTGTTCTCTGTATTCTCTGGTGGAATGGCGAGAGTCTCTGTGGTTTGCATAGCGCTCAGGTGAGCGAGAGTCATACTGGTATGATCTTCTGTAGTCCATTGACTCTCTGTCCTGGAAGTGGACAGACGATCTGTGCTTTGATGGAGCACCTCTGTAATCCGGCCCCTCTCTGTAGAGTGACTCTCTGGCAATTACATACCTTGGCTCAGGGCGGGCGCGGGTGTGCTCTGCTCTGATCCTGAGCTCCTCGTTCTGCAACTTGAGTTTCTCCATGGATTCTAGGAGACTCTCTCTTTCACGCTGCAACTTCCAGCATTCTCTTTGCCATTCAGCAACAGAAGGGTCCCATGTGTCAGTGACCATCCATTGCACGGGGCTATGGGGCGGCTGACTCACTGGGGATGCAGGGCGTGAATTCTGGCTGCTGTCGTCCTCTTCCTCTGGTAGCTGCTGGAGCCTTGAAGGACGCTCAGCGGAGGGTGGTGGCACTGGTCTAGACGGAAGATCTGATAGGTCGTAGTCCTGCAGATATGCGGGGATGGCTCTGGACCTCCTGACACGCACACTGGGCTCTTTATCCAACGGTGTAGACATCTTCTACTGCAAGCTCTGGATCCGGCTCGAAGGACCACTATGTAAGGAAGGATGTGCTTCCTACTTAAAGTTATTTACTGGATCGCTAAGGTAGAACCCACAGCAGGTGATCGGTAAGTATCACGGAGATGCTTCACTTGATTGGAGATTTTTTATTTTGTACTGTCCGATGGTGATGGCAGACAAATGACTATGTGTGTGTGTTTGTGTGTGTTTGTGTGTGGTTCTGAAACAACAAGAAACATGAACAATAATGAATAAGTGAAAATGTAAACAACATGATCACAAAACTTATACAATAATATACAACAACTGAAAAAACCCTATCAAACATGGCAAAACTGACACAAATGACTACAAAGGTCCGAACTGGGCAGTGTCAGCTCTGCCTCAGAAGGCAGAAAACAAATGGCATTAAAAATAGAATAGCGCCATCTAGTGGTCGCAAAAATGTACAACAAGTATGGCTCCCTCTGGAGGCCATGAATGTAATTACACGGGCCGCTCGAGGCCTGACTAGCAACTGCGTGACGAGGCGTTCCCCAGGGCCTACAACCAATAGAAGAGGCGCACAGAGCTAACTTGCATAAGTAGCAAACTAACGCTTGCATACGAATATGAAAGTAAAACAACATTCCAAACACATAACATTATACATATAATGTGGCACAAGGCTCGAGGTACAGTAGGCCCAGGCTAACTTATACCACAACAAAGAACAGAAAATACGATGTAACAACTCGCTCAATTACACGCGTTGAACAACAAACACTTACTTGCATAAGACGCACAATACACACAGTTAGAGGACAGCTGATACACAAAAGGCAGGTATAATAGTCTGCGCTACTAAAACACTGCTGCTGTAAACGACCTCTCCGACAGACTGACCACCGCTGCGGAATGAAAAGTCCAAGGCGTCTTCTGATTGGACAAGAGTCCAGGTGAAGTGAGGTGCATGGCAAGTGAGGAGAGAGAGAGAGTTAGTGTCAAAGTCAGTGGCTCCTAGCTGCCACAAGGGGGCCTTTTCTACAAATTGAATAAGTTCTATTTTTGTAAATCTGGTTTGCAGGTTCATGAGGTTGGCTCTGGTGGAATAGTGGCTACATGTTTTGTACAGAGCAATTTAAGAAAAAAATAATAAATGCTCTGTATTATACATTTTGTGTTGTTTTTGCAGGTTTATAGGGTATAGTTATGGAGAGGTATAGGGTTTACTTACATTTTACACTGAGTGTAATTGCATTACACCTGTAAGTGCAAATTGCTAGGACTTGGGTGTAAATATTACAGTTCTGATTTTGTAACACTAACTAGTGTAGAATCTTCAGCACTTATCAGTGTTAATTTAGTGACAAACACCAGTGTAGACATATATGTACACTAGGGAGTGTTGCTTTTAACACTGTGAGTGTTAAAAACAACACTAGGTCAGTGTAAAATATTTTACACTTTCAAAAGTGTAAATTTAACACTGAAAATTTAACACTTAACTCGATACATATAGACACTTAAAGTGTTAAAATTGACACTGTCATTGTTAATTTAACACTGGCGAATTTGCTACATTAAGTCCTCTTTACCGTTCAGCTGTTTCACTCAAGAAGGCAGGAAAAGAATTATTACTCAAGTTCTACCCATCACTGACTCTGCTGATACAATTGATCAAAATACACATGATATACATTTCAAACCACTGAATGTTCTCTTCAACTCTCTGTAGATTTATTCTTAAAAGCCCATAACTCATCACTATTTTATTTGGAAAACTCAACTGGCTACAACCATACAATAGGTGTCAATTTCACTGGATTCAACTAATTTTTCAATTTATTTACTTTAACTGTCCCCATTATCTACATCAAGATTCAGTCGCAGTAACATCGTCATATTCACTTAGAAGCACCCACTGTCTCACTTTTTCTGTTCTCTATTCCAACAAAGAAGTTGGATGCAGATCATTTCAGTACAAAGCCCCTTCAGATTGGAATAGATTACCCACACCCTTAAGAACTTTAACATCTTTCAATTCATTTAAATCATCTTTGTTTTCATATCTCAAAACTTCTTGTTTATGTTTTTAGATTGTCTTTTTTTATTCTTCCAGTTTGTTCTATTGTATATGTATATATATGTGTGTGTGTGTGTATATACTGTGTGTATGTGTAATATATATATATATATATATATATATGTGTGTGTGTATGTGTGTGGGGGGGGGGGGGGGGGGGGATTTTGAGCCGCCATCTTCAACTTGTTGTATTCATTTTTTTCTCAAATCTTGAATAAATTAATAATGTTGTTTTTCTTCATTAAAACATTTATTTGTTATTCCTTATTTAGGGAGAATACTACTAACTAATACTAACTAATGTCATCGGGAATATCAGATCAATAGATCTGTCATTTAGAGATTTCATTTTAGGATTAAACTAGAACTAGACCAGGAGAAAACCAAAACTAGACCAGGACTAGACCAGGACTAGTAGAGGACTAAACTGTAAACTCAAAAACTCAGCAGTATTTTGGATAGTGCTATTTATGGGGGTATCAAATCGACCGGTCCGGCGAAAAATTTTATAAAATGGGCATCGCGACAATGACTAAAGTGACCCCACTCGACAGCGCCTCCTAGAAAAATCAAAATTTCAAAATGAATGGGCAGCTGAAAAGAATATTTTGGCGTAGGCTGACAAAATTCGGAACAGTGACAGAGCTCAGGGAGACAAACAAAAAAGTCATTCATAACACTGCCCTATGACGTACAGGAAGTCGGCCATATTGGATCAAAAATTCGGCGCCATTTTGACTTGGGTGTGTGAAAAAAGATTCAAGTCCCTTGTGTTTAGTCCAAATGAGCTCAGATTTGACATGTCACATCTACACATATAGGTTCACATAAATCATCAATGTTTTTTCTTAACTCCTTACGGTTTGCCCGTAGCACGCCGGCGAAAAACGCCTTCATTTCCTGTTTTTTTGATGACCTCTCACGGCCACAGGCATTGGCCTAGAGAGCTCAAATTCAAATCACAACTGCGTGACCCCGGCCCGAATGTAATGAAATATGAAATATAATAAAAGTGAACACTATAGCGCCCCCTAGCATAGACGTGAAACGTCTACATTATCGGATCTGGACCAAACTCGGGAATTAAATTCTACGCAGGATTACAAGCAAATAAATATATTACAAACATGGGTCAATTTTCACGGTTGGCCAGCAGGGGCACAAATACTCCCAAAAAAATACTTTAAAATATATTACACGCACATGCTTTGTCCTATAGCACTAAAATTTGAATCACTAATGTTTGATTTTGACCTGATTATAAAACAATATAAAGTATATGAAAAGTGAACACTATAGCGCCCCCTAGCATAGACAAAAAACGTCAACATTATCAAATTTAGACCAAATATGGGGATTACATTCTATGCATGATTACAAGCAAATAAATATATTACCGACATGGGGCAATTTTCACGGTTGGCCAGCAGAGGTGCAAATACTCCCCCAAAAAATAGTTTAAAATCTATTACACACACATGCTTTGTCCTGTTGTGCTGAAATTTTAATCACTAATGTGTGATCTCAGCCTGAATGTAATACACTATAAAGTATATGAAAAGTGAACACTATAGCGCCCCCTACCATAGACATGAAACGACTATATTATCGGATCTGGACCAAATTCGGGGAATAAATTCTATGCATGATTACAAGCAAATAAATATATTACAGACATGGGGAATTTTTCACGGTTCACCAGCAGGGGCGCACTGACTCCTATGATATATTGAAAGGGGCATATTTAAAGGTGCATAATATAATTTTTCCGGTGGACGAGCTGGCGGCCTGGGCGGCTGTCGGGAAGAGCGAGTGGCGAGCGATACCAAAGCAGACACTGAAAACAGCATTTATTTCCTTTAAACTAAAATAAAAGAAGACAAAACTGATCCAGAAGTGTGATGGAGCTGTTATGTATCTCTCAAATGACTTTTCTATAGTTAAAAGTCCAAACATTCTGAGACTTTCTGGGCTATGACCAATAGAGTCTTATCACATCAGTTTATGTGTCCAACCAGGATATCGACTGAACTGATATGTGGGAGCCGATATCCGATTCAGCAAATGTTTCAGGATCAGCACCGATATCCGATACTAGCACTGGATCCCTATTTACTGTTAATCACATCATGTTCACTTCACCTTTCTCTACATTTGCCTCCCTTCCGTAATGTAGAAACCTTTAAAGGGTCAATTTAATGATCAAAATGCAACATGATTTACTTCTGTTACAGTTCAATACTAAAGATCCTGCTGTATCTGATTTTTAGCATCTTAAAAACATGGAAAACAGAACTAGTTCATTTGAAACAGTTTGCAGTGGTTCATAGTTATTCCTTATTTGCCTTATGCATTCTTAATTATTCACCATAACTAGTTTACAAGCACTTTTCACGATTTTCAGCGTTTTGCCATCACAATACAGCTAACAATAACTAGCATGCTACCCAGGCATTTCTTCATTATTATCAGACAATAAAATGCTTTCTAATTAGATACAAACATAACACAAAATATACACAATATATCTGTATTGGGGTAAGACAAACTTTGTTCAAGGACAGCAAACAGTACAGTACTTTTCATACATTTGAAACATGCACTGTTGCACTCAGGGTCGCACAGCCCCTTTTAACAAACTGCAGCTGTCCGTCCACACCGGCCCCTCCACATGACCATGGCCTCCTCTGAGCATAAGCCCCTCCCCTCGATCTGTCGCCGTGGAAACCTGTGTGTTGTCCCCAAGCTTTTTAACCGAGCGTTTGTCCCTTTTTCTCTGTCCTCGGGAATCACGCCACCACAGAGTTGGATGTGCTGTTTCCAAGACCTCAGGTGAATACCAAGTGCTCTCACTGCACAAACACAAACACAGTGAGACACAAAACTCTTTTAATGCAACAGTTTGTTCTTTGGTCAGTTTGCTCTGCACTTAAACGGCGACAGCAACATAGTCCAATTTGAACCTAAGGATGTTTTATTATTTCTTTAATCAACTTCCATTAAGTTCTATGGGACATTCGCCATTGGCTTTGCTATTCCTGGTTTCTACCAATACCACGGCCTATTCGCCCCTTTGTCCAAGTACCAACCCCATTCCCCAAAGCAGTGACAAAAAGGGCAGATCTTTATGTTCTAGGGCACCAAACCCATCCTAATGCACTCATGTCCCCTGTGCGGTGGTGGGCATTCACATTCAGCCTGATCCACACAACTAACGCTTTCGCCAACTCTCTCTAAGGTCCTGACTTTGTTAAGTTCCTTGTCACAGGTTTCTCTGAAGGCTTTCATCCTGGCCTCATCTCTCTTCCCTCTTCAGCTGCAAGAATCTTCAGTCCACTTTGAAGGAGACTCTCACGGTTGACTCTCTGCTGCCAAAGAGGTAGAGATCCTCTCTCCCTTTTCACTCACTTCCACTCACCTTTTCCTTCTTTCAGGATCGGCCCCATCTGGGTGGCCACCGGGAAGTACTTCTTTCTTCAAACTGGCTGTCCAAAGCACCAGGCTCTCAACGCCAACATCTACTGGTGCTTCTTTGGAATCTGTTGGAAATATGTTTACTAATTTACCACAAGGCTATAAGACCAGCCTCAAGTTCAGCAACCCATTCCTGGTGCATCTTCTGGGCGATTTACTGCTGGTATTTGTTATTATGATGTGAAATACTCGACTCTGATCTGATCTGACTGGAGAGAATCCAAACTGAAAACATTTGAACAAAGTAGTCACTCAGTTTCTAACCTTCAAGAAAGCCAAAGAGAATATTCTTCTCAAATTACTTTTACAGTTAACTTTTATTGTCATGTGGAAAAATAACGTTACACCTTTGACAGTATAAAAATATACACTAACAGGTTCCTCACTTACGTCTACTAGAGAAGGATATAGACACAAATGGAACAAAACATTTTATATTAATACAAATCAATGATACAATCAATGATATTAGTATATTAAGTTAGTACTATAAAGTAACACAAAACTTAAGAAAAAATACTTAAAACTTTACAAAAAAAAAAAAAAAAAAGATTTAAAGATTGAAACGTTGAGATTGAGAAGGCATTTAGGGTGACAGCTTTTCATTCATAACTGATACGTTTGATTAAATGTCAAATAATCCAGGCTTTAAAATGGGACGCCCAGGGCCACAATTACCCTGAGTCCTAAAATATATTGATTAACACATTTTATCACTGATTGTGTTTTGATTATCCATTGAAAAATAACTGCACCTGAACCATGACACACAAACTGGTTCTGATAATCGCAAAGAACAGGCTCTGTGCACAGCTGCTAAGTGTCTCAACGCTAATGCTAACTGTTATTAACACATAAAATATAAAACAGACCAACCGTTTTAAAGAAAAAAAACAAAAAAAAGAAAACCTGATTGTTTTTATATGTAGTTGGTTTCATTTTGTGGCTTTTAAAAATATGTATTATGTCTCAAAATGATCTTTAACATTGACTGTGTATATAAACGGACATAGCTAACCCGCTAGCCACCGTGGTCCAGATAGGAAGTGAGCATGGGCGCCCTTCTGGATCCATCGACTTTGACTCCAGTTCAGTCTGTATTGAGACATCCAAATTATGTCCTAAAAATAAAACATGGCCCTAGACAGAAAGACTACAAATATTTCTGAAAGTACGTTTCACCTCATCCAAGAAGCTTTGTTGTGTCTGAAATGACTTAGGAGGAGGGCTGACTTATTTCTCCTCTGAGCGTGAAGACCTGAAACCTTAATTCTCCTGGTTTTATGGGAGAGAGCGGCGTTACAGTGGGCAGAGCAGTGGTGAAAGCTCCTCTCCACACAAAGTTACAGTCTGCAGAACATCTCCAAAACAGTGGCGTCCAAAGAAAAAAGACGGCGGGTCAAAGTGTTGTCTTCTTTGATTAAATATAGTAGTTTAATGGGACTGTATGTAAGATTTCAGTTTGAATCTGTGTCCCCCGCATATGATGTAAACAAATCAACTATAACTTTTATTGCTAACATTCATTATGTATTTATTTCAATGACACATGGGGTATGAACTTGGTCATTTTGCATTGTAAAGAATAAGAAAAGTGTGTGATCTTGTTTGGCCTGGCCTGCCTGCTGCATGGGATAAGTAACAAACAGAAACCCCAAAGTCTATTTAACGATTTTAACCTAAATGTGTTTAAAACGTGTCTTTAGTTGTTAGTAGTTAAATTTCAAAACCACTTAAGTCTTATGGGTGAGGTGAAACATCAAATCATAACCAACTACTCATTCTTTTTGTGTTCAGTTGGTCTGAAGGATTGAAGCTGTTCACAGAGAAGCCTTTTGAGAGCTTCTGAACCAAACCAGAAAATACTTATTATGCAAAATTGACTTTTTTGACCTTTTAACCATGTTATATTGTTTTTCTCTCATCAAAAACATACCTGGAGTGGTATTTTGCTTCATTCATGCTTGTTTCACTAACCCATTAATCCAACATCATCTTCTCTGAGCACTTTTTACATTATGCTCAGATTGTTGTGTCATAGATAAAACCCCGGACTTCTCTGGTGCTGTTTTTAAGTCCATGGACACATTGCATCGTCAAATCGTGTTCACATCCAACACATGGCTCTATTAGCAGAGCATTCAGGGGAATAAGACCTTCATTTGTTTACTTAATAAATGTTCATTCCTGTTGCTGACAGCAAAGGGAGCTCCAATGCCTTTCAAATTTGCACATTTTAAATCATAATATTCACCTAAAACGACTTAATAAAAGAAACAAGTCTATTCACTTCTGCGTTGGAAAACATCAGTGCCCATGAGAGCTGACGTCGTAGCTCAAATGGATAGCTGCAGATCATGCAAGCAAGCAGGAGATTTTTTTTGTACCAAAATACAGAGAAAATTAAATAAAATTGGGGGAAAAAAAGTACAGAGCAGTGGACATGTACTGGTGGTGGTGGTGATAATGGACAACTTACAGAGGATAAATGAGAAACAACTATAACATGGTTTGAAAAAGGGTAAAAAAAAAGTCGATTTTGCATAAGAGGACCATTTTAAGATCGGAGACCACAGAACCTTCATCCTTCAAAGAACCTGACGAAGAAGGAGCAGACGGAGTGCCAGCCATCGCCACAGAAGCTCTGGACCGGGGCCATGTCACTAAGCATACCATCTTCATGAAGATCAGTCCTCTCAGCAGAGCTCCTCACCTCCTCTGACCCCACCCCTTCCTCTTCCTTCTTCTTCCTTCGATCTGTTTTGCCAGGCTCTGAGCTCTTGGTGGCCCCTCCCTTCTTCCTGCCCTTCCTCTCTTCCTCGGTGCTGTGCTGGGCCAGCTTCATGTGGGCTTCTGCCGGGGCCTTCTTGCAGGTCTTGGCCTTCAGGACCTTCTCTCCTTCACAGGCATTCTGTCTCTTCTTCAGTTTTCCCACCAGCTGCTTCCAGTACTGGCTGGACTTGACCCCATAAGCCTCACACAGGTCGGGTTTACCGGCGTACCGGCACCAGTAGTAGCTGCAAACAGAGAAAATAGAAAGTGATGACCGTCATCATTTTGTGGCCAAACCAGCTTGTCAAAGCCTGATCTCGTCAGATCTCAGCAGGGCAGGGCCTGGTTAGTACCTGGATGGGAGACCACTGGGAACAACAGGTGCCACAGTGGGGCACCAGTGTCAAAAGCTGCCGTTGTGTCATTAGACAAGACACTTCACCCACATTGCCTAGTATAAATGTGGTGTGTATGTGTGTGTGTGTGTGTGTGTGTGTGTGTGTGCGTGTGTGTGTTGGAGGTCTGATGGTGCAGATGGCCTTGCTCCTGTCAGTGTGTCCCAGGGCAGCTGTGGCTAAAGTAGTCTTACCACAGCTGAGTGTTTAGTGACTGAATAATTCACACAGTTGTAAAGCATCTTTGAGTGTCCAAAAAAGCGCTGTTTAAATCTGATGCATTATTATTATTATTATTATTATTATTATTATTATTATTATTATTATTATTATTATTATTGAAAAGTAACCACAAAAAACAAAAACAGTAAATAAGTGCCGAAAGTGTTCGACTGACCTGGCTTCTACAGCTTTCTCAGCTTTTCGGATTTTGTGGCATTTTTGCCTTTACTCAGATCATAAACTTTTTATTAATTCAAAATAAAAAAAAAAACATATGGTTAGCCTCAGCTCACTCTGCTCCTTCCTGGATTCTGACATAACTGACATGATTAAAACCTAACAATATTGCTCTCTTGCTAATTTCAACTACTTTTATGGTCCATAGACCTGATGGTGACTGTGGATCTTTTGACTGGACGATATCATAACTACACCGTCATTAGCCTACAGTGCATCCGGAAAGTATTCACAGCGCTTCCTTTTTCCCCACATTTTGTCATGTTACAGCCTCATTCCAAATTGTATTAAATTCATCTCTTACCTCAAAATTATACACAGAATACCCCATTATGACAATGTGAAAAAAGTTTTTTTTTTGACATTTTTTGAATTTATTAAAAATAGAAAACTAAATATTCACAGCCTTTGCCATGAAGCTCAAAATTGAGCTCAGGTGCATCCTTTTTCCACTGATCATCCTTGAGATGTTTCTACAGCTTAACTGGAGTCCACCTGCGGTAAATTCAGTTGATTGGACATGATTTGGAAAGGCACACACCGGTCTATATAAGGTCCCACAGTTGACCGCGCATGTCAGAGCACAAACACCAAGCATGAAGTCAAAGGAATTGTCTGTAGACCTGCGAGACAGGATTGTCTTGAGGCACAAATCTGGGGAAGGATACAGAAAAATTTCTGCTGCTTTGAAGGTCCCAGTGAGCACAGTGGCCTCCATTATTCGTAAATGGAAGACGTTTGGAACCACCAGGACTCTTCCTAGAGCTGGCCGGCCGTCTAAACTGAGCGATCGGGGGAGAAGGGCCTTAGTCAGGGAGGTGACCAAGAACCCGATGGTCACTCTGTCAGAGCTCCAGCGCTCCTCTGTGGAGAGAGGAGAGCCTTCCAGAAGGACAACCATCTCTGCAGCAATCCACCAATCAGGCCTGTATGGTAGAGTGGCCAGACGAAAGCCACTCCTTAGTAAAAGGAACATGGGAGCCCGTCTGGAATTTGCCAAAAGGCACCTGAATGACTCTCAGACCATGAGAAACAAAATTCTCTGGTCTGATGAGACAAAGATTGAACTCTTTGGTGTGAATGCCAGGCGTCATGTTTGGAGGAAACCAGGCACCGCTCATCACCAGGCCAATACCATCCCTACAGTGAAGCATGGTGGTGGCAGCATCATGCTATGGGCATGTTTTTCAGCAGCAGGAACTGGCAGACTAGTCAGGATAGAAGGAAAAATGAATGCAGCAATATACAGAGATATCCTGGATGAAAACCTGCTCCAGAGCGCTGTTGACCTCAGACTGGGGTGAAGGTTCTTTTTGCAGCAGGACAACGACCCAAAGCACACAGCCAAGATCTCAAAGGACTGGCTTCAGAACCACTCTGTAAATGTCCTGGAGTGGCCCAGCCAGAGTCCAGACTTGAATCCGACTGAACATCTCTGGAGAGACCTGAAAATGGCTGTGCACAGACATCTCCCATCCAACCTGATGGAGCTTGAGAATTACTGCAAAGAAGAATGGGCAAAACTGCCTAAAGATCGGTGTGCTAAGCTTGTGGCATCATAGTCAAAAAGACTTGAGGCTGTAATTGCTGCCAAAGGTGGATCAACAAAGTATTAAGCAAAGGCTGTGAATACTTATGTAAATGTGATTTATTAGTTTTCTATTTTTAATAAATTCAAAAACTGTCAAAAAAAACTTTTTCCACATTGTCATAATGGGGTATTGTGTGTAGAATTTTGAGGTAAGAGATTAATTTAATACAATTTGGAATGAGGCTGTAACATGACAAAATGTGGGAAAAAGGAAGCGCTGTGAATACTTTCCGGATGCACTGTAGATACCTTTCAGGTTGCAGCCGCCTGTATGTAAGGTGAAGTGTCTTGGATTTGAACTGGTGACCATCTGGATGATAGATATGTGGACCTTTTTGGCAAAAAAAATCTGTATCAGTGGGGAATATTCCAAACTATGGTTTTAACTTTCAATTTCCATAGAATCATGCAGGTGACATCCTTCCTCCAGAAAATTACACTTACACAGTGTTCCTTTAACCAACCAACCCATACTGCTATCCATAAAAAAACATAATAAAAACAATATAATTCAACAGTTACCTGGGCTGCTCTCCCTTGTTCTCAACAGTGCAGTTGACCATGAGGCTCACCAGACCTTCTCCAGATGTTTGCCAGATGCAGCGGTGGCCGTCCTTGGTGCTGAGTTCTCCAGAGCTGGGCACAGAACGGTTCCGGGTTCGTCTGGTAGGGGGCGCTGTGGAGGGCGGGGGCTGGCGGGGTTTGGGTTGCCCGGGCTGGCGCTTGGCCTCGGGGAGGGCGGGCAGGCTCAGGAGCACCAGGAGCAGGATGCTGACTGGTACCGAATTCATGGTGACTGAGGAGGGACAGACATATGTATTTTATTTAATATAGAAGCATTGTTCAGCTACAGGGTAAAAAATAATCTATGCAGTATATACGACTATATGTTTTGGTGGTTGAGATTGAAAGTGAAACTAAACACACTCAACAGAATTCAACAGCTTCGACTGGTACAGTTTCAGTGGAATAAATAAGCATACCATGACAATATGCTGTTTTATAATCGAAAGGAAAACCCAGTGTCAAAATCTTGGTCATTCTTGGTCATCTAAAGACAAGAATACAGCAACTGTAAATATGTGTCTGGATGTGGTCACTGAGAGCGAAAGGGACTATAGTTTTATAATTTGATACTTTTATAGTTTTACTTATTGACTGGCTGGATGAATGATTGCATTAAAGTCTTGCTATAACCTGCACAGATGTATGACTTCTTAGTGTAGGTCATTTTTATGTAGTTTTTTATGTTCACTGTCCCTGATGAATAAACAAATAAACTAAAGTAACTAGGGGTGGGACGAGATACAATTTTTCACAATACAATACAAGACGAGACATGAGACTGGATCTACGAGAAAGAGAAAAGACGAGATTTTGACATTATTTATAATAAATTAATTGTGCAATCCAGTTCCACTTTTGGCTTCACCATTTTTGAGTTACTTTATTTAATATTTAGCAGCTTCTCAAAAAATGTAACTCACCAGTATTTAACTCTTTTTAATCCAATCCAAATGTAAAAACATGGCCATCCACTGGTACTGCAGCAACAAAAATACTCTCCAGTTCAGAAAGTATTTTATATATATTTATAGAGCACAATGTAAACACAAACTGCTTGAGTTGGTCTGACAGGGACACACGGCTTTCACAAAGGTCATATTTTGTGATGATTTTTGCCTTTATTCAGTTCATAAACTTTTTTTCAGTTCAAAATCCTTATATAAAAACATAAGCTTAAAGGTCTTGTTTATATAATGTAAGACAATGATTTTAGATAGATATGATAGAAAGATAGATTCGTTAAAACAGAACCAGGAAAATAGCGGGCATCTATATCCATTATCTCATACTCCACACCCCCACTGTGATAGAAAATGCCTTTCAAACCAACTTGCATTGCCTTTAAACCCTCTCAGGATCAGGTGTGTCTGGCCTGTCCCACTGGGCCCGTGACGTGAGGTGACATGGTTTCACTGAATGTATAAACCTGGACAAAAGCCTGAGAGAGTCTGGAGTGGGGGGATGATGGGGCCATATAGAGGAGCAGTCAAGCATCAAAAACGATCTCCCAAGAAGAGGTCAGTGTGGAAATGTACCTGTCAATCACTGGGTGCCACCTCAATTCAGGACAAGGCTAAAGTCCTGTATATGTCAGAGAAAAGGAAAGTGCATACTGTGTCTCAATAGTTTACAAGTGAACTGAACTGAAAGGAAGGACAGAACTGAACAGGTTCATTAGATATGTATAAGGCTCCCAAGGACACAATTGTGATTTTCTGTTCAAAATGATGACTCAAGCGTGTACTGGAAAATATGCATTAAACTAAGGCTGAAACAGTGACAGTGACAAATTCTCATATATTAAAGTAATTGTTCACTTTTTACCAACATTGTTACTAAGATTCCCATCCTTGAGTGCCACTGGGGCAGCCTGTCAGGAGCAGTGGGGCCCATCTCCAGATCCAGGCAGGACCGGGTCTGGTTAGTACTCGAATGGGAGACCGCTGGGAAAATCAGGTGCCACGGGGGGCGCCAGTCGCAAAAACTGGCGTTGTGTTCTTAGGCAAGGCACTTCACCTACACTGCCTAGTATGAAGGTAGAGTGTGTGTGAGTGATGGTGGTGGTTGGATGGGCCAATGGCGCAGATTGGCAGCCTCACTCCCATCAGTCTGTCCCAGGGCAGCTCTGGCTACAATAGTAGTTTACCACCACCGAGTGTTGAGTGGATGAAGATTGAACTGTAAAGCGTCTTTGAGTGTCCAAAAAAAAGCGCAACATAAAACTGATCCATGATTATTACTATTATAGGACGACTTTAGCTGTTGTAGATGTTTTGAGTTGATGGGGGAAACTGTTGTGCCCAAAGGAAACCCACCCAGACACAGGAAGAACATGCAAACTCTACACAGAAAGGCTGGGCAACCTGGGAATTGAACAACTATTGAGCTGCAAAATTAAAATTTTATTGTTACTGGATATATGGAATTATGTTTAAATATTGTATAACCAAAACCTCAAATTAGCCACCATTTGCTTTGTCAAAAAATATTATTTAAGTTAGTTACTTTTTTCTTTACTAAATAACTCCATATATTGTAGCTTCATATATTTTATGTCTTCTGTGTGTATCTACTAGTAAAATGTAGAAAGTAGTCAAAAAATGGATATACTGAGGGGTTATGTTCAGTCTTTTGACTGTTAGTGTAAGTGTAGGTCTGTTAAAAGTACTCCATTACTCACTATTACGTCATTTTTCTTTGCACATGATCATGGTTAGTTTGTAGGAATGGGACAAGGTCTCATGCCACAAGATCTAACGAGACAAAATTGCCACAAGATTGTACGGACATGAGAAAAATGATCTCGTGAGATTTTCCCCCCTAAATTTACCTTTGGCTTGGACAAAAAAAGAGTTAAGAGCTGGTGAGTTTTGCAATTTGAGAAGCTGTAGTCCCAAAACACAGTACTACAATGACTTCTTAAAGGTGGAGGGTCCATCCAAAGCTTTTCTCCATGGCATTAAACCTTTCTATCATCATGGAGACCAAACCAGATCAAGTTTACAGGTCAGATCTGTGGAGAGGCAACCCTGCTCACTGTCAGAATGCCTGTTTTTCTAGGTATTTTGGAGCTATAAAGCCACCTGTGATTGAATAAATATAGGTAGAGCTGTTTAACGTCATACTGTGGAACATTCCAGACAGAGCAGTGACATCTCCATAGAAACAAATAGGTGATGGACCACCAGCCACAAAGTTACATAGTGCACCTTTACGTATTACATAACATAAATACAAATAGTGAAGCCAATATTGTGAAAAGGATTGTACTACTTTATTATTATTTATTACAAATTATGCCAAAATCTCGTCTTGTCTCATTCTCGTGGACCCAATCTCGTGGTGAGTCTCGTCTTGTGAAAATTGTGTCTCGTCCCACCCTTATTAGTTAGAGCTGAAAAAAGTAAAATTGTGAACTTTCTGGGTATTCTGTGTAAACAACTCGAGGAGCATGAAGATTTGACAGAAGAAACCTGACTAATACAAGGATTCTATGTTGGATGTTTTGTTCTTTGCAGAGCACATTCTTTTGTCTAAATAAGTGCCGCTTGTACAATTTCATAATTACACCTCATCTTGTGGTGACCCATGAAGCTCCTCTGTGTTTTTAAAGTTCATATGCCTTCACCAGACTCATTCTCTACAATGCTTTAAGGCAAGCAAAATCTGTTATGGGAAACTATGGATGCACCGATACTGATACTGGAATTGAATATTGAGAAAATAGCTGGATCGGGTATCGGTTCTATGATAGCGGTTCAGTCGATATCCTGGTTAGGCCTGGTTGTATGTAATAAGACTATTTATAGGTTGGTTTGGGCCTAGAATGTCTCATAATGTTTGGACTTTTATTCTTACTTAATTGTGTACTGTGCAACTTTTCAGGAGGAGGGTTCGCTGCCTAATTGTCTCCATGGAAATGTTTCTGCTTTGCCCGGAATGTTCCACAGTATGCCATAAAATGTAGCCATCTTACTTTAAGTGAACTGCAGGGATTTTTTTTTACTTTATGTCTCAAAATACCTTAAAAACGTGCATTCTCATTGTTAACGTAGTCGCCTCTCCACAGATCTGTAACGTGGCCTTGTAGCGTCTCTTGTTTCTTTGGAAATGGATATGTTTAATGTTGTGCTGTAGAAAATTCCAGGCCAGACATCTCCATGAAAACAAATATCGGCAGATACTTAAAGTCATTTAACTAACTGAAGTAGGCCTGCCACGTAACACATTTTGAACTACAGCGTAACTTTTTGGTTGAGGGTCAATCACTTTTTTGTTTCTATAGATATGTCATTGCTCTTCCTGGAATGTTCCACAGTGTAACATTAAACAGCTCTACTTTACATTTATTCAATTACAGGTGGTTTTATAGCTCAAAAATACCTAGAAAAACAGACATTCTGACTGTGAGCGGGATCGCTTCTCCACAGATCTGACCTGTATCTTAGTCTGGTTTGGTTTCCGGGACAACAGAACAGTTTAATACCATACTGTGAAACATTCTAGGCAAAGCAATCACATTTCGATGGAGAAAAACATTTGACGGACCCTCCACCAGAAAAGGTACATGATGCACTTTTAATCTTTGTTTTTTTAGTTGTGTTTTTATAATTTAGTCTGTGGGATTAGATCATTGGTCCAGAAACGGGCACGAAAACAAAGCCTGTCGCATCAAAACAACAATAATCCTTCACTCATGCACCCTGCCCCTCCCTAAAAAAACACCCCCTGTCCCCACCCACCCAAAATCATCTTTAGGGATTACGCGGATTTAAGGCCACATGATAATATAAAAGATAGTACTATTATTTAAAGGTGCACTGTGTAACTTTTCAAATGCTTTTCTCCACGGAGATGTTATTGCTTTGTCTGGAATGTTTCACAGTAGCATTAAACCTTTCTATCTTCACGGAGACCAAACCAGACCAAGTTACAGGTCAGATCTGTAGCGAGGCGACCCCGTTTACAGTCAGAATGTCTGTTTTTCTAGGTATTTTTGAGCTATAAAACCACCTGTAATTGAATAAATGTAAAGTAGAGCTGTTTAATGTTAGACTGTATAACATTCCAGCCAGAGCAATGACATATCCATAGAAACAAGCAGGTGACGGACCTCCTATACCAAAAAGTTACACAGTGCACCTTTAATGTTGAAAATGGTAGTCTATTAACTACAGAAAGAGTGTTTTTTATTATCATCGTGGTATCAGAATTAGTATTGAGTATCAAGTCCTTATAGTATATAGTATAGTATCGAAATCAAGTTTGAAATGTTAGCATCGTGACGACCCAAACGCCCAAATGCTTTTGTTTGTAGCAGTTTATTTTCTGTTTTTCAGTGCTGCCAACATGAAAAAATACTGTTATGAAACACCTTTTGAATATTAAACATTTGGAATATTTTTGTCAGTGAATTTTAAAGAGAAAGTTGTTTTTCTCGTTACCCCACAGTTACCATGTTACAAAGATAATAATCTGTTTTGAATGCCAATGCAGTTCTATAGTGCATCCGTTCATTTCGCTACAGCTAAAGCACTTTCAGCTTTGTTTTTATTAGTTGTGTGTAAAAAATCTAGTCTATGGGATAAGCTCATTGCTTCCAGAAACGGGCATCAAAACAGAAATAATTCACCCGTTCACTCTAAACAACATCTCCTGCCCCACCCACCCAAAATCGTCTTTCTTGATAAGTCAGAACCGCTATGGAATTTACCCGAACGATTACAAAGACATAAGACCACACGATAATATAAAAGAAAGTACTATTATTTAATGTTGAAAATGACAGGGTATTAACTAAAGAAAGAGTGCTTTTTATTATCATTGTGGTATTGGAATCAGTATCGAATATCGAGTCATTTCTGAGTATCGAAACTGAGCTGGAAATGTTAATATCGCGACAACACCAATGCCCAAAAATGGAGCAATTTATTCTTTACTCTTTTTTAGTGATGTCAACATAAAAAAAACATAATGCTATTAAAAATACTGTTCCAGAAGCGAAAAAACGAAGACCGAGCGCATCAAAACAAAAATAATCCTTCACCCATGCTCCCATAATCATCTTTAGAAATAAGTCGTGACACACATTAGCACGTTAGCACATTAGCTTACAGTCAAACGTATTCAGAATCAGTACAGACTTTGTTTTGTTAGTTTTGCTGCTAGTGCGTTCTTACCATGTGACGCTTCTTGGGCTCTGAGTCGCTGTGAGAACCCGGGGGCCACTGACACCAGCATAAAGAGTCCAGGGACAGGGGATAAAGGAGGGGGAGGAGAAGGGGTGGAGGGGCCCCAAAAACTCAGGGCCCCTCCCACAAACTCCCCACACAAAGCCCTATGAGAGAGAGAGAGTGTGTTTGTGTGCGTGTGTGTGTGCAGTCATTCTATTGCCTAAATAAAGAGTGTTTTTTATTATCCTCATGGTATTGGAATCAGTATTGAGTATCGAGTCTATTCCTTAGTATTGAAATCATGTAAGAAAAGTTAGTAAAGCCCAAATGCTTTTCTTTGGAGCATTTTGTTGTTTTTTTCAGTGATGCCAACATGAAAAAATACTTTTATTAAACTCTATTTGAATATGAATTATCTTGGAATTCCCACACAAAGCCCTATGAAAGTGTGTGTGTGTATGTGCGTGTGTGTCTGTAGGTGTGTGTGTATGTGTGCCTGCGTTTGTGTAGGTGCGTGCGCATGTATGCGTATGTGCGTTTGTAGGTGCGTGTTTGTGTATGCTTGCGTTTGTATGTGTGTATGTCTCTCTATGTGTGTGTGTGTGTGGTGGAGGGGGGAAAAGAGTGTGTCTGTAGGTGTGTGTGCGCGTTTGTGTGTATTTGTCCGTATGTGTATGTACTTGTGTGTGCAGTGGAGGGGGTAAAGAGTGATGGGGACAGAGGGCACCCTTGCCAAGTCCCCTCTCTGTGTTTGACAGCGACACAGCTCCAGGGTTCAGATGCCTCGGCTCTTTCAGTGCAACAGAACTGCTTTGTTCACACTCGGAAACCATACGCTTCAAGGAAACGGAGCCCATTTCACTGGCGTTTAAAGTGTTTCCTCATTAGTTTAATGGACAAAGAGTTACCGTGTACAAGAGCAATTAATGAGGGGAGTTTGGTTGTATTAATCAACACATCCTTCAGCAGTATGGTGTGAAGTGGGTTAGAAAATGGGCCAGTCTGTACTCAACTTTTAAAGGGCCCATATTACACTATTTTCGGATCTATGTTATACTGTTTTTCCTCATCACAAAAAGACCTGGAGTTGTATTTTGTTTCATTCACATGTTTAAAACACAAACCATGCATATTTTGTTCTTCTCTCAAACTTAAAACAAGTGCTCCATAGGCTCTATTCACGCGTATCAGAAGATGTTTGGAAACATGCGGATGACAAATTCTGGTGTAGTTCCCGACACTGGGCATGTGATAAAACTGTGGATTCAGCAGCAGCGTCTTCACAACCTGCCAAAGCTTTCCATGGGGGACAGGACTTTAATCACATCTTTAATGTCACTTAAAGGCAGCTGCAGAATATAACAGAACACTACAGTGACATCTTTTTTTTTTTAAATTAAATTAGACAAATTACAATACACAAATTAATTGGCAATAAAAGGAAAAAAGGAAGAATACAATGACGTCTAGATGAAGAAAACCGAGTCATTTTCTCAGTTTTCCCAGATTTTGTCAGAGTTACTATGGCCAACAGAGCCCAAAGGAAGTCGTCATCCGCGTGTTTCCAAATGTCGGCCGGTTTTGTGACGTAAGCGTGAACAGAGCCTATTGTTTTTATGCCCTGAAATAGTCAATCTCTATTGAACTAAAGGTAAAAGATAACTGTTGACATCACAAAGTGGAACAGAGCATTTTGAGCTTTGGAGATGTAGACAGACTAATAATAAAGTGTTACTCAAACATGTGTGAATGAAACAAAACACAACTGCAGGTCTGTTTTTGACAAGGGAACAGCATTATAACATGGCTAAATGCTCACAAGAGTCAGTTTGTGTAAAATAGGACCTTTATTGTCATAACATAGAGCTATGGGGACATTGGAGTTAATATCTGGCAGCTGTGTGATGCAAAATGTTCTAAATGATTTGCTCACCAAAGCCCATGTTCAGATAAATGATTTAATAATATTATAAAATTAAACCACGAATCAAAGTGCTAAAAAATATATATATATATTTAATCTTTGCTCACTTTTAAAATTATATAGACCTTTTTCACAAGGGCTGGAAGTGCCGCTCTGTAGGGTTGCGGAACTTCTGGTTAATGGTTTTCTATGGCAAAATGTCTGTGTAAATGTCTGGCGTATTCTCCACCAGCTTCATAAATCTGCTCCATCTCCAAATCTTCAACCAACAAGATCCACGAAAGATAAACATTCGAAAGCTTAAAGGCAAACAACGACTAGCATTAGTGAACTACTCTGAGCAAAACTAATGTTACGGTAATGAATAAAACATTAGTAACTTGTTCACTCAGACTGATTCTAGAATTCAAATTAAAAATCAATTTTATGACGTAGATATTAGTATAGATAGACAGACTTGTGTAGTTCAAATGCTTGACATCTCTAGTATACCATAACGTTAGTCTTGCCAAGTAGTAGTTCACTAAAGCTAGTCGTTGTTCACCTTTAAGCTTTCGTCTTTCTTACCTCGATAAATTGTGGATAAATTCTTGATGGAAGAATGTTTATCCTTTGTGGACTTTGTTGGTTGAAGATTTGGTGACGGGGCAGATTTACTGTATGAAGCTGGTGGAGAACGCCAGACATTTCCACAGACATTTTGCCATAGACAATCATTAACCGCCATTAAAAGCTGTTGTGAAAAAGGCCTATGTAGTCATATACTCACATAGACATCACAACCCACCAGGACATTTTGTATTTGTATTAATTTATTAAAGTATTAAAAGACAAGATAACGCAAAAGAAAAAAACATTTTTCAGGGCCGTTTTCTCCACTTTGTGCTCTCCAAACTCTAAACTCCTCGCCATAATGTTCACTCACACAAACAGGTCCTCGCTGTAACGTTTCAAAACCTGGTTCAAGTGTACACAGCTTTTGAAGAGGTACGGCGGAGCGCTCTCCACATGTTGATGCCCGTTCTGAAAATTGCTTTAAATGACTGAACAGAAGAGACGCAGAACTAAAAAGCAGCTCAGTGCTAAAGAGGAGGGGAGGTAAACTGTCCCAGGTCATTTGTGTCATTTGTGTTTTCAGAATGAACCACAATAAAAGAATTGTCATTTTACAGGACATTTATTATGGATTCTTTTGTATTATGGATTCCACGTATTTGAGCAAAATGTGTCAAATATTGTAGCTGTTGAGGTCAGAATAAATCCACTGCGTACTGTCTGCATATAATTAGAATGTGGAATCAGGAAGTGCGTGGTTAGTATGCTAGTTGTTGTTCTGATGCTTATACTAAACAAATTACGCATTCATATAAACTGCAAAATACCACAAAAACAACAAGAGCCTGATGTCAAAGAAGGCATAATAATATAAATGTACAGTATATGTACAAGTAAAAATAAAATAAAGTAAATACAAAATATATCTTGGCTATAAACAAGAGGTCATAAGGAGAAACAGTGCAAAGATGAAATAATGATTGACAGGACATGAATTGTTGTACAGTTGTATGGAGTGTGATGTAAATATAGTTGTGAAATGGCAAATGTCAGAAAACGTTGCACGCACCTTTAGAAATGCACATACTTTGCTAACTTCCCTCTGCTTTGAGCTCGGAGACAGTGGGCCCTCCTCTTCTCTCCGGCACAAAGGCTCCTGTCTGGATCTGGGTCACAGCTTAGCCCCCTGCCGGCACCTGCCATCCCACCCAGCTCCTCCGCATTCAGCTCTGAGGAGGCCCTGTCAAAGCCAAGCGCCCGCCAAGTAGGGGAGGCTGAGAAGAGGTTCCGGACAGTCCACCCCGATCACCAACAAATATGTCACAGTTTTTGTTTTTTGTTTTTCTTGTTCTTTGTGCAGTTCTGGAGGGTTTGGGAGTGAGAGCTACCAACATCAACATGTACTTGAGTGTAGTATAGCTAAAAAGTTTTCTTAAAGTGGACCTATTCTGCAAAATCCACTTTCCAGAGCTTTGTTTGAAACCACATTATAGTTGTTTCCTTTCTCATTCTCCCTTTCGAAGTTGAATTTGGAGTGATTTGTGCACATCTTTAATAGCTTATTTTCAAGTTGACATTTTGATGCTCATCTTCCATTTGTACTGGCACTGGTACACGCCAGATTTTTACTTCGTTCTCCAATTTTTTTTCTTAATGATGTGATACAAAAAAGAAAAAAAATCTGCTATAAAAGCATGTTAAAAGTCAGAGTACAGTGTATGAAAGACAACAGGGCCGAATGTGTACTGTCAGTGAATACTTTGTGTGAAGTGATGCTCTCGAGGAATACAGGGAGCAGAGTACTTTATGTACCGAAGTACCATAAAGTTTAATGCAAATAAGAGATGTCTTTATGGTGCATGGGAAAAGAAGTTAGTGATACAATTGGATGCTAACAGTTAAAAATTTGGACATACTTTTTCCATCTGTGTTTCTTGTTTTTCATGATAATTTAAATGATAGATTCTCTCTAAAAACATCAAAACTATGAATGACTCATGTGGAATGGAGCAAACAAACAATAAACTCAAATAACTTAAGGCTTGCTTTCCGTTTTTAAAAAAAATAATCTTTACACTTTGCTTTGATCACTGCTCTTGGCATTCCAGTAATGAATCCTGACATGCCACAGCGGTGGAGTGAAAACTATTTCAAGAGCTCATTGAGAGAAGGACAAGGGTTTGAAGCACTGTCAACAAAGCAAAGGGTGGAGACTTTGATTCTGAATCTACAATATAAAATATATTTAGTTGATCATTCCACATATCTTGTTTCATAATATATAAAATGTAGAACATTATAAACAAAAAAGTCAACATTTTTGACTAACAGTTTATAATACAAAGGGAGTCGTTTAAATGGGGTGAGCATTAATTAGCAATTTGGTGACATCTAATGGTGGAAATAGAGGATGTACTTAAGTGCTCTGACCAGAGACTGATCGCCTTCCACTGTTAGAACAGCATTGTTTTTGACATATTAGGGTGGCCATGATTATTCAGAATAATTGTGACTATTTGACTGTTTAAAGGGCCTATTTTACACCATTTTCTGATTTGTGTTCTAATGTTTCCTCATCACAAACAGACCTGCAGTTGTTTCGTTTCATTCACACATGTTTAACACACAAACGTTGTGATGTCATGGCAAAACAGAAAGTGCTCCAGTGTATTTTTAAACTCCATACACCTTCACTAGAATCGTTTGAAAAAAAAAAAAGCAGCCCTCACTACTGAACTAAAAAGGTAGCTGTTCACTTGAAAACCACAACTACATGACATCACAAGGTGGAACAGAACATTTTGAGCTTTGCAGATGTAGACAGACTGATAATAAAGGGTTACCTTCTGCCTTTTGTCTTGTTGCTAGAACATGCAAGGACATAATGTATAGGAGGACTTCATTATTGGATCATCTGATGTTTCTAACCTTGTAAATGTGTCCATTGTCTTTGAACAATGCAGTTTGTCTCTGCTGATGAATGAAGAGAACTCTGAGCACTGACTTGAGCAGAGGCCAGAAGTCAGATCTGGAGAGGGAAACGGTTATGCAGGGAAACTCAATCCTGTTTAAATGAAATAAAATAATAATACACCAGATTAAAGTTTATGGTACACTTTATTCTCTTATTACTCTACTACTCCTACTTGAGAGAGAGAGATACTTCACGATTCCAAGGGAAATTCAAGTTTTGCTGCAGCATTTCCACTGTGCGTCTCTGTGGCCTTTGTGTGTCAGTCAAAGGTCTCAGTGCAGTTTAACAGAACAAATGGTCAGGGAGCATCAGCAGACCCTGTGTCAGGGCAGTTTCTCACAAACTAATTTCTTGGAACACTACTTTTACTTGAGTAATATTATTTTAAAATAACCTTAATCATTTTTGAGTACAATTTTTGACTACTCTCCTCACCTCTGTGTCTTACAAAAGCCTTTCAGTCTGTCTGTCTTTAGTCTGTTGTAACACTTCACAACTATAAAAAAAAAAAAAAAAAACATCTGATGCTTTAAAAACAAAAAAAAAATCCTCCTAAAATCATTAATCTCCTCCGCACTTGCTGAGATACCCAAGGCTCCTGTGTGTGTGTGTGCGTTCCTTTGTGCGCACTCTGCAGAGGAGTCCTTCACACGGGCCCTCGAGCATCTCAAGAGGAGCCCGTAATCAGTGCGGGGATGTTAGCATGCGCTCTTCTACCATGATTACCTAGAGCTAAGACGCCACAGCGAGCAAGAGGGGCACAGGACGGCTAACAACTACACGCTAACAATACCGCGCAGGTCATTGAAATCCCATTCAGAGCTGATGGAAGTGTACTTACCGCTGGTGTGTTTGGACAGATGGAGTGACAGGTGAAGCTCGAGAGGCTCCACGTACCATGCGGGATGTAAATGGAAGTGAAGAGGGAAGGTAGAAAAACTGACCGAGCTCGAGTTCAATAATGGGAAGGAAATTGGCTTATCTTACAGGGCCTATGTTGCGCGGTTTTCAAATCTGTTATAATGCTGTTTCCTCATCACAAACATAGACCATTTTTTGGACTATAAGTCGCACTTTTTTCACGGTTTGGGTGGACCTCCAACTTATACTCAGGTGCGACTTATATATTAAAATATATCATTTATGTGTTATTTGTTATGTGTTATTTTCACACTGACAGCCTCGAGAGGGCGCTGTAGGCTTTTGTGCCAGTATCTGTTACTCTTATCACGCTATTCCTCCTGTACCACTGGCACTTGGCGCTCTACTGCACATGTCTCCTGCAGAAAGAGCCGCTGTCCTGTCTGGGATCATGTCAGTGTCTCGGAGGATTTCAGCAGATTTCAGACTCTCCCGGGGGCGGGGATAGGTGTATCGATCAGGTATGAGTGGATGTCCGGCTACTGAAGTTTGAGATGTTTCTTCTCATCATTTACACACTCACCTGCATTTAACACACACTGGTCATTAAGACGTATCCTACTCACTAATGTTCATTTAGCATCATTATTTTATCACACTGATAAACTGTTAATCATATTCTGCTGATTACAAGCTGCAAGTAGTGAAATATGCAGCCGAAAACAGTAATCGAGCAGCAGAAAGAAAGTTTGGAGTGAGCGAAAAACTTGTGAGGGACTGGCGAAAAGCCTTCACTAGAATCATTTGGATAATTTCAGTCCTGGAATTGCCAATCACTACTGAACTAAAGGTAGAAGGTACATGTTAACTTGAAAACTACTACTTCATGACGTCACAAGGTGGAACATAGTATTTTAAGGATTAGAGATGTAGAAAGATTAATAATAAAGGATTACGCAAACGTGTGAATGAAACAAAACACAACCCCAGGTCTGTTTTTGATTCGAACATTGGCTTAAAGCTCACAAGAGACACATTTTGAGTAATGTAGGACGTTTTCTAAATCTACAATGCAAATAATCACGGAAATAAAGAAGAAATGAAAAAGCGTACAAATGCTCATACTGTAGACCTTTGTTATTGCAGTGTCTCAGCGTCATCCGTGTACCCTATTATCAGCACCTCTCCCTGGGCTCGTGTTCTCTCTACAATATTACATACAAATGAGCAGACGTTTACAATGTGCAGTCATTCACATCAAAGCAATTACACCGCCACCCCCTGTTGTGTTGGAGGTGCAATTGCCTCAGATGAAATACAGATCCAGGTAATTATACAACATAAGTGTATAATTGCGAGTTATTTATTTCACATGTTAATCACAGTTATAAACCGACGTGAGTCATATTCATCACCTTCAGAGATTCATACAATTTGTTGGTAATTGCTAGAATAACACAATGCTTTTTCAGTTGAAGCTATTGATACTTTGCAGCTGACGTCATCAACATTCTCTGGCAGTGCGATGCTAACTGTAGGCATGCTCTGTCTGAAGCTTTTGTTAGACTATTAGACTCACATGAAGTTTACTTTAAAGGTCCTACTGTATATTACACAAAATTGACTCTTGTGAGCTTTTAGTCATGATGGAATGTTGTTACCTCATCAAAAACAGACCTGAAGTCGTGTTTTGTTTCATTCACACATGTTTGAGTAATCCTGCATTAATAGTCTGTCTACATCTCCAAAGCTCAAAACGCTCTGTTCCATTTTGTGACGTCATGAAGCACTAGTTTTCAAGTTACCTTTAGTTCAGAAGAGATTGGAAATTCCAGAGCTGAAATTATCCATATGATTCTACTGAGGGTGTATGGAGTTTAAAAACACAGTGGAGCCTGCGTTACTACATGACATCACAAGGTGGAACAGTGGGTTTTCAGTGTGAGAGATGAACACAGCCTAAATATGCAGGTTTGTGAATTAAGCATGTGTCAAAGAAACAAAACATAACTCCAGATCAAGTTTTTGATGAGGGAACAACATTAGAACAGATCAGAAAACAGTGTAGTATGAGCCCTTTAAACTTAGTCAAGCAAAAGATGACCACCAGGCCAAGTAACAGGTCAGCTCTGCGGAGAGGCGACCCCACTGTATGTTTTTTTTTAGGTATTTCCGCCAATAAAAACCCTGGTAATTAAATAAATGCAAGTATTTCAAACACCTCGTCCTCCCTTTAATGAGTGACCTGCTCAAGACTCAACCTTTTCACAGTGACACTCGCACATAGCCACAGCTCTTGTTATCGCAGAGCTCCTGTTTGTGCCACTACAGAGAGTACAGTGCTTAAATACCACTCTCAAGGCTGTAACATGGCATGACAACCCACCATAACTGAGCTGACATTTACTGTAGCCCATGTTTAGAGACACAGAGTTATTACGTGCTGACCTCAATTATCTGGAGAAATTTTGAAAAGACAATCATTCAAATTACAGAGTCACCAGTGCCATTTTTAATGAAGTCACACCATCTGTTGTCAATTTCCCCCATTCAAGTGAGATATTTTTAGCTTTAAAGAGGTTTCTACCACGTTATAATCTTGTTCCTTCATCAAAAACATGCCTGAAGAGGTTTCATTTGTCATTTACACATGTTTGAGTAATCCTGCAGTCTCTCCAAGGTCCTATTCAAACCCTCCTTACAATTAGCTCCCACACGGCAATTTTCCATAAAAATACGAAAGCATGATACAAAACAATACGCTACCACAAACTTGACGTGATGTGCAGTAGTTTTATTAGTAAAATGCACTCCAGTTGTGTTGTAATATCGCTCTGAAGAGGGAGTGACTTAGCACCAAAGACTGTATTTAAGTTCTCATGCGGGCTCCTACTGACCCTGGCTCCCACTGACTTACATCGTTCAATGTTCATATTAACCCGCTCTACATGATCCTGTTTAATTTATTTTTCTTTTTCTCATTATTTTGCTAGTCAAAAAAGCCTATTCATAATATAGAGCCTGGCTGCAAATTCGCTCCTGTAACCGTCGGCAACGCGAGCTTCATTTGAGTGAGTTAATACATTGTTTCTGGTGATTAAAGCATTTTCAAAACCATAAAAGCGAGGCTAGTTATCTCAATATATTATGCATATATTAACAGTTAATAAGCCTACCCCATAGAAGTGTAATACCGCCTCTTTAATAACAGCAGCATTTTAGCATTGAGCACATTATAAACAGAGAGTAAGTGATTGGTTGGTGGCTGGTTTATTTTAAAACAGCACCGTGTATCGGGGCCATTACTTCAAGGTTAAAAGTGTTTTGAATGTGGCTCCAAGTTTTACTCATTAGACGTTTAACACATCACAACAGTGTCCAAATGTGACACTGAGGAAATCATTCCCCGGTGTATAATAAACGCCATGGAGAATATTAAACCATGCTGAGGTGGTTTGTTTGTCCTTGGTGAATTTTTATGAGAAAGGGTCGAGAAATGTCAATGAGTGAATGCAGTAAAAAATGATAATATCCATCCATTTTCTTCATGGGGACAGCAGTCTGAGCGGTGATGTCCACACCATAACGTAGATTGACCGGTAAATGGAGAGTATTGTCTTTGGACTCCTTCCTCCTTCTTCACCACAACAGTCCGTTAAAGTGACTGCATCACTGTAGATTATTTTGGTTACAAGAGCAGAGAGATGTTTGTCCATTTTGGAACAGTTATCTCCGCAGGGTCAGACTCAGTAGGAGAGGCACAAACCCACTGTTTCACCTCTGAAGTCACACACAGGGACAGAGCTCCGGCTGGCTGGGAGGCCGTGTTGTGCCAAACGTTCTGCTCATTATCACCGTATGCGTCCAAGGTAAGTTTAGTGACCATCTCTTATTCCTGTTTGAAGCATGCTGACATCTCCATACCTCCAACCTGGCAACGTGGATTCTCTCTGTCCCTCTGAGCAGTGATGAATGGTGCTGCCTCTGGGTGTTTGATCTTTCCCTGCTTAAATAACATGTTTTTGAGTCTGTGTGGTGAAGAGATTGTCATGGGGAGAGATGAGGGATCCTTCATCTCCTCATATCTTTATTTACCCAGTTAGCTAAGCTCTGCACACAGTAACAACTGAGAAAGTGAATTTAGTCTTTATTTGAAGGGACAATGTACAGAAACAGCTCTGCACCAGATTAGAGCTAAATAGCTACTTTCCATCTGCAGTCCCTGGTTTACAGACATAAATTATACAATGCAATTAGTCACCAATAAGAACAATTTACACTGTCCATTCTCAGACACACACACACACACACACACACACACACACACACACACACACACACACACACACACACACACACCATATCACACATTAACAGAGTAAAGTCTTACCGTAGCTGTTTACTGCGTCACAAGTCATTCTATAAAATACTTTAACCTACCATTTCTACATAGCACTATTATATCAGTCCATAGCATCCAAAAAATACAATATTCCAGTGTGTGTAAACACATTACTATAGAGTGTGTACTATTACACACTCCTATCAGTGCTGACAGGTTTGATTATTCCATAGCCACTTTTGAAGCTCCACAGAAAATGTGACATAGTTTGTTGGGTTTTTTAGTTCAGTTGGGATTGAAAAAACACATATAGGGCCCTATCTTGCCCCTGATCTTAGCACTAGCACTAGCATTAAAGAGGGGGCGTGTCCAGGTCAGGCAGTACTTCGCTGCTGGAGGCTGGAGTGGGACGGTACAGGTACATATATGGTAATGACACCTCAACCAATCTGTGACCGCTGTGGCATTTAAAAGCACTGCCAGTGTGGGTAATGTCTGGAGTCTTAGGTGGTGAGTCCAGACTCACCAACAGCTTCATCCATCAGGCTGTTATGACGCTGAACTCTCTCCCCTCTCCACCCACCAGGCTGCCAGGAAGCGAGGAATCTGCATCTCCCCAAGAACAGAACTCCCCGAAGAACACTTGGACTCAGACCCCTGACTCCCTCAAAAAAGACTGTCTTGTGCTTTGCACTATATGCCTTTTGCCCTTTTGCACTATTTACCATTTATTACACATGGGATAGTGAGAAACAGTATCGATTCTTTGTATGTTCTTTGTATGAAGAATTGACAATAAATAAATTTTGAACTTTTGAACTTTGAACCTTTGCTCATTACCAGCTGCAAACTGGGGTGTGGTGCCTCGCGGATTATGGAATATGTTTATTGTAATATAAATGTTTCTGATTTTACCGCTTTGGGGACAGACATGGATTAAATTATTAACACACTTGGAGGATGACTGCACGACCTGCATTTGCCCCACACAAGTGACTAATATGCGCCATGAGCGCACAGAGCATCTCTTGAGCTTCTCTTGAGCTGCTGTACAAAGCTCTACTGACCGCTGCTGCCAAGAGAGCAGCACATACGAGACGTGCGTCTGCTCCACAGCCACAACCCCGAGCTGTCAATGAATGTCCGCGCTGTCCGGACGCTCCACAGCTCCGTGCAGTTTTCTATGGTTCTGATGGTAGCCTACCTACTGGCAACTAACTTTATTAACTAACCAATGGTAATTAATTGGAACTGATGACAGAAAGGGTACGAGGATGTGAGGAAATCCGACATCGCAGCATTAGACCGCAGACAGGGTGAGAAAACACACTGTAGGGCATCGCTGTAAACGGCCTCATGTGAATGAGCAGCTTTTGTACAGATGGTTATCAAACCAAATTATAGAGCAGTGCTAAGCTGATACAGGGAGCGGGCGAGGGGCCGTGCTCTACTGCGGGAGGGCATCTGGACGGCATACAAACATCCCGCATGTCTTGAGCATGTCACACGTTTTTCAGAGGACTAGTTTGATATTTTTTAGGATTCTGGCAATTCACTGAATGTGCCACACAACGTCCTCAGTCTGCTCCACTCCACCTGATTTTCAGGCACGGCACACCTCTTGTAAAACACCTAAGTCAAGTATTTTATTTATTTTTTTATTTATTTATTTGACAGGCACAGTGTACATTTATGTAAACATTTTTGTAAATGCACCAGATTTAGGCACAAGGTTCATTTTCATCTTTAGTCCCTGGACAGATGTTGCATTGTCTCCCTAAACAAAAAGTTAAGCACAAGTTAAAACAATGTACTTACAAAATTATTTACAACTATTTACATGCACAGACATTTGTATTTCAGGCAGCATACTATACATAATACAATACATAGTATAATACATAACATCAATCTATATAAATTTATCAAATTATAGTGAAGTGCTGAATTTCCATATGGCATGTTTTTTTGTTTTGTTTTTTAGATAGAACTAGACTGCTTCTGTGAGCCTCATCATTTTGGTCTTAAAATGTTCGGATTAACCCGCTCTACACGATCCGGTGTTTTTATTTCATGGTTTTGTTCATAGCCTCAATGAGCTTCATTTGACTGGAGCCAAACACTCCCTTAGTCCACGTCTTTATACAGTCTATGGTCTCATGTCTCCTCGTCCTCTTTCGAGAGACAGCAGGCTCCAATTGTGGCAGCGGCAGCTGCCACTACACCTGCCAGTACAGCTGCCACAAATTTGTGGCAGCTGCCACGAATTTGTGGCAGCTGCCACAAATTTGTGGCAGCTGCCACACATAGAAGGACCTGCCGTGGCAGCTGCCACACATAGAAGTACCTGCCGCGGCAGCTGCCACTCTGAGAGACACCTGCCGCGGCAGCTGCCACTCTGAGAGACACCTGCCGCGGCAGCTGCCACTATGAGAGACACCTGCCGCGGCAGCTGCCACTATGAGAAGTACCTGCCGCGGCAGCTGCCACTCTGAGAGACACCTGCCGCGGCAGCTGCCACTATGAGAAGTACCTGCCGCGGCAGCTGCCACTCTGAGAGACACCTGCCGCGGCAGCTGCCACTATGAGAAGTACCTGCCGCGGCAGCTGCCACTCTGAGAAGTACCTGCCGCGGCAGCTGCCACTCTGAGAAGTACCTGCCGCGGCAGCTGCCACTCTGAGAAGTACCTGCCGCGGCAGCTGCCACTCTGAGAGACACCTGCCGCGGCAGCTGCCACTCTGAGAGACACCTGCCGCGGCAGCTGCCACTCTGAGAGACACCTGCCGCGGCAGCTGCCACTATGAGAAGTACCTGCCGCGGCAGCTGCCACTCTGAGAGACACCTGCCGCGGCAGCTGCCACTATGAGAAGTACCTGCCGCGGCAGCTGCCACTCTGAGAGACACGGCAGGTACTTCTCATAGTGGCAGCTGCCGCGGCAGGTACTTTTCATAGTGGCAGCTGCCACGGCAGGTGTCTCTCAGAGTGGCAGCTGCCGCGGCAGGTGTCTCTCAGAGTGGCAGCTGCCGCGGCAGGTCCTTCTATGTGTGGCAGCTGCCGCGGCAGGTCCTTCTATGTGTGGCAGCTGCCACAAACTTGTGGCAGCTGTACTGGCAGGTGTAGTGGCAGCTGCCGCTGCCACAATTGGAGCTAGCCATTGCTGCCTCTTTCTCCAGTCTGACAGAACCTGTGTGACCTTAGAGCTTGTGGTTATTTTTCTCTGAAATTGGAGTTACAATTGTATGTTTTTCGAGCCAAAGAAAAGATAAATTATTTGCATTATGCTTCAAATATAAACTAGATAAAAAGGTAATAATAAGCATTGTTGTGAACAGAGTGCAGGCTCAGATCTGCACCTGTCCTGCCACCTGCACTGTGTGTGTACGTTACTCTTATGATTAAAAATACCACACAGAAGGTATTATATGAGCTGCCCTAGATATGGGACTAATTAGTCACACCCTTAGGCAAACCCATGACTATTTCTATTGGGCGCTGCTGCAAGATGCTAGAATATAAAAGTTCCCGGATCCAAGTTTCAGGGTACGAAAGCAGGAAGTAAAGAGTGGATATCGGCACCAGAGGAGCAGAGGACGTACGAGCCACGGGGACGAGATGCGCTGGGGGAGAAAGAATGCACGCTGACAGATAAGTAGAGGAACGTGTGAATTGCCCTCTGTGCAGACCAACTGCTTAAGTGTGTGTGTGTGTGTGTGTGTGTGTGTGTGTGTGTGTGTGTGTGTGTGTGTGTGCAGTGCAAGCCACTGAGTCTACTTCCTCGTTCCACAGCATCACCTGCGACAGATGGAGGACCGTGGAACTAGACCGAGGAACGTAGCGGTTGTGAAGAGCCAGCCTATCGGGGACTGGATACACCGTTCAACTGAGCGAAATTAAAGGGACGCCAACACTCGTCGGGTGTTGTTTTAATTGTATTGGCCGAACAGTGAGTGCGCTCTCTTTCCTCACTCCCACAGGGTCGTGTGGTGCCAGAGCCCGGAAGTGCGCGAGGCCAGAGAGGACTCCCCCACTACCCGAGCCACCTGAAAAGTGGATATAAAGCCACCAGAGCTAAGCTAAAAGGGACGTTCACGTACTATGGGGGATAGTTGTGTTGCTGTGTTGCCATTTGTGTGATTTGTTCTCCCCCACCGCTGTTGCAGAGGCCGGAGCAGACGTGGCCCTACAGCGCTACTCGGGCGCTGCGGGAGTGGAGCAGATTGAGACTAACAAGACCGAGCTGTGGGCCAGCTAGGCCTTCCACCTGCCTGCCACCCTCAGCCCACAGAAAAAGGACCCCGCTGGATGACTGTTGAACTGTTTTCTTCTACAAGGCACAAGTACCGTATTTTCCGGACTATAAGCCGCTACTTTTTTCTCACACTTTGAACCCTGCGGCTTATACACCGATGCGGCTCATATATGGACGGATTATTCGTCTATGAACACAGCGGATGCGCGCACAGCTTGAGTGCAGAAAGCGCCGCTGTCTGTGCGGTTAACATGGGTTAGGGTTAGTTAGAACACTCGCTAGCGCTGTTGTCAGCACTAAAACAGTTTATCGCTGCGTGATAAAATAAGTTCTGCTGCTAAATGAACATTAGTGAGTGGGATACGTCTTAATGACCCGTATGTGTTAAATGCAGGTGAGGAGTAAATGATGAGACAAAACGTCTCAAACTTCAGTAGCTGGACATCCACTCATACATGATCGATACAACTAACCCCGACCCCCGGGAGAGCCTGAAATCTGCTGAAATCCTACAAGACACTGACATGATCCCAGACAGGACAGCGGCTCTTTCTGCTCGAGACATGCGCTGTAGAGCGCCAAGTGACGGGGCACAAGAGCGAGACAGACAGGTGAAGAGATGATGTGCTGAGGAAGATGCTCGTTTGATTTTGTTTTGAACAGTTAGTTTGTGCTTCATGCACACACCCTCCTCATGGAAAACATACGAAGAAATGCATATGATGCAGCTTTGAAGTTAAAGACAATTGATCTGACTGTCAAAGAAGGAAACAGAGCTGCTGCACGTGAGCGCGGCATCGATGAGTCGATGGTGAGACGCTGGCGATGGCAGCGCGACGAACTGACTCAATGCAAAAAGACGACAAAAGCTTTCAGAGGCAATACAAGCAGATGCTCCGAACTTGAAAACTTCTTGAAGACGTGGACACCTGCGGCTTATAGACAGGTGCGGCCTATATATGTACAAAAATAAAATTCTTTGAAAATTTAGTTGATGCGGCTTATATTCAGGTGCGCTCAGTAGTCCAGAAATTACGGTATTTTATTGTAAGTATCCACTGGTGACCTTGAGGAATTACATTTTATATTTTGGGACTTGTTTTAGTAGAACTTTTAATGTTTAAAATCATTCACTGACTCATTTTAGAAGAACTTTTTATACCCAAAATCATCACAATAAAGACCCTAAAATTCTCCATTCTTAAAAGTGGAAAAATATTGGTGGTCTGAAACTATTTTGTGACAGTTTAAATTTGGCGTCGCTGGCAGGATTACCATTTCCACTCTAAAGAAATTGATGCAACCCAGGAAAGGTCAAACAAAGCAGCACGCAGTTTGTGATGCCATGGTTCATGGGTGCAGCCTGGGTCCCAAAGTTCATTGGAGATTCTTCCAAATTCTCAGAATGGAGGGGCCAAGTGGAGGTCATGTTGAGGGCACAAGGACTGAGTCAGCAGCAACAAACAGATTTCGTGCTAGGGGCTGTAGAAGGGGACGCTAAGCGGGAACTGATGCTTCTAAGCCCTAACGAACGGGACAAGAAAATTTGGGACATTTTGGGGACATTATATAGCAAACAAACTACTAAAGCCCAACTGCGAGCAAACTTTTTTAACTGCAAACAAAGGACAGATGAATCTGTAGGTGCGTTCATTTTGCGTCTTAGAGAGCAATATAGTAGGTGGCAAGAACAGGATGCAGAAGGGGCATGGGACGACGATGATTTGCTGCTTGATCAGCTTATGGTGGGAATGTGGAAGGTCCTGTCAAACAAGAACTGACTAGACAAATGCAACGCCAGCAACATATGGTGTTTACAGCCGCCTGTAAAGAGGCACGTGCCTTAGAACAAGAACTTGGAGAGGAAGAGGACACTACCCTGACTCATCGGGTAGCCACACAGATGCACTATAGGCCAGCTGAACCAAATTTTGAACAAATTAAAAATCAAATTCAAGTTGAACTATTAGGTGACATGAAAAAGGAAATCCAAGAGCAGTTAAAAACTTTGTCCTCTTCCCTAATAAGTGAAATTAAGGCACAACTTTCTCCACAAAACCTGCCATCTGTTTTAACGCCACCTGCCCACTCCAGATTACACCATCAACCTTCCTATCAGTGGAAAGAAAATAAAACTGGAGAACGAAGTTAGAAGCTACAGAGCGATGGACGTGTACCGGTGGCGGTGAAAAAGGCGTTAGACCGAACAATGATGTCTTGAATGTGGAAGAATAAAGATGACCCAAACATGCATGAATCACTCTAAATACAACTTCAAGAGGGTAAATGAGAAGAGAAACAACTAGAACATTGTTAAAAGATCTGAAATTTGATTGTGCATAATAGGTTCGCTTTAAGCATAGTGGACCTTGGTCTTAAGAATGTAAAAAAACAAGTTCATTTTAAACTGTAAACAATGGTCCAAAGTTTTGCATTGCATTTGTAATTGGGCAAAACTAATGTTACGTAATTACATGAAAACAGTCCCTTTGCCTTCTCTTGTGTATCTGGTAAATTGGGAACATCCTCAGACAGGTTCATGATGTTATAGAAAAGAGGAATGCAGTTTTAAGGCCACAATACAGCACTTATACGGCAATTATCAAGGTCGACAAATTTTAATGCTTTTCAGACTGAGATGGAGAGTCCTAATGGGGTCACACTGCCATTAAAGGTCCAATATTACACAAAATGTATTCTTGTGAGCTGTTAGAATGTTGTTACCTCCTTAAAAACACGTGGAGTTGTGTTTTGTTTCATTCACACATGTTTCAGTAACCCTTTATTATTAGTCTGTCTACATCTCCAAAACTCAAACTTGCACTTCCACAAACCTGATGTTACACAGTATGGTTTTAACTTTCTATTTCCATGGAATCATGCAGTTGACTTTCCAGCACTAGGAAGCTACATACTGGGGCTTTAAGGTGTGATTTTGTTTGCTTGGTCCTACGATTGTTGCTGTGGTGACCTGTAGTCTATTTGCATTCTTTAATCAATGCATTTTCTTGCCCTGTTTACGATTTTTATTAAACGGCAAGCATCCAGCTGCTTGGATGAGCTGCGAAACGTATTCGACCAAATAAACTTTTGTGCAGTTGACAAATTGAATTTCTCCTTTTGCCATGGATTCTACCTGGACAACTGAGGGATATAACACACATTTTTTAAATTAAAATTTTATTCTTCCTCAACTCACAAAATGGCTGCTGCGTTTGCCACAGTAACAGAACCCACAATCTGGAAAACTGCTCAATAGGCTCTTTTAAAGCAGCCGCTTGGGCTAGTTCTCTCAGAAGTGCAGATCTGCTCTGTAAATATCAGGCAGCAGACGGCAAGTTACGGATGGATAATCACATACTGTACACGTGATTGTTGAGACATGTGCTTCGATGTTAGTACTTCACCGAAGGAAGCTTCTGTGTTTTTAAAAGTCTTTAGACTTTAAAAGACTTTAGGGGAGCTTGTTACTATGGAGACTCAGCTAACTCTGGTTAGCCACGTTGGTGGAACATAAATGAAGATGTGATGAGCCTGGATTGACTTTGGCTTAGGGTGCGTCCCAATTCTCTGTCTTACCCCTTCGTCTTAGCCCTACCCCTTGATCTACGTCTTCGTCTTACCCCTCGATATCAAGCTGTAAGGGCTAGGGGTACGAACGTTCCCCTTAGAATTGAGACACCACTCAATCACCGTTTGCGTCATTATCCCTTGCCGCTACCTGGCTGCTACGTGTACAGAGGCGACAACAGTTGACGCAAACAAACGAAGATGCCGTCCTCTCAGGTCATGGTGTCGATTGCCTGGGCTCTTTTTATCTTTGCACGCTTGTCTGGGATCAGACGAAGACATCAGAGAAGAAGATTGTTTCTGAGACGCATACGACTGCTTGCGGATTCAATCACGGTATGTATGTCATAATATTTACTGGCAGCGGCACCATAGGTAACTTAGCTAACATAAACATTAGCATAAACATAACGTTTTAACAACGTAACAACTGATGTTATCGTCTGATCGCAGACAAATATGCATTTTCATACATGTGGTAATTGTGTGATGTACTTTTTGTATTTATGCAGTTGCTAAATCGTACTCGTTTTACTGGAGCAGTGTAAACGTGAGGTTTGAACATTGTTTTTTGTTGCTCCAGGCGGATCGTCCACCTATGTATTGCAGGGTGGATGCAAATGTGCCCATCTTGCGCTTGTGGTTCGATGAGGAGGCTGAAGTAACGCAGGACTTTCGCCTGACAAGGACAGCCATGAACAGCTTGCAAAGGCTTCTGGCAAGAAGTCAAGATCATGGCTGGGGAAATCAACTAGAGGTCCTCGTATACACCTATTGGCTAGCACATGGACTCTCTTACCGGGTAGTGTCTAAAGTGTTCAATATCCCCAAGGCAACAGTATATAGAGTGATACACCGGGTGGCACAGAATATATGGAACAATTTAAACAAAGCCATTTCCTTCCCAAAACATGAGGAGCTACAAGCTGTGGGTCAGGGATTTGTAACTTTATCAGGGACCCCTGCATTCCACAATGTTGTAGGGGCAATAGATGGCAGCCACATTCGGATCAAACCACCAGAAAAACATCGTTTGGACTACCTGAACTACAAGGGCTTTTACTCCATACATATGCAGGCCATATGTGACGCAAATGGACGGTTCCTGGACATCTTCGTGGGTTACCCAGGGTCAGTCCATGACACACGTGTGATGAAAAACAGCTCCTTTTATACATCTGCACGTTACCCCCCACCAGGATACATTATTCTGGGTGATGGTGGGTACCCCTCCCTCCAGACCCCTATATGCCTCCTCACACCATACAAAGAACCGGTACGTGGACGGGTACAGCAACATTTTAATCACCGCCATTCAAAGGCACGCAGCATAATTGAACGGGCCTTTGGGGTAATGAAGACAAGGTGGAGGTCAACTCTTTTCCGGGCACTGGAAGTCAAGCCTACCTTTGCCCCTCAGGTAATTGCTACCTGTGCATTCCTGCATAATGTGTGCTTGGACAATGGGGACACACTGGATCCTGACGAGGATATTGGCAGGGACGATCTTGACCTCCAGCCTCCCGAAGAACCAGTGGCACTTAATGAGACCTCTGGGAATGCTGTTAGAGACGCACTGGCTGCTCAAGTTTCCAGGGATGCGCAGGTCCCATAAAAACATATGTTGTATTGTTTGTTAACATGACAGTTGTATATACCCAGTACATTTAATAATTTTTTAGTCTTTTAATCTTTTCCTTGATTTCTATACTGTTGTTTGTATTGTTGTATAGATATTACTGTATTGTGTTCACAGTAGGGTATTGTGGAGGGATTTTTGCAATTGTTAGCAATAAATGTTTTTTTTAAAACACACCGCACATGTGTATTGAGTATTACTGTAGAATGTATGCACATCTACAACAGCCTTTGTACAAGAAAATTTATTGCTCAGCTGTAGCAATGAATATATAAACATTAAAAAAAATTTCAAGTATAACAGGTAACAATAAATATATGTATATAAATTCTAAACAGTAACATGTTAATAAAACAAAAACACAAAACTAAAAACTATTTTACATTTTCTCCACCATCTTTTCAAAGAGGTCTAGAAACCTCTGTGTCTTGGCCTCACTTTCCTCGTGCCGCCTTTGTTCCTTCAGCGCCTCCTCAGCCAGAAACTCCAAGATGGGGTTGGACCTCCTCTTCGTGGCGCTGGCTGCTGGGGTGCTGGGCTCTGGAGTACTGGGCTCTGGAGTACTGCGTGCTGTGGAGCTGGCCTCTGAAGTGCTGGCTGCTGTATCAAAGAGGAAACTGTCAGAGGTGGAGGGCTCCACAATATCCTAAGGGAACAAGGCAAATCAGTTTTACACATTTTCAAGGAGTATGGAGGAGTAATTGTGAATCTGATGTCAGCAGTATTAATGGAAGTACTGAATTCCAAGGTGAATGTTACATTAGCCTCACCAGGAGTAGCGAGACCGTTTCCTCGGCTCCTGGCTCATAGGACGCCACCACCACAGGGGGGTCCATTGCTGGCCTGGCACCCAAAACCTCATGCATGTCTGCATAATACTGCCAGGTAGCAACGGTCACCTCACCCAGGTCGGTTCCAGAGCCCGTTTTGGGAGTCCTCAATTCCTGAAACACAAATACACATAAGAAATACAAATGGCTAGTGGATACACGCATTCCTCAATTGGAAATTATGTTAAACTGTACATCACATAGGCTTACCTTGTATTTTTGAGAGCTAAAACCGCAACAACAGTTCACTAAAAGTAACGTAGCACATAACCGTCATAACTGTAAACCTGCTAAACTGTTAATTGATATTTACAACTGCTGAAAATACTTACATTTATGAGCCTCCTTGGCTGATCGATGTGACGCTGCCATCCTGATCCCGACACCTGCCCGAGCTTGTGGGCGTACCCCTTCGTTTCAAGTGTGGTCGGGAGCTCACTTCGTTTCAAGGGGTACGTAGCCCTTGGTCTTAGCCCTACCCCTTGATCAAATTTAGAATTGGGACACCACTTGGTCTCACATGAACGCGCAAAACCAAGGGGTAGGGCTAAGACGAAGGGGTAAGACAGAGAATTGGGACGCACCCTTAATCTCACCTCATGGAATTGCCCATTAAAATAACTGCACTTGGAGTGCCTTGGGTAGTCTACACAGACACTGGACTGGCTCACGTCTTTTTAGAGATCTGTAATCTCCAAACCGACGTGACACTCTCATCATGTTCTCATCATGGCTTTCATCCTTCGAGATGGACTCTCGTGAGTTTTGAACTCGCGAAAATCCATCTTGTGCAAGGTTAGCAATTTAGAGTAGTTGGTGACATCAGAAAAGACTACCCTGTTTCTGATACAAACACCTGGCTGCAGGGGCGGAGTTTGAAGTGTGGATACCTGTCACACTGTTAATTATACCCTCCCCGCCCCCACCATACCCTCCCCTAACTCAACCCTCGCCCTCACCCCTCTCCCAGGCAGTACGTACAGTAGAGGGGGAAGGGGACGGGCTCCTCCCCTGCCCCTAACCCTAACCCTCTAACTTTAGGTACTGCCTGGTTTAACAGCACTCTCCACTGCCATCTAGTGGAGGAGCTGTTTCCTGTTGTGGGAAACCTCCTTTGGTTCCTGGGGAGTCCTTTGGTCCCGGGGCGGGGTCCTTCTGTGCCGTGGCGGGGCCTCTGTGATCACCAGGCTGTCTGTGGAGAAAACTATCACTATCAGTATGAAGTTGTGGACGGTGCTAAAATGTATATAATATTAGATAACCCTATGTCCCGTCAATCATTATATAAGTTTTTTCCCTTTTTTTCCCCCTTACGACCTCTTGTATATAACTGTGGTATACTGTATTTATATTACGGTATTTCTATTTTTACTTTACTTGTACACATACATTTATGTAACATTTATATAATTATGCCTTATTTGACACCCGTCTCTTGCTATTTTTGCTACTTATTTAGAATTTATCATTACCATATATATTTTCTCTTTGTTATTATAATATATTGTGAGATACTGTGGTGAAAAATTCAAACTGCGAAAGGAGGAAATTGGCATTTAAAATATTACCATGACTCGAATTTGACTCCCCAATACTAACATACTCTATAGGGGGAAACTAACTCCTTCACTATTAAAAGTTAGCGTACTCAGCTTTACGAAATGTCGCCACTTTTGTTTCTATTTACTCTTTGGACTGTCAGCCCTCGATAATGATTCTAAAACGTCTACACAAACAAATATGGATCATGAATTAACAAAGAAGTGGTGAAAAACCTACTGTCAGAGTCATGGTGACTGGAGTTGGTGTCAGTCTGATGACGTCTTTTTCTCCTGACTCTGGAGTCTGTGGGCCGAGTCACAGACAGGACAGAGCAGGAGAGGCCCTCAGGAGCAGGGGTCGGCTCCTGGCAACTGGAGGGGCCCTCAGAAGGAGAGACTGGCCCCACACACTCTCTCTCACTGGCCCTGGAAAAGGAAAAGGAGGAATGATTAGAAATGCACATTACAGTTTTCAGTTTTAGTGTAATTCTATAGTTATCCAGGCATGTTCGATCGTAACAAAGGCTTGTCATGGAGATGTTGTTGCTTTGCCTGGAATATTCCACAGTATGGCATTTAATTTATCTTTCACCATGGGGACAAGCAGGTGAAACCACGGGTCAGATCTGTGGAGAGGTGACCCCACTCTCAACTAAAATGTTTTTCAAGGTATTTTTGCCCATAAATGTAGAGCTGTATAATAGATGAGTAGAAAAGTAAAGTGCCCTACTGTCAAAATTCAAAGCAAAGCGATGACATGTTCCTGGAGACAGGCAGAAAAGTTACAGATTACAGCTTTAAACCTGACTTGGTTAATGTTACTCACATTGTGTCCTTGTCCTTTCATGGGTGCCTTTTTGAGGGAGAAGGTTCACTCTGCTCCTCGTCTGACGATACTAAGAGGTCTTGAAGGAGTAAAGAGTGGGAGATGCCCTTAGGAGCAAGGACTGGCTCCTCACTGCAGGAGGGGCCCTCGGGAGAAGAGACTTGCCTCACACAGAGTCTCTTACTGTACCTAGGAAAGGGAGGATTGATTAGAAATTCTGATTACAATTTGAATGTTTTTAGTTTGTGTTCTAATCTAATCAAACAAAGTCATGCCATAGAGATGTGATTGTCTTGTCTGAAACATTTAACATGTCAGTATTAAACTTATCCATTTCCATGGAGACAAGCTACAGAGTGTATCTTTAAATCTGGTTTGGTTAGTTACTCACATTGTGTCCTGGTCCTCCTCACACCTTCGTTTTCTTGAGGGAGAAGGTTCACTCTGCTCCTCGTCTGAAGATACTAAAAGGTCTTGAAGGAGTAAAGAGTGGGAGATGCCCTTAGGAGCAAGGACTGGCTCCTCACTGCAGGAGGAGCCCTTGGGAGAAGAGACTTGCCTCACACAGAGTCTCTTACTGTACCTAGGAAAAGGAGGATTGATTAGAAATTCTGATTACAATTTGAATTTTTTTAGTTTGTGTTCTAATCTAATCAAACAAAGTCATGCCACAGAGATGTGATTGTCTTGTCTGAAATATTTAACACGTCAGTATTAAACTTATCCATTTCCATGGAGACAAGCAGGTGACAACATCAGGCCAACTTATAGGTCAGATCTGTGTTGTGGCGAGAGTGCCAGATTTTTGTTGCCCTCATTTTTGATGGCACCTCCGTGCCTCCACCCACAGTAATACACGGTTTAAACACGTGTAATTTAATAACTGTATCATAGACATGTTTAATGCCAATGACATCTCCATAGAGACAAGCAGATGGTGAACCCCTGATCAGACAAGCTACAGAGACTTTAAATCTGGTTTGGTTAGTTACTCACATTGTGTCCTGGTCCTCCTCACACCTTCGTTTTCTTGAGGGAGAAGGTTCACTCTGCTCCTCGTCTGAAGACATTAAGAGGTCTCCAAGGATTAAAGAGCGGGAGATGCCCTTAGGAGCAAGGACTGGCTCCTCACTGCAGGAGGGGCCCTCGGGAGAAGAGACTTGCCTCACACAGAGTCTCTTACTGTACCTAGGAAAGGGAGGATTGATTAGAAATTCTGATTACAATTTGAATGTTTTTAGTTTGTGTTCTAATCTAATCAAACAAAGTCATGCCATAGAGATGTGATTGTCTTGTCTGAAACATTTAACATGTCAGTATTAAACTTATCCATTTCCATGGAGACAAGCTACAGAGTGTATCTTTAAATCTGGTTTGGTTAGCGTTACTCACATTGTGTCCTGGTCCTCCTCACACCTTCGTTTTCTTGAGGGAGAAGGTTCACTCTGCTCCTCGTCTGAAGATACTAAGAGGTCTTGAAGGAGTAAAGAGTGGGAGATGCCCTTAGGAGCAAGGACTGGCTCCTCACTGCAGGAGGGGCCCTCGGGAGAAGAGACTTGCCTCACACAGAGTCTCTTACTGTACCTAGGAAAGGGAGGATTGATTAGAAATTCTGATTACAATTTGAATGTTTTTAGTTTGTGTTCTAATCTAATCAAACAAAGTCATGCCATAGAGATGTGATTGTCTTGTCTGAAACATTTAACATGTCAGTATTAAGCTTATCCATTTCCATGGAGACAAGCTACAGAGTGTATCTTTAAATCTGGTTTGGTTAGTTACTCACATTGTGTCCTGGTCCTCCTCACACCTTCGTTTTCTTGAGGGAGAAGGTTCACTCTGCTCCTCGTCTGAAGATACTAAAAGGTCTTGAAGGAGTAAAGAGTGGGAGATGCCCTTAGGAGCAAGGACTGGCTCCTCACTGCAGGAGGGGCCCTCGGGAGGAGAGACTTGCCTCACACAGAGTCTCTTACTGTACCTAGGAAAGGGAGGATTGATTAGAAATTCTGATTACAATTTGAATGTTTTTAGTTAGTGCTTTAATCTAATCAAACAAAGTCATGCCACAGAGATGTAATTGTCTTGTCTGAAACATTTAACACATCAGTATTAAACTTATCCATTTCCATGGAGACAACCTACAGAGTGTATCTTTAAATCTGGTTTGGTTAGCGTTACTCACATTGTGTCCTGGTCCTCCTCACACCTTCGTTTTCTTGAGTTAGAAGGTCCACTCTGCTCCCGGTGTGAAGACTCTGGTTCTTCAGGAGGTCCACTGTTCACCTCAGAAGATGTGGTGTCTATTGCGGCACAGAAGATCTTGTCGCACTCCGAGACACTAGAAGAGAGATTCAGGGTTAAACCATTTTCACCTGTAACTAAAGGTATTGGAAATTAGTCTTGGTTTAATTCTGGTTTAGTCTGGTTCTAGTCCTGGTTTTGTCTTGACTACTCACTGATCTGAGTGGAGGTCCCAGTTTAGTGCTGGTCTCGTCTCGGTTCAGTCCTCGTCTAGTCTTGGGTGTCTAGTCTGATCTAGTCTTGGTTTAGTCCTTGTCTAGTCTTGGTTGAGTCCTAGTCAGGTTTTTATTTAGTCCTGGCCTAGCCTTGGGTTAGTCTTGGATTAGCTACAATCTAGTCTTTGTCTTATCTTGGTTTAGTCATGATTCAGTCCTAGTTTTATGTTGGTCTAGTTCTGGATTTAGTCCTGGTTTAGTTCTGGTATATTTCTGGTCTGGTCTTGCTTTTGGCTCTAGGTTAGTCCTTGTCTAGTCCTGGTTTAGTCTTGGTTTAATCCTGGTTTAACCCGTGTCTATTCCTGCTCTAGTCCTGGTTTAATCCTGCTCTAGTCCTGGTTTAATCCTGCTCTAGTCCTGCTCCAGTCCTGCTCCAGTCCCGCTCTAGTCCTGCTCCAGTCCTGGTCTAATCTTGCTCAAGTTCTGGTCTAGTCCTGGTCCAGTCCTGGTCTAGTCCTGGTCTAGTCCTGATCTAATCTTGCTCTAGTCCTGTTTTAGCCCTAGGCTGTACTCACAAATCTGGATGGAGGTCCCAGAAGGCTTGTAGATGCTCCATGGTGATAAATGGATGCTTCAGCAGATCCCTTGGGCTGATGCGCTCTGTGGGGTTGATCTGCAGCATCTGACTCACCAGGTCCAGGAACATCTCTCCATCTCTCTGGTCAGCTCTGTTCACCGGCTTGTACTGCAAATGAGAGACACACGTTAGGGACGGTCCAATGTACAGCTCATACCAATATTTGTCAAATTAAACTAAAGAAGCTGTAAAGTATAAAGCTGAGACACTTAACCTCCAGCTACAGCTCAAGATGTTCAACTGGGCAGTATCTGGAGGACTAAAGGGGGACGTCAGGGTGAGAAGGAGGGGTGGAGACAGGTGGACAAAAGGGGAGAGTGAAGGGGGAAGAGGAGGGGTGGGGTCTGAAGGACTGACAGGGAAAGTGAGAGGCGAGGAGAGCAGGGACTGGAGGACTAAAAGAGAGAGTGAGCGGAGAAGAGGAGCGGGGTCTGGTGGACTAAAGGGGAGCGTGAGGGAAGATGAAGAGGGGTGGAGTCTGGAGGGCTAAAGGAGAGGGAAAGGAAGATGAAGAGGGGCGGGGTTTGGAGGGCTAAAGGGGAGAGTGAGGGAGGATGAAGAGGGGCGGGGTTTGGAGGGCTAAAGGGGAGAGTGAGGGAGGATGAAGAGGGGCGGGGTTTGGAGGGCTAAAGGGGAGAGTGAGGGAAGATGAAGAGGGGCGGGGTTTGGAGGGCTAAAGGGGAGAGTGAGAGAAGATGAAGAGGGGCGGGGTTTGGAGGGCTAAAAGGGAAAGTGAGGGAGGATGAAGAGGGGCGGGGTTTGGAGGGCTAAAGGGGAGAGTGAGGGAGGATGAAGAGGGGCGGGGTTTGGAGGGCTAAAGGGGAGAGTGAGGGAGGATGAAGAGGGGCGGGGTTTGGAGGGCTAAAGGGGAGAGTGAGGGAGGATGAAGAGGGGCGGGGTTTGGAGGGCTAAAGGGGAGAGTGAGGGAGAATGAAGAGGGGCGGGTTTGGAGGGCTAAAGGGGAGAGTGAGGGAGAATGAAGAGGGGCGGGGTTTGGAGGGCTAAAGGGGAGAGTGAGGGAAGATGAAGAGGGGCGGGGTTTGGAGGGCTAAAGGGGAGAGTGAGGGAGGATGAAGAGGGGCGGGGTTTGGAGGGCTAAAGGGGAGAGTGAGGGAAGATGAAGAGGGGCGGGGTTTGGAGGGCTAAAAGGGAAAGTGAGGGAGGATGAAGAGGGGCGGGGTTTGGAGGGCTAAAGGGGAGAGTGAGGGAAGATGAAGTGGGGCGGGGTTTGGAGGGCTAAAGGGGAGAGTGAGGAAAGATGAAGGGGGCGGGTTTGGAGGGCTAAAGGGGAGAGTGAGGCAGGAGGAGCAATGACTAAAGGGCCTGAAATGCCTGAAATATGATGCTGCACTTTTTATAATGACTGTGTAAAGATACTCACTTCTTTATGATTTACTTTGAACGCACTGGCCAGTCTTGAGGTGGTGCGGGCAACCTTACCGGTGTCCTACAAACAGAAGGACAGATATGTTAACATGTTAGCTTTTTAGCATCAAGTCAGTGTTAAAAGAGAGGTTATGCACAGGACGTCAGAACATTCAACAGTACAGCAGTTATGTCAAAAGTTTTTTTTTTAAGTTACAATGAGTTAAAGCTATTTTCTGATCTATCTTATCTTATGTTCTTTCCTCCTACACCTTCACTAGAATCATCTGGATAGATTCAGCCCTGGAATTACTGATCTCTACTGAACTAAAGGTAAAAGGTCGCAGTTAATGGGAAAACTACCACTACATGACATCACAAAGTGGATTTTGAGCTTTGGAGATGTAGACACACTAATAATGAATGAAACAAAACACAACTCCAGGCATGTTTTGATGAGGTAATCACATTATAACATGACTTAAAGCTCACAAAAATCCATTTTGTGTAATATAGGAAATGACGTGAGTGCATGGCCTCTACACTAATCCAAATGTACAGTAATAATGAAAATGGGTTACTCACGTTGAAGATCCAGTGATTATTTTTATAGGTCAGGTACTCCTTTGTGTACTGTCCACTCTCCAGAAACTCGTGTGAAGGAAGTCCCAGAGTGTTGATTATATTGAAAAACTGTGGAAAGAACACAAAACATTTAGTTACTGAAATTAAACTCAATCCAGTCAAAACACACAGTTTCCAGTGTAATTTCTATGTCCAAATGATGGTTTTAAATTCCTCTTTCACGCAATCAGTCCGGTTACAGAAAGTTAGAAAGTTACACAGTGTTGCTTTAAAAACTATTCCGTCATACTTTTGTTCATATATGTCTGTAGATGATAATTAGGGACCAATCCATCTTTTCAGTTCTGATACTGGTTTCAAAACTAGAGCTTATCTGCCAATACCAGTGCAAAGACTGAAAGCAGCATTTATTTTGTTTAAACAAAATTAAAATAAGACAAAACTGACCCAGAAGTGTTATGTAGCTGTTATTTATCTCTGAAGTAACTCCAGAACAACTTTGTTTAGATAAATGTTCAAACATTATGAGACTTTCTGGGCTGAATACATCCAGTAAATAGACTTATTACAGCAATTTATATATCTAACCAGGATATGCTCTGATCCGATATTTGGAAGCCGATATCTGATCCAGCAAATGTTTCAGTACTGGCACCGATATCCAGTACCAGTATCAGATCGGTGCTTCCTTGATAATACTATATATAAGTATATACAAGTATTTATAAATACTACTTATATACAATGAGTATATAAGTGTGTGTGTGTGTGTGTGTGTATGTGTGTGTATATATGTATATATATATATATATATATAGTGTATTTATATATTTGTCTCACCGCAGTCTCGTCATCCACTCCAGGGAAGAGCAACCGTCCCACGAACAGCTCCATGATGATGCAGCCGATGGACCACATGTCTATGGCCTTATCATACGGAACCCCCAGGAACACCTCCGGAGCTCTGCACACAACATGAAGGACATCATAAGAGGACAATGTTAGACTGAGGCCAGCTTCTGTCTGTCCCTGCTCTGTCCCATCAGAACACTGACTGATTGATTAATCACAGTACCAGTCCAAAGTTTGGACTCACCCTCTCATTCAGTGTTTTAGTCGATTTGTTTGGAATGTATGGAATTATGTAGTGAAGAAAAAAAGTGAAATAACTTCTTAACAAAATATTTATGTAATTATGTTTTATAACCAAATCCTTATAACATAACATTAGCCAACAGTTTTCCAGTCTTAAAACCTTTTTGGTAGTTATTGCTAATGCGTGCATTGTGTCACCATGGAAACTAGCGATGTAACCATGTCTAAATTAGTACGATATTTATTGTAATATTTTGTGGCGGTTAACACAATTGTGAATATGCTACGTTTTTCTTTTAAAATGCCCTGACAAGCCTTTGGTCCTGTTACAATACAAAGAATTAAGATTTAAAAGTGCTTAATAACTGTCATTTCTTCGTGTAGTATGTCCTGAAAGAGCAAAGGATCATGGTCTATGTAGTTCCCTCTGTTCTTTTTAGATATTGCTGCCCCAAAACAATAAACGTAACCAATGAGACTTGTAATTCGATATATTGTGATGGTTGTGAGATTTTGGACGATATCATGATATTTCAGTTATTATTGCTTCCTAAATGGAAACTGCTGAACATTCCTCCACAGATATACATGTAGAACACCCCTAGCATGATATCACTGCAAAGTATCAATGCAATAGCGTATGTAGGACATTCCCAACAGTGTGTAGTGTGTACCTGTGCTCGCGCGTCTGCACTATGATTCCAGGCTGGAGCTGGGACACGTGCCGAGCCAGGCCAAAGTCGATAAATTTGATCCGCAGAGGCCCGGAGACGGTGTTCAACAACATAATGTTATCGTGCTTCAGGTCCATGTGCACGATGCCCTGGCGCTCAAGGAAGGACAAAGCGGTGCCCATCTGCAAGGGAGGGAGAGCTGGTCAGTGCAGCAACTTACAAATACTTTTATACACAGTTATACTTCTTACAACAATAAAACAGGTGAAACTTGTGTGTGGAAATTTGAAGTAATTCCTGAGTAAAATCCTGACCCTAAATTACATAAATATACGATTATCAGCTCTGCAATTAGCTAACTTATTCCACCATCTTACTTTCTCATTGTGATAAAAGTGTGGAATGCCATTTAAAGCTCCACAGTCCAGTATTCACAAAGCAAAAGAGGGTATCGAAAGAGGGGGTACTTCTGCGGGGCATTAACTGCTAACACATAACAGATTTAGATCACCTTTTATGGACAGTCCCCCTTCAGAGCGCTATCACAACAAAATAGTTGTATTTTCCACTCATGAAATTACTGCAATCACATCAGGATTGTCAAGTTATTGTGTACAATTTTGTATCCTGCTTTTGTGTATTTATGGAGAATTGTCATGCGGGAGCATGGGCGGCGTACGCTTGTGGGCGGAGCATTGCACAGAATGTCACAACTAATCATAAGGAGGGTTTGAATAGAGCCTGGGAGAGATCACTAAATTACTCCAACACGCATGGGTGACATCTAAAACCTCTTCAGGCATGTTTTTGATGAGGAAACGTTATAAGATGGTAGAAAAATCCAAAACGTCAGTTTTGCAGAACGCCCCCTCTTCAAGCAGAGAAATATTTAGAACCTTCTGTAGAACCTCTGCTCTGTTAGCGTCCCAGTATTGTATTTTCACAGTTTTTCTCTTGATTAGTGTGTGAAAAGTCTGACCTGGTGCAGGAGCGGTCGGAGCTGTTTGAGTTGGAACGTGCCATTCTTGACAATATAGTCCACCAGACACATGTCCAGGAGCTCAAACTCATGAACGAAGTACCCCCTGTATTCAAAGCAGCCAAACCACTCTACGATGTGAGAGTGGACGCCTCCTTGGTCCATGAGGGTCCTGAGCATAGTAGCCTGTAAAGGGGAGGCAGAGGAGAGGGTCACAAAAACAAAAAACAAATCTTCTTTGGCAAGTATATATTTACATTTATTTCATATTTATTTATAGGAAGTGGAAACAAATGTGATTATAGCCAAACTTTTAAACGACTTCATGTGGAAAGTAGCACTAGTCCTACAACCTGGTACGATGCATCACGATCCCTGTCTGCCTCATTAAATAAATAAAGTCAACTCATGTGTCTAACGCTAACAGCAATGATCTATATAACCAATATGGCAAGACATATGTGGCCTTCTCTCAATGAGCTTCACGATGAAGTCTTCTGGAATTGTTTTCACTTTGCAGCTGTGCCATGTGAGGGTCAAAGCAAAGGGTCTATTTTTACTTCTTTTTTAGTCTAGAAGAGTTTGTTTGCTACATTCCGTATGTGTCATTTATAGTTTTGATGCCTTCAGTGAGAATCTACTATATCATGGAAATAAAGAAGAAAACTAAATGAAAATGAAATGGACTAATACTGAATAGTCTCTACAGTCCATGATAGCTCTAGTACCTCAACTTCTGGGTTATCCTCGACTATCTTCAGCGCCACCTTCTTGTTGGTAGAGGCCTTGTGGCAACGGGAGACAATCCCGAAGGATCCAGAGCCCAGGATCTCCTCCACGTCGTAACGCTCTGACCCGGAGACGATGGTGTCACCCACGGCAACCGGGTCTCTAAAGGTAATCTCTATTGGAGGGTAAACCTGAGGAAGAAAGAATTAAAAGGAGAAATGTTATTTTGGTACATAATATTGAACACTAACATAAGTAGATCATGTCACAGTTTGTATTCCTGTTTTGACTTTTCATATTTTTACATAGCACACACTTTTTGTTTGGTTTAATGGCTATGTGAATTGTTTTACTACGCTAAACCAAGAGTAGAACAGGACTAAATCAAGTCTACATCAGGACTAAACCAGGACTAGAAAAGGACTAAACCAAGTGAACATCAGAAGTAAGCCAGGCCTACCAAGTCTATATCAGGACTAAATCAGGACTGGAATAGGACTAAACCAGGTCTAAACCAAGCCTACATCAGGCCTACATCAGGACTAGAAGAGGACTCAACCAGGGCTAAACCAGGACTAAACCAGGACCAGGACAGAGCTAAACCGAGTCTACTTCAGGACTAAGTCAGGACTAAACCAGGACTAGAAAAAGCCTAAACCAAGTGAACATTAGGAGTAAGCCAGGCCTACCAAGTCTACATCAGGACTAAACTAGGACTAGAAAAGACCTAAGCCAAGTGAACATCAGGAGTAAGTTAGGCCTACCAAGTCTACATCAGGACTAAATCAGGACTGGATCAGGACTGGAACAGGACTAAACCAGGTCTAAACCAGGCCTACATCAGGCCTACATCAGGACTAAACCAGGGCTAAACTAGGACTAAATCAGGACTAAACCAGGACCAGGACAGAGCTAAACCGAGCCTACTTCAGGACTAAGCCAGGACTAAACCAGGACACAACCAAGTCTACATCAGGACTAAATCAGGACTAGAAATGGACTAAACCAAGTGAACATCAGGAGTAAGTCAGGCCTACCAAGTCTACATCAGGACTAAATCAGGACTGGAACAGGACTCAACCAGGACTAAACCAAGTCTACATCAGGAATAAACCAGGACTAAACCAGGACCAGGACAGAGCTAAACTGAGTCTACTTCAGGACTAAACCAGGACACAACCAAGTCTACAACAGGACTAAACCAAGCAGGACTAAACCAAGACTAAACCAGGGTCAAACCAGGACATTTGTGAATGTGACCGAATATCTAAAACTATTTTCTACTGCGAGTTCACACTTGTGATTGGTTGAAATCACCTGCCACTCACTTAACGCATGAAGGAGGCTGACCAATAGTACGAGTGGGTGGGACAAAGTAGACTGAAAGTAGACTCAATTATTACTAATATCAATAAAGTAGTGACTGAACACGACAAAAAAGTATTACAATATAAACCAAGTGAAGTGAACTCTGCTCAATGTAGAACAAGGTAGTATGTTACAGTGCTATCCACCCATGTCCCACTCATGTTTAGTAAAGTACTGAGTCATTAACGGATTTAACCTTAGTGTTTCCTTAAATAAGTCATACTAACAAATTAAAATATGTGAAAAAATAAAAGATAATACCACTTTACTACTTAAAAATCAGAAGAAAAGCCAATATAAGCAATACACACATATACCCACTTGAGTAACGGTGTGCATTTTCATTAATCATTTTAAAATCCATGAAATTTTTGCTTATATTTATGAACAAATACCTAATAAATCTGGAAATATCTTTACATTTGTTTTAGCTAATGTACTTTTTACAAAAACACACGTTTTGGCACCAGGACTAGTACATGCCTTCCACTCAAACAACGTGGCCAGGCCAAAAATTTCAAATATTTCCTGCAAAAACCATCGTACCATTTTGTAGATGAGGTAAAAACGCTGTTTCGGTCAAACTTTGGAAGCGTTTGAGTGAAAACTGTAGGAGCTGCGAAAAACCGTGTATCTGTCAGCAAAAGCTCTGTACAAATGAGGCAAATGCCAGCCGGCAATCTAGAACCAAACATTGCGTAGTCATGGCAACGGTTCGCATCACTGATTCTTTGAATTCTATATGCAAAATACACAAATCTGCCCCTATTACATAATTATGCTATTTCGGTGTATATATTGTTTATTTTCTTCAATCGATATAATAATAATACTAATAATATGCATGTATTGTTGTACGTATACGAGTATAATAATTGACCTTAATGAATAAATACGTTTACAAAATGTGTGAAAAATGTCAAATTACTTTATTCATATTTTGTTTTTCTTTAAAGTTCTTATGTTAATGTGTTTATAATTTGAACCATGTAATTCTGATGTAGAATTTTCAAATTAAACTGTAAAAATGGCATATTATTTTCATTATTCTGATAAGAAATCAGATTTAAAAATATGTTATTTTGTTATGTTTTGGAAATTCAGCAGCCACTGTTCTAAAGCTAAATTATCAACAGTGTGACACTTTCTGGGACTAAAACTTAAAGAAGGGCTATTTTACTTCTATGGGCTAACACAGTAGTTCTCAACCTTTTTTCTTGAAGCCCCCCTTGCCTGTGTCCAAGACAAGCCAGGCCCCCCTAACCCCAAATCCTACCTGCATATACGCACTAAAAGAAAAAAGTGATTAACTACAAACTTTTATTTGCAAAAATTCTTCCTTAAATGTTATCAAGTGTATCTAACACACACACACACAGTTTAATTTTTGACAGCCAAACAGAATAGGTATAGCCCATTACAACAGAAAAATAATGACTCATTGTTAAGACATATCAGTATCTATGTGGCTTTCTTTCTTCTGTGTGTCACCAGGTGTATAAAATCTTCAGAAATAACTGCAAGGACATTTAACTATAAATTACCTAGGCTGAATTACCTGCCCGCTAGCTGACCTGAGGATTGCCTGCGCAAGTTCAGGTCAGAGGTAATAAATACCTTAATGAATTTAAATGTGGACCAAAAATATGTTTTAATTTGAATTACACCGAATTTTGATTAGGCTATTGGGTGTGTTGTTGGGATTCTATAATTATTCAAATATAATTTTGGTAAAGTCACAACCTCAACGCAGGCAAAATTGGGCGGGCCCCCTGCGATCTCTAGCGCCTCCCTTGGGGGGGCCCGGACCCCAGGTTGAGAACCACTGCGCTAACACATAACATTTAGATGACCATGTGACCTTTTATTGTTTAGAAAATACTATAATCAAACAAATTATTATTATTAACAATGTATTAACACTTTTGTTGAGGAGTCTCCCCTCCCTTTGCTCTCTGCGTTAAGTCACTCCCCCTTCAGAGCACTATTACAACACAATCAGCGTACATCCCGCTAATGAAACTACTGCATTAGCGGTACTTTCATTTGTGAAGTTTCTGTGTACAGTTGTGTATCATGTTTTTGTATATTTCTATATTCATGGAGAATTGTCATGTGGGAGCATGGCTGAGCATCGCACACAATCTTACAGCTCACCCCCAATTTACACCAAAGCAGTAACAGAGTAAGCAATCTTCACCAGCAGTGTCAGACACACGTTCAGCGGGCGTCATTACGCTACGTGCCACTCAAATTAGGTTGGCGTTCTATTTGTTCAGCGTCAACGGAGCAAAGTGCAAAAATAAAGTGTAAAAGTAAAAGTACAATACTTAAGTAATAATAATGCAGCAGTTTTATACAGCGTTTTCTGGACACTCAAAGATGCTTTACAGATCATTATTCATTCACTCCACAGTCAGTGGTGGTAAACTACTACTGTAGCCACAGCTGCCCTGGGGCAGACTGACAGAAGCGAGGCTGCCAATCCACCACCAACACTCACACACACACCACTTTCATACTAGGCAGTGTGGGTGAAGTGCCTTGCCTAAGGACACAACGACAGTTTTTGTGACTGGCGCCCCCGTGGCACCTGATTTTCAATCAATCAATCAATCAATCAAACTTTATTTATAAAGCGCTTTTCATACAAAAATGTAACACAAAGTGCTTTACAGTGATTAAAAACAACCCCACATTTCCTTCCACCCACCCAACCAGCCCCACAGCTGCCCGACCCCACACAACCAAGCAACCCAAACAGTAAGACACACATACATGCATGCGCACACACACACACACACACACGCGCGCGCACACACACACTAACATGCTAAAATACATAAAACTACACATAGTAAAATGTGAGGCTGAATACAGGCGAACCAGTTGAGAAAGCACCACCAGAGGAGCCGTCTACACCAGGAGCAGAGAGCCGTCCTCCACCGCCAGGAACCGCCACAGGGCCCAGGAGAGATGAGGCCCAAGCACCATCCCTCCACCAGGAGTCCACGGGACACACCCCGGCAGCCGCGGCCGACCATTGCTCCCGGTGAAGAGGGCTCCTACAGAGGAAACACTGGAAATCCTAAAAATGATAAAAGAATATGAGTTCAAGCTGAAAATAAATGAATAAAATATGAATAATAAAAACAAGTAAAAGTATAAAATTTCAATAAAAGGCCAAGCTAAACAGGTGGGTCTTGAGCCTACTCTTAAAAACATGAACGTTCTCTGCAGCCCTGAGGTCCTCCGGCAGGCTGTTCCATAGACGAGGGCCATAGTGCTGGAAAGACGCCTCTCCGTGAGTGTGTGTCCTGACTTTGGGAATGACCAGGAGCTGCTGGAGGAGCACAGGGTCCGCGAGGGTTTGTAAGGTAAAAGCAGTTCTGAAAGATAAGAAGGCCCAAGACCATTAAGACATTTAAAAACCAGCAAAAGAACTTTAAAATCGATCCTGAAACTCACAGGGAGCCAATGCAGTGATTTTAAAACCGGTGTAATGTGATCCTGCCCCCTGGTCCTAGTCAGGACACGAGCTGCTGAATTTTGTAATAATTGTAAGCTTGAAATACACTTTTTGGGAAGACCAGAGAGTAGGGCATTACAGTAGTCTATTCGACTGGTGATAAAAGCATGCCTCAGTGTCTCCGTGTTGGCCCGAGAGAGAATCGAGCGGACTCTGGCTATGTTTTTTAGGTGATAGAAACCGATTTTTGTGATGTTTTTAATGTGTGGGATAAAAGTCAGCTCAGAGTCACAAATGACGCCCAGGTTTTTCACTTGAGAAGATGGGTTAAAAGACTGTGCTTGTAATTTGGGTAAAAGTTTCTCTCTCTGGGCCTCAGGACCGATGACTAAAACCTCAGTTTTGTCCTGGTTAAGCTGGAGAAAGTTTTCTGCCATCCAGGATTTGATATCTAGAATACAGTTAAAAAGAGCATCCATTGGCCTGGTGTCATCAGGAGACATGGAGATGTAAAGCTGCGTATCATCTGCATAACTGTGGAAGTTGATTCCATGTTTCCTGATGACACCACCAAGAGGGAGCATGTACAAGTTAAAAAGCACAGGGCCTAAAATGGAACCCTGGGGCACACCACATGTGATTCTATGGACCTTGGAGGAGCATGTGTTTACGCTCACCATAAATGTTCTGTCTGTGAGATAGGATGTGAACCATTTGTGAACAGCACCGGAGAGGCCGAGATGTTTTAGGCGAGTTAAAAGAATAGTGTGGTCTACTGTGTCAAAGGCAGCGCTCAGATCCAGTTGAACCAACACAGTCACCTTTTGTGAATCGTAATTTATTCTAAAATCATTTAAAATCTTTGCCAAGGCAGTCTCGGTGCTGTGGTTCACCCTCAAACCAGACTGAATTTTTTCCAGAACGTTGTAATCATCTAAAAAAATCATTTAGTTGGATAAAAACAAGTTTTTCTAAAATTTTGCTTAAAAATGGTAAGTTAGACACTGGTCGGTAGTTGTTAAAATCATTAAAATCTAAATTGCTCTTCTTCAGCAGGGGCCTCACCACCGCCGCTTTGAAGGCAGTGGGAAAGACCCCTGTCTGAAGAGAACAATTCATCATGATTAAAAGCTCATCCCTAAAAGATCCATAAAATGACTTAAAAAATGGGGTGGGAATTGGATCTAAAAGACACGTGGTGGGCCTCACTGAGGAGAAAACTTTGTCAAGCATCTCAGCATTAACCAGGACAAAACTGTCCAGTGTTTCCTCTGGTGCAGACAAACACTCAGATGTGTTAAAAACAGAGCTTTGACAAGATAAAATATCACATCTGATAGTGTTTATCTTTCCCATGAAGTGGTCTGCAAACTGCTCACAAAGAGTCAGTGGGTGTTAAGTAAAACGTGCTAAAATCAGGGTTTAAAATGTTCTCTATGGTCGAGAAGAGAATTTTTGGATTATTTTTGTGGTTGGTGATTATTGTGGAGAAGTAATGGTTTCTTGCGTTTCTTATTGCATTATTGTACGTTCGTTGTTTATTGGTGAATAATTGGTGGTTTATTGTCGTTTTGTTTTTTCTCCATCTACGCTCGGCCCTCCTGCACTCTCTCTTGTATTTTCTCAACTCTTCATTTGTCCATGGAGGTTTTACTTTTGTTTTGATGTTTTTGGTTTGGAGTGGAGCAACCAGATCTAGAGCTGACCGTAGTCTACTCTTAAAATGGTCAGTAATAAAATCACAGGGGGCAGGTAAAACCACTGAGGGATTTTTCTCTAAAACATCAATAAAATTTGCAGCCACTTCAGGGGTCAGACGGCGCTTCCTCACAGTTCTCACAGAGGTCTCCCGCTGTATAAAACCAGTGATATTAAAAAACACACAGTAGTGGTCAGACACAGCCAAGTCAACAACAGAGGACACACTAGTGGTCAGGCCATAGGTGATGACCAGATCCAGAGTGTGCCCCCTGTTGTGAGTTGGCTGTGTGACGTGCTGGGTAAAATCCATAAAATTAAGAACATTTAAAAATTCATTTACAACAGGGTCTAAAAGGTTATCTATGTGCAAGTTAAAATCACCGGTTATAACAATCATATTAAATGAATTATGTAAAATAGATAAAAACTCAGAAAACTCACTGATAAAAAGGCTGCATTTTTTTGGTGGTCTGTATACTGTGACACATAAAATTTGGGGGTTGCTAAAAAACAATTGAGTGATATTCAAAGCTTGTAAAATTGTTCAATAAAATAGGTTTGGTGGCCAAAGTGTGTGAACATATAGAAGCAGTGCCGCCTCCCCTTTTACCATTTCTAGTTGAAAATGCAAAGTTAAAAGTGGGTGGTGAGGCCTCTGTGAGAACAACTGGTGCATCTGCACCCAGCCATGTTTCAGTTAAAAAGAAGCAGTCAAGTTTGAGGTCTAAAATCAGGTCATTAACAATAAAAGACTTGTTCAGCAGAGCGCGGACATTTAAAAGGGCCATTTTTAAAGTTAGTGGGGACTGGGTAACTACCGGAATTTGTGGTGAATGTGCTTTTGGAAGAGATCTGAGATTATTGATGTTGACAGTAGATTTGTGAAAAGTTTTATGCTTATGCCGCTCTCTGCTGATCACGGGAATTAACTGTTGATTGTTTTGTCATGCTTCTTCTAGGGTGAGTTCGATATTGTATGAGAGGAGATGGGATCCGAGGATGTTGGGGTGTAGGCGGTCCTTTTTAAAAAGTTCAGGTCTCTTAAAAAATATCATAAAATTGTCCACGTAGGGGATTTTGTTGTCTCTACAGTAACTTTTGAGCCATACGTGTAATGCTCTTAGACGGCTGAACTTCTCATCTCCAAAGCGAGGTGGTGCAAAAGGTCCAGAGATGGCACACTGTTTAAACTGTGGATTTTAGTGATGAGGAGTTTGAAGTTGTCTTTGAGTGTTTCTGACTGCTGCAATTTAAGATTGTTTGTTCCAACATGAATGACTACTGTTGACACTGTGGGATGATCGTGCAAGGTGGTAGGGGCGGAGTCTATGATGTCCTTCACGAGAGCACCTGGGTGACAGGAGGTGTGGCCTTTGTTTACTTTCACATGCCGGACCATGGAAGAGCCGAGAATTAACACGGACGGGTTTGGCCTGGACGCCGGGGCCGAGGGCACCGCAGAGATGTGAGCCGGGCTCCGCGAGGCGGCATGGTCAGGAGCGGGACCATCTCCTCGCTCACATCGAGCGGTCGGGGTCGACGTGCGCGAGGAGGGAGCGGAGGCCCCTCTCCGCTCACGCGAGGCGGTCGGGACACGCGCACGTGGAGAGGGGGCAGCGGAGTGGGGTGAAATGCAACCGGCCCTTGTAAATTTGGGGCAGCGGGGGAAAATCCTCATGGTCCAGGACATTAAATTTATTTGACAGAGCTGCATCTATGGTGGAAGAGGAGCAGGACGGCTGATTTACTCGCTTACCCCGTCCGCAGCCATTACGGGCCACAACAATCCAAGGATCTGGCCGGACTGGGGTAGAGCTGATCGGGGCTTTAGGTCCAGTCCCTCGCTGAGGACAATAGTGTTCGCCTGTACCTGTAGTTGGAACGCTGGGGTCGGACGGTGAGGGCTAGTGCTCAGAGGCGTCTCCGGAGCAGTGGACCGTGTCTGCCAGCTGGGCGTTGTTGGCGGTGGCCCGAGTCTTACCCAGGACGATATCCAGGTCGCTCTCCACTCGGCTTTCAAACATGGATATGCGTTGTTCCAGTTCAGCCATCCTCTGACTGAGGACGGTGCAGTTGTCACAGCTGGATGTAGAGGTGAGTGGGTGCATGGCTCACCTGTAGCCACGCAGCCTGTGGCCTACTGGTGCGCTCTCTCTGGCTAGCTTAATATTAATGTCCGTGCTAGAGGTTAAAACAGGGGTCCAGGTAATAGCCGAAGTCAAACGCTGCCTCAATATTTATTATATCCCTCTATAAGATGTCTTAGTTATGAATTAAAACTATTTGTTTTAGGAAACAATCTGACTAGCGAAAACAGACCCCCGACGCATGCGCACTCTGTATAGTGTCCCATCGTCTCCCATCCAAGTCCTTACCAGGCCCGGCCCTGCTGAGCTTCTGAGATCTGACGGGATCAGGCTTTGACAAGTCGGTGTGGTCACAATTTTTAGTAGAATTTTTAGGCATCTGTAGGGGTGTAAGAAAAAAATCGGTTCAGTGATATATCGTGATACTTCATTTCATAATTCTCAAATCGATTCAAAATGCATCTGAATCGATTTTTGAAATCATATTTTTCACTAAAATGTTCTCATGATAAAAAGGATCCAAAAAGTAGATTTTGCGTAATAGCCCCTCTTTAAATCTGGCTATTGATGCTGTACTGCAGGGGTCATCAAACTAAGGCCCGCGGGCCGACTCCGGCCCGCCATGCCCCTTTGACCAGCCCCCAGCCCCTCTGCCCCCCACCACTTGAACTGGCCCTATGAGGCAATCCTCAAATGTTGTCATGGCCTATTTTTTTTAAAATACTTTTTGGCAAAATATAACATGTCTGCATCTTGTATTTTGTTTATTTTTTTCAATAAAAAAAATTATATTTATATGAAGTATTAAAATTTACATTTAAATAATTATATGAAGTATTTACATTTGCCGCAGAATTTTCATCACCTGATGCTCGAGATCAAACAGTGACAGTCAACGCACGCGCAGAGTACTGTAGTACAGTTAAGGACAGATATTTCTACATACATATATACATTATATTTCTTACCCTTGATGTTATTAGAAAATGAATAAATGCATGATTTAATTAAAAATATTTTGTCAACTGATTCCACACAAGCCTGTGTTAATGTTAAAAGACTTTGTCAGTTAACTGCAACAACTGGTTATTACTAAATTCAAAGTAATAATGTTCTCGCCCCGGTTCGCACGCCCCCCCTGCGCAGCCGCCGGGGACCCACGACCGCTCCGGCTCGCCACTCGCTCTTCCCGACAGCCGCCCAGGCCGCCAGCTCGTCCATCGGAAAGATTATATAATGCCCCTTTAAATATGCACCTTTAAATATACTGTAGGAGTCAGTGCGCCCCTGCTGGTGAACCATAAAAAATGCCACATGTCCAAAATATGTTTTTCTTGTAATCGTTCATAGAATTTCATCCCCAAATTGGCACAGATCCTCCATCAGGAATTTACATTATGCACCTCTAAATGGTTTTGAGGGAGTCCGTGCGCCCCAACTGGCCAACCGTGAAAAATGCTCCATGTCTGTAATATATTTATCTGCTTGGAATGATGCATAGAATTTATTCCCCGAGTTTGGTCCAGATCCGATAATGTAGTTGTTTTATGTCTATGGTAGGGGGCGCTATAGTGTTCACTTTTCATATACTTTATAGTGTATTATATTCAGGCTGAGATCACACATTAGTGATTCAAATTTCAGCATGACTGGACTAAGCATGTGCGTGTAATAATTTTTAAACTATTTTTTTGGGAGTCCTTGCGCCCCTGGTGGCCAACCGTGAAAATTGCCCCATGTCCGGACCTGTCGATCTGATACCCCCATGTGGGACTTTTCGTTGATGTTCAGGGCCTCAAAATCGCTATCGTTTGCAAGGAAAAATAATAAAAGTGTAATAAACCGAGCAAGAGCCAAACACTCCCTTAGTCCACTTCTTTATACAGTCTGTGGTCTCATGTCTCCTCGTCCTCTTTCTCCAGTCTGACAGAACCTGTGTGACCTTAGAGCTTGTGGTTATTTTTCTGTGAAACTGGAGTTACAATTGTATGTTTTTTGAGCCAAAGAAAAGATAAATTATTTGCATTATGCTTCAAATATAAACTAGATAAAAAGGTAATAATAAGCATTGTTGTGAACAGAGTGCAGGCTCAGATCTGCACCTGTCCTGCCACCTGCACTGTGTGTGTACGTTACTCTTATGATTAAAAATACCACACAGAAGGTATTATATGAGCTGCCCTAGATATGGGACTAATTAGTCACACCCTTAGGCAAACCCATGACTATTTCTATTGGGCGCTGCTGCAAGACGCTAGAATATAAAAGTTCCCGGATCCAAGTTTCAGGGTACGAAAGCAGGAAGTAAAGAGTGGATATCGGCACCAGAGGAGCAGAGGACGTACGAGCCACGGGGACGAGATGCGCTGGGGGAGAAAGAATGCACGCTGACAGATAAGTAGAGGAACGTGTGAATTGTCCTCTGTGCAGACCAACTGCTTAAGTGTGTGTGTGTGTGTGTGTGTGTGTGCAGTGCAAGCCACTGAGTCTACTTCCTCGTTCCACAGCATCACCTGCGACAGATGGAGGACCGTGGAACTAGACCGTGGAACTAGACCGAGGAACGTAGCGGTTGTGAAGAGCCAGCCTATCGGGGACTGGATACACCGTTCAACTGAGTGAAATTAAAGGGACGCCAACACTCGTCGGGTGTTGTTTTAATTGTATTGGCCGAACAGTGAGTGCGCTCTCTTTCCTCACTCCCACAGGGTCGTGTGGTGCCAGAGCCCGGAAGTGCGCGAGGCCAGAGAGGACTCCCCCACTACCCGAGCCACCTGAAAAGTGGATATAAAGCCACCAGAGCTAAGCTAAAAGGGACGTTCACGTACTATGGGGGATAGTTGTGTTGCCATTTGTGTGATTTGTTCTCCCCCACCGCTGTTGCAGAGGCCAGAGCAGACGTGGCCCTACAGCGCTACTCGGGCGCTGCGGGAGTGGAGCAGGTTGAGACTAACAAGACCGAGCTGTGGGCCAGCTAGGCCTTCCACCTGCCTGCCACCCTCAGCCCACAGAAAAAGGACCCCGCTGGATGACTGTTGAACTGTTTTCTTCTACAAGGCACAAGTATTTTATTGTAAGTATCCACTGGCGACCTTGAGGAATTACATTTTATATTTTGGGACTTGTTTTAGTAGAACTTTTAATGTTTAAAATCATTCACTGACTCATTTTAGAAGAACTTTTTATACCCAAAATCATCACAATAAAGACCCTAAAATTCTCCATTCTTAAAAGTGGAAAAATATTGGTGGTCTGAAACTATTTTGTGACAGTTTAAATTTGGCGTTGCTGGCAGGATTACCATTTCCACTCTAAAGAAATTGATGCAACCCAGGAAAGGTCAAACAAAGCAGCACGCAGTTTGTGATGCCATGGTTCATGGGTGCAGCCTGGGTCCCAAAGTTCATTGGAGATTCTTCCAAATTCTCAGAATGGAGGGGCCAAGTGGAGGTCATGTTGAGGGCACAAGGACTGAGTCAGCAGCAACAAACAGATTTCGTGCTAGGGGCTGTAGAAGGGGACGCTAAGCGGGAACTGATGCTTCTAAGCCCTAATGAACGGGACAAGAAAATTTGGGACATTTTGGGGACATTATATAGCAAACAAACTACTAAAGCCCAACTGCGAGCAAACTTTTTTAACTGCAAACAAAGGACAGATGAATCTGTAGGTGCGTTCATTTTGCGTCTTAGAGAGCAATATAGTAGGTGGCAAGAACAGGATGCAGAAGGGGAATGGGACGACGATGATTTGCTGCTTGATCAGCTTATGGTGGGAATGTGGAAGGTCCTGTCAAACAAGAACTGACTAGACAAATGCAACGCCAGCAACATATGGTGTTTACAGCCGCCTGTAAAGAGGCACGTGCCTTAGAACAAGAACTTGGAGAGGAAGAGGACACTACCCTGATTCATCGGGTAGCCACACAGATGCACTATAGGCCAGCTGAACCAAATTTTGAACAAATTAAAAATCAAATTCAAGTTGAACTATTAGGTGACATGAAAAAGGAAATCCAAGAGCAGTTAAAAACTTTGTCCTCTTCCCTAATAAGTGAAATTAAGGCACAACTTTCTCCACAAAACCTGCCATCTGTTTAAACGCCACCTGCCCACTCCAGATTACACCATCAATCTTCCTATCAGTGGAAAGAAAATAAAACTGGAGAACGAAGTTAGAAGTGTACCGGTGGCAGTGAAAAAGGCGTTAGACCGAACAATGATGTCTTGAATGTGGAAGAATAAAGATGACTCAAACATGCATGAATCACTCTAAATACAACTTCAAGAGGGTAAATGAGAAGAGAAACAACTAGAACATTGTTAAAAGATCTGAAATTTGAACAAGTTCATTTTAAACTGTAAACAATGGTCCAAAGTTTTGCATTGCATTTGTAATTGGGCAAAACTAATGTTACGTAATTACATGAAAACAGTCCCTTTGCCTTCTCTTGTGTATCTGGTAAATTGGGAACATCCTCAGATAGGTTCATGATGTTATAGAAAAGAGGAATGCCGTTTTAAGGCCACAATACAGCACTTATACGGCAATTATCAAGGTCGACAAATTTTAATGCTTTTCAGACTGAGATGGAGAGTCCTAATGGGGTCACACTGCCATTAAAGGTCCAATATTACACAAAATGTATTCTTGTGAGCTGTTAGAATGTTGTTACCTCCTTAAAAACACGTGGAGTTGTGTTTTGTTTCATTCACACATGTTTCAGTAACCCTTTATTATTAGTCTGTCTACATCTCCAAAACTCAAACTTGCACTTCCACAAACCTGATGTTACACAGTATGGTTTTAACTTTCTATTTCCATGGAATCATGCAGTTGACTTTCCAGCACTAGGAAGCTACATACTGGGGCTTTAAGGTGTGATTTTGTTTGCTTGGTCCTACGATTGTTGCTGTGGTGACCTGTAGTCTATTTGCATTCTTTAATCAATGCATTTTCTTGCCCTGTTTACGATTTTTATTAAACGGCAAGCATCCAGCTGCTTGGATGAGCTGCGAAACGTATTCGACCAAATAAACTTTTGTGCAGTTGACAAATTGAATTTCTCCTTTTGCCATGGATTCTACCTGGACAACTGAGGGATATAACACACATTTATTAAATTAAAATTTTATTCTTCCTCAACTCACAAAATGGCTGCTGCGTTTGCCACAGTAACAGAACCCACAATCTGGAAAACTGCTCAATAGGCTCTTTTAAAGCAGCCGCTTGGGCTAGTTCTCTCAGAAGTGCAGATCTGCTCTGTAAATATCAGGCAGCAGACGGCAAGTTACGGATGGATAATCACATACTGTACACGTGATTGTTGAGACATGTGCTTCGATGTTAGTACTTCACCGAAGGAAGCTTCTGTGTTTTTAAAAGTCTTTAGACTTTAAAAGACTTTAGGGGAGCTTGTTACTATGGAGACTCAGCTAACTCTGGTTAGCCACGTTGGTGGAACATAAATGAAGATGTGATGAGCCTGGATTGACTTTGGCTTAGGGTGCGTCCCAATTCTCTGTCTTACCCCTTCGTCTTAGCCCTACCCCTTGATCTACGTCTTCGTCTTACCCCTCGATATCAAGCTGTAAGGGCTAGGGGTACGAACGTTCCCCTTAGAATTGAGACACCACTCAATCACCGTTTGCGTCATTATCCCTTGCCGCTACCTGGCTGCTACGTGTACAGAGGCGACAACAGTTGACGCAAACAAACGAAGATGCCGTCCTCTCAGGTCATGGTGTCGATTGCCTGGGCTCTTTTTATCTTTGCACGCTTGTCTGGGATCAGACGAAGACATCAGAGAAGAAGATTGTTTCTGAGACGCATACGACTGCTTGCGGATTCAATCACGGTATGTATGTCATAATATTTACTGGCAGCGGCACCATAGGTAACTTAGCTAACATAAACATTAGCATAAACATAACGTTTTAACAACGTAACAACTGATGTTATCGTCTGATCGCAGACAAATATGCATTTTCATACATGTGGTAATTGTGTGATGTACTTTTTGTATTTATGCAGTTGCTAAATCGTACTCGTTTTACTGGAGCAGTGTAAACGTGAGGTTTGAACATTGTTTTTTGTTGCTCCAGGCGGATCGTCCACCTATGTATTGCAGGGTGGATGCAAATGTGCCCATCTTGCGCTTGTGGTTCGATGAGGAGGCTGAAGTAACGCAGGACTTTCGCCTGACAAGGACAGCCATGAACAGCTTGCAAAGGCTTCTGGCAAGAAGTCAAGATCATGGCTGGGGAAATCAACTAGAGGTCCTCGTATACACCTATTGGCTAGCACATGGACTCTCTTACCGGGTAGTGTCTAAAGTGTTCAATATCCCCAAGGCAACAGTATATAGAGTGATACACCGGGTGGCACAGAATATATGGAACAATTTAAACAAAGCCATTTCCTTCCCAAAACATGAGGAGCTACAAGCTGTGGGTCAGGGATTTGTAACTTTATCAGGGACCCCTGCATTCCACAATGTTGTAGGGGCAATAGATGGCAGCCACATTCGGATCAAACCACCAGAAAAACATCGTTTGGACTACCTGAACTACAAGGGCTTTTACTCCATACATATGCAGGCCATATGTGACGCAAATGGACGGTTCCTGGACATCTTCGTGGGTTACCCAGGGTCAGTCCATGACACACGTGTGATGAAAAACAGCTCCTTTTATACATCTGCACGTTACCCCCCACCAGGATACATTATTCTGGGTGATGGTGGGTACCCCTCCCTCCAGACCCCTATATGCCTCCTCACACCATACAAAGAACCGGTACGTGGACGGGTACAGCAACATTTTAATCACCGCCATTCAAAGGCACGCAGCATAATTGAACGGGCCTTTGGGGTAATGAAGACAAGGTGGAGGTCAACTCTTTTCCGGGCACTGGAAGTCAAGCCTACCTTTGCCCCTCAGGTAATTGCTACCTGTGCATTCCTGCATAATGTGTGCTTGGACAATGGGGACACACTGGATCCTGACGAGGATATTGGCAGGGACGATCTTGACCTCCAGCCTCCCGAAGAACCAGTGGCACTTAATGAGACCTCTGGGAATGCTGTTAGAGACGCACTGGCTGCTCAAGTTTCCAGGGATGCGCAGGTCCCATAAAAACATATGTTGTATTGTTTGTTAACATGACAGTTGTATATACCCAGTACATTTAATAATTTTTTAGTGTTTTAATCTTTTCCTTGATTTATATACTGTTGTTTGTATTGTTGTATAGATATTACTGTATTGTGTTCACAGTAGGGTATTGTGGAGGGATTTTTGCAATTGTTAGCAATAAATGTTTTTTTTAAAACACACCGCACATGTGTATTGAGTATTACTGTAGAATGTATGCACATCTACAACAGCCTTTGTACAAGAAAATTTATTGCTCAGCTGTAGCAATGAATATATAAACATTAAAAAAAATTTCAAGTATAACAGGTAACAATAAATATATGTATATAAATTCTAAACAGTAACATGTTAATAAAACAAAAACACAAAACTAAAAACTATTTTACATTTTCTCCACCATCTTTTCAAAGAGGTCTAGAAACCTCTGTGTCTTGGCCTCACTTTCCTCGTGCCGCCTTTGTTCCTTCAGCGCCTCCTCAGCCAGAAACTCCAAGATGGGGTTGGACCTCCTCTTCGTGGCGCTGGCTGCTGGGGTGCTGGGCTCTGGAGTACTGGGCTCTGGAGTACTGCGTGCTGTGGAGCTGGCCTCTGAAGTGCTGGCTGCTGTATCAAAGAGGAAACTGTCAGAGGTGGAGGGCTCCACAATATCCTAAGGGAACAAGGCAAATCAGTTTTACACATTTTCAAGGAGTATGGAGGAGTAATTGTGAATCTGATGTCAGCAGTATTAATGGAAGTACTGAATTCCAAGGTGAATGTTACATTAGCCTCACCAGGAGTAGCGAGACCGTTTCCTCGGCTCCTGGCTCATAGGACGCCACCACCACAGGGGGGTCCATTGCTGGCCTGGCACCCAAAACCTCATGCATGTCTGCATAATACTGCCAGGTAGCAACGGTCACCTCACCCAGGTCGGTTCCAGAGCCCGTTTTGGGAGTCCTCAATTCCTGAAACACAAATACACATAAGAAATACAAATGGCTAGTGGATACACGCATTCCTCAATTGGAAATTATGTTAAACTGTACATCACATAGGCTTACCTTGTATTTTTGAGAGCTAAAACCGCAACAACAGTTCACTAAAAGTAACGTAGCACATAACCGTCATAACTGTAAACCTGCTAAACTGTTAATTGATATTTACAACTGCTGAAAATACTTACATTTATGAGCCTCCTTGGCTGATCGATGTGACGCTGCCATCCTGATCCCGACACCTGCCCGAGCTTGTGGGCGTACCCCTTCGTTTCAAGTGTGGTCGGGAGCTCACTTCGTTTCAAGGGGTACGTAGCCCTTGGTCTTAGCCCTACCCCTTGATCAAATTTAGAATTGGGACACCACTTGGTCTCACATGAACGCGCAAAACCAAGGGGTAGGGCTAAGACGAAGGGGTAAGACAGAGAATTGGGACGCACCCTTAATCTCACCTCATGGAATTGCCCATTAAAATAACTGCACTTGGAGTGCCTTGGGTAGTCTACACAGACACTGGACTGGCTCACGTCTTTTTAGAGATCTGTAATCTCCAAACCGACGTGACACTCCCATCATGTTCTCATCATGGCTTTCATCCTTCGAGATGGACTCTCGTGAGTTTTGAACTCGCGAAAATCCATCTTGTGCAAGGTTAGCAATTTAGAGTAGTTGGTGACATCAGAAAAGACTACCCTGTTTCTGATACAAACACCTGGCTGCAGGGGCGGAGTTTGAAGTGTGGATACCTGTCACACTGTTAATTATACCCTCCCCGCCCCCACCATACCCTCCCCTAACTCAACCCTCGCCCTCACCCCTCTCCCAGGCAGTACGTACAGTAGAGGGGGAAGGGGACGGGCTCCTCCCCTGCCCCTAACCCTAACCCTCTAACTTTAGGTACTGCCTGGTTTAACAGCACTCTCCACTGCCATCTAGTGGAGGAGCTGTTTCCTGTTGTGGGAAACCTCCTTTGGTTCCTGGGGAGTCCTTTGGTCCCGGGGCGGGGTCCTTCTGTGCCGTGGCGGGGCCTCTGTGATCACCAGGCTGTCTGTGGAGAAAACTATCACTATCAGTATGAAGTTGTGGACGGTGCTAAAATGTATATAATATTAGATAACCCTATGTCCCGTCAATCATTATATAAGTTTTTTCCCTTTTTTTCCCCCTTACGACCTCTTGTATATAACTGTGGTATACTGTATTTATATTACGGTATTTCTATTTTTACTTTACTTGTACACATACATTTATGTAACATTTATATAATTATGCCTTATTTGACACCCGTCTCTTGCTATTTTTGCTACTTATTTAGAATTTATCATTACCATATATATTTTCTCTTTGTTATTATAATATATTGTGAGATACTGTGGTGAAAAATTCAAACTGCGAAAGGTGGAAATTGGCATTTAAAATATTACCATGACTCGAATTTGACTCCCCAATACTAACATACTCTATAGGGGGAAACTAACTCCTTCACTATTAAAAGTTAGCGTACTCAGCTTTACGAAATGTCGCCACTTTTGTTTCTATTTACTCTTTGGACTGTCAGCCCTCGATAATGATTCTAAAACGTCTACACAAACAAATATGGATCATGAATTAACAAAGAAGTGGTGAAAAACCTACTGTCAGAGTCATGGTGACTGGAGTTGGTGTCAGTCTGATGACGTCTTTTTCTCCTGACTCTGGAGTCTGTGGGCCGAGTCACAGACAGGACAGAGCAGGAGAGGCCCTCAGGAGCAGGGGTCGGCTCCTGGCAACTGGAGGGGCCCTCAGAAGGAGAGACTGGCCCCACACACTCTCTCTCACTGGCCCTGGAAAAGGAAAAGGAGGAATGATTAGAAATGCACATTACAGTTTTCAGTTTTGGTGTAATTCTATAGTTATCCAGGCATGTTCGATCGTAACAAAGGCTTGTCATGGAGATGTTGTTGCTTTGCCTGGAATATTCCACAGTATGGCATTTAATTTATCTTTCACCATGGGGACAAGCAGGTGAAACCACGGGTCAGATCTGTGGAGAGGTGACCCCACTCTCAACTAAAATGTTTTTCAAGGTATTTTTGCCCATAAATGTAGAGCTGTATAATAGATGAATAGAAAAGTAAAGTGCCCTACTGTCAAAATTCAAAGCAAAGCGATGACATGTTCCTGGAGACAGGCAGAAAAGTTACAGATTACAGCTTTAAACCTGACTTGGTTAATGTTACTCACATTGTGTCCTTGTCCTTTCATGGGTGCCTTTTTGAGGGAGAAGGTTCACTCTGCTCCTCGTCTGACGATACTAAGAGGTCTTGAAGGAGTAAAGAGTGGGAGATGCCCTTAGGAGCAAGGACTGGCTCCTCACTGCAGGAGGAGCCCTTGGGAGAAGAGACTTGCCTCACACAGAGTCTCTTACTGTACCTAGGAAAAGGAGGATTGATTAGAAATTCTGATTACAATTTGAATTTTTTTAGTTTGTGTTCTAATCTAATCAAACAAAGTCATGCCACAGAGATGTGATTGTCTTGTCTGAAATATTTAACACGTCAGTATTAAACTTATCCATTTCCATGGAGACAAGCAGGTGACAACATCAGGCCAACTTATAGGTCAGATCTGTGTTGTGGCGAGAGTGCCAGATTTTTGTTGCCCTCATTTTTGATGGCACCTCCGTGCCTCCACCCACAGTAATACACGGTTTAAACACGTGTAATTTAATAACTGTATCATAGACATGTTTAATGCCAATGACATCTCCATAGAGACAAGCAGATGGTGAACCCCTGATCAGACAAGCTACAGAGACTTTAAATCTGGTTTGGTTAGTTACTCACATTGTGTCCTGGTCCTCCTCACACCTTCGTTTTCTTGAGGGAGAAGGTTCACTCTGCTCCTCGTCTGAAGACATTAAGAGGTCTCCAAGGATTAAAGAGCGGGAGATGCCCTTGGGAGCAAGGACTGGCTCCTCACTGCAGGAGGGGCCCTCGGGAGAAGAGACTTGCCTCACACAGAGTCTCTTACTGTACCTAGGAAAGGGAGGATTGATTAGAAATTCTGATTACAATTTGAATGTTTTTAGTTTGTGTTCTAATCTAATCAAACAAAGTCATGCCATAGAGATGTGATTGTCTTGTCTGAAACATTTAACATGTCAGTATTAAACTTATCCATTTCCATGGAGACAAGCTACAGAGTGTATCTTTAAATCTGGTTTGGTTAGTTACTCACATTGTGTCCTGGTCCTCCTCACACCTTCGTTTTCTTGAGGGAGAAGGTTCACTCTGCTCCTCGTCTGAAGACACTAAAAGGTCTTGAAGGAGTAAAGAGTGGGAGATGCCCTTAGGAGCAAGGACTGGCTCCTCACTGCAGGAGGAGCCCTTGGGAGAAGAGACTTGCCTCACACAGAGTCTCTTACTGTACCTAGGAAAAGGAGGATTGATTAGAAATTCTGATTACAATTTGAATTTTTTTAGTTTGTGTTCTAATCTAATCAAACAAAGTCATGCCACAGAGATGTGATTGTCTTGTCTGAAATATTTAACACGTCAGTATTAAACTTATCCATTTCCATGGAGACAAGCAGGTGACAACATCAGGCCAACTTATAGGTCAGATCTGTGTTGTGGCGAGAGTGCCAGATTTTTGTTGCCCTCATTTTTGATGGCACCTCCGTGCCTCCACCCACAGTAATACACGGTTTAAACACGTGTAATTTAATAACTGTATCATAGACATGTTTAATGCCAATGACATCTCCATAGAGACAAGCAGATGGTGAACCCCTGATCAGACAAGCTACAGAGACTTTAAATCTGGTTTGGTTAGTTACTCACATTGTGTCCTGGTCCTCCTCACACCTTCGTTTTCTTGAGGGAGAAGGTTCACTCTGCTCCTCGTCTGAAGACATTAAGAGGTCTCCAAGGATTAAAGAGCGGGAGATGCCCTTGGGAGCAAGGACTGGCTCCTCACTGCAGGAGGGGCCCTCGGGAGAAGAGACTTGCCTCACACAGAGTCTCTTACTGTACCTAGGAAAGGGAGGATTGATTAGAAATTCTGATTACAATTTGAATGTTTTTAGTTAGTGCTTTAATCTAATCAAACAAAGTCATGCCACAGAGATGTAATTGTCTTGTCTGAAACATTTAACACATCAGTATTAAACTTATCCATTTCCATGGAGACAACCTACAGAGTGTATCTTTAAATCTGGTTTGGTTAGCGTTACTCACATTGTGTCCTGGTCCTCCTCACACCTTCGTTTTCTTGAGTTAGAAGGTCCACTCTGCTCCCGGTGTGAAGACTCTGGTTCTTCAGGAGGTCCACTGTTCACCTCAGAAGATGTGGTGTCTATTGCGGCACAGAAGATCTTGTCGCACTCCGAGACACTAGAAGAGAGATTCAGGGTTAAACCATTTTCACCTGTAACTAAAGGTATTGGAAATTAGTCTTGGTTTAATTCTGGTTTAGTCTGGTTCTAGTCCTGGTTTTGTCTTGACTACTCACTGATCTGAGTGGAGGTCCCAGTTTAGTGCTGGTCTCGTCTCGGTTCAGTCCTCGTCTAGTCTTGGGTGTCTAGTCTGATCTAGTCTTGGTTTAGTCCTTGTCTAGTCTTGGTTGAGTCCTAGTCAGGTTTTTATTTAGTCCTGGCCTAGCCTTGGGTTAGTCTTGGATTAGCTACAATCTAGTCTTTGTCTTATCTTGGTTTAGTCATGATTCAGTCCTAGTTTTATGTTGGTCTAGTTCTGGATTTAGTCCTGGTTTAGTTCTGGTATATTTCTGGTCTGGTCTTGCTTTTGGCTCTAGGTTAGTCCTTGTCTAGTCCTGGTTTAGTCTTGGTTTAATCCTGGTTTAACCCGTGTCTATTCCTGCTCTAGTCCTGGTTTAATCCTGCTCTAGTCCTGGTTTAATCCTGCTCTAGTCCTGCTCCAGTCCTGCTCCAGTCCCGCTCTAGTCCTGCTCCAGTCCTGGTCTAATCTTGCTCAAGTTCTGGTCTAGTCCTGGTCCAGTCCTGGTCTAGTCCTGGTCTAGTCCTGGTCTAGTCCTGATCTAATCTTGCTCTAGTCCTGTTTTAGCCCTAGGCTGTACTCACAAATCTGGATGGAGGTCCCAGAAGGCTTGTAGATGCTCCATGGTGATAAATGGATGCTTCAGCAGATCCCTTGGGCTGATGCGCTCTGTGGGGTTGATCTGCAGCATCTGACTCAACAGGTCCAGGAACATCTCTCCATCTCTCTGGTCAGCTCTGTTCACCGGCTTGTACTGCAAATGAGAGACACACGTTAGGGACGGTCCAATGTACAGCTCATACCAATATTTGTCAAATTAAACTAAAGAAGCTGTAAAGTATAAAGCTGAGACACTTAACCTCCAGCTACAGCTCAAGATGTTCAACTGGGCAGTATCTGGAGGACTAAAGGGGGACGTCAGGGTGAGAAGGAGGGGTGGAGACAGGTGGACAAAAGGGGAGAGTGAAGGGGGTAGAGGAGGGGTGGGGTCTGAAGGACTGACAGGGAAAGTGAGAGGCGAGGAGAGCAGGGACTGGAGGACTAAAAGAGAGAGTGAGCGGAGAAGAGGAGCGGGGTCTGGTGGACTAAAGGGGAGCGTGAGGGAAGATGAAGAGGGGTGGAGTCTGGAGGGCTAAAGGAGAGTGAGGGAAGATGAAGAGGGGCGGGGTTTGGAGGGCTAAAGGGGAGAGTGAGGGAGGATGAAGAGGGGCGGGGTTTGGAGGGCTAAAGGGGAGAGTGAGGGAGGATGAAGAGGGGCGGGGTTTGGAGGGCTAAAGGGGAGAGTGAGGGAAGATGAAGAGGGGCGGGGTTTGGAGGGCTAAAGGGGAGAGTGAGGGAAGATGAAGAGGGGCGGGGTTTGGAGGGCTAAAAGGGAAAGTGAGGGAGGATGAAGAGGGGCGGGGTTTGGAGGGCTAAAGGGGAGAGTGAGGGAGGATGAAGAGGGGCGGGGTTTGGAGGGCTAAAGGGGAGAGTGAGGGAGGATGAAGAGGGGCGGGGTTTGGAGGGCTAAAGGGGAGAGTGAGGGAGGATGAAGAGGGGCGGGGTTTGGAGGGCTAAAGGGGAGAGTGAGGGAGAATGAAGAGGGGCGGGTTTGGAGGGCTAAAGGGGAGAGTGAGGCAGGAGGAGCAATGACTAAAGGGCCTGAAATGCCTGAAATATGATGCTGCACTTTTTATAATGACTGTGTAAAGATACTCACTTCTTTATGATTTACTTTGAACGCACTGGCCAGTCTTGAGGTGGTGCGGGCAACCTTACCGGTGTCCTACAAACAGAAGGACAGATATGTTAACATGTTAGCTTTTTAGCATCAAGTCAGTGTTAAAAGAGAGGTTATGCACAGGACGTCAGAACATTCAACAGTACAGCAGTTATGTCAAAAGTTTTTTTTTTAAGTTACAATGAGTTAAAGCTATTTTCTGATCTATCTTATCTTATGTTCTTTCCTCCTACACCTTCACTAGAATCATCTGGATAGATTCAGCCCTGGAATTACTGATCTCTACTAAACTAAAGGTAAAAGGTCGCAGTTAATGGGAAAACTACCACTACATGACATCACAAAGTGGATTTTGAGCTTTGGAGATGTAGACACACTAATAATGAATGAAACAAAACACAACTCCAGGCATGTTTTGATGAGGTAATCACATTATAACATGACTTAAAGCTCACAAAAATCCATTTTGTGTAATATAGGAAATGACGTGAGTGCATGGCCTCTACACTAATCCAAATGTACAGTAATAATGAAAATGGGTTACTCACGTTGAAGATCCAGTGATTATTTTTATAGGTCAGGTACTCCTTTGTGTACTGTCCACTCTCCAGAAACTCGTGTGAAGGAAGTCCCAGAGTGTTGATTATATTGAAAAACTGTGGAAAGAACACAAAACATTTAGTTACTGAAATTAAACTCAATCCAGTCAAAACACACAGTTTCCAGTGTAATTTCTATGTCCAAATGATGGTTTTAAATTCCTCTTTCACGCAATCAGTCCGGTTACAGAAAGTTAGAAAGTTACACAGTGTTGCTTTAAAAACTATTCCGTCATACTTTTGTTCATATATGTCTGTAGATGATAATTAGGGACCAATCCATCTTTTCAGTTCTGATACTGGTTTCAAAACTAGAGCTTATCTGCCAATACCAGTGCAAAGACTGAAAGCAGCATTTATTTTGTTTAAACAAAATTAAAATAAGACAAAACTGACCCAGAAGTGTTATGTAGCTGTTATTTATCTCTGAAGTAACTCCAGAACAACTTTGTTTAGATAAATGTTCAAACATTATGAGACTTTCTGGGCTGAATACATCCAGTAAATAGACTTATTACAGCAATTTATATATCTAACCAGGATATGCTCTGATCCGATATTTGGAAGCCGATATCTGATCCAGCAAATGTTTCAGTACTGGCACCGATATCCAGTACCAGTATCAGATCGGTGCTTCCTTGATAATACTATATATAAGTATATACAAGTATTTATAAATACTACTTATATACAATGAGTATATAAGTGTGTGTGTGTGTGTGTGTGTGTGTGTATGTGTGTGTATATATGTATATATATATATATATAGTGTATTTATATATTTGTCTCACCGCAGTCTCGTCATCCACTCCAGGGAAGAGCAACCGTCCCACGAACAGCTCCATGATGATGCAGCCGATGGACCACATGTCTATGGCCTTATCATACGGAACCCCCAGGAACACCTCCGGAGCTCTGCACACAACATGAAGGACATCATAAGAGGACAATGTTAGACTGAGGCCAGCTTCTGTCTGTCCCTGCTCTGTCCCATCAGAACACTGACTGATTGATTAATCACAGTACCAGTCCAAAGTTTGGACTCACCCTCTCATTCAGTGTTTTAGTCGATTTGTTTGGAATGTATGGAATTATGTAGTGAAGAAAAAAAGTGAAATAACTTCTTAACAAAATATTTATGTAATTATGTTTTATAACCAAATCCTTATAACATAACATTAGCCAACAGTTTTCCAGTCTTAAAACCTTTTTGGTAGTTATTGCTAATGCGTGCATTGTGTCACCATGGAAACTAGCGATGTAACCATGTCTAAATTAGTACGATATTTATTGTAATATTTTGTGGCGGTTAACACAATTGTGAATATGCTACGTTTTTCTTTTAAAATGCCCTGACAAGCCTTTGGTCCTGTTACAATACAAAGAATTAAGATTTAAAAGTGCTTAATAACTGTCATTTCTTCGTGTAGTATGTCCTGAAAGAGCAAAGGATCATGGTCTATGTAGTTCCCTCTGTTCTTTTTAGATATTGCTGCCCCAAAACAATAAACGTAACCAATGAGACTTGTAATTCGATATATTGTGATGGTTGTGAGATTTTGGACGATATCATGATATTTCAGTTATTATTGCTTCCTAAATGGAAACTGCTGAACATTCCTCCACAGATATATATGTAGAACACCCCTAGCATGATATCACTGCAAAGTATCAATGCAATAGCGTATGTAGGACATTCCCAACAGTGTGTAGTGTGTACCTGTGCTCGCGCGTCTGCACTATGATTCCAGGCTGGAGCTGGGACACGTGCCGAGCCAGGCCAAAGTCGATAAATTTGATCCGCAGAGGCCCGGAGACGGTGTTCAACAACATAATGTTATCGTGCTTCAGGTCCATGTGCACGATGCCCTGGCGCTCAAGGAAGGACAAAGCGGTGCCCATCTGCAAGGGAGGGAGAGCTGGTCAGTGCAGCAACTTACAAATACTTTTATACACAGTTATACTTCTTACAACAATAAAACAGGTGAAACTTGTGTGTGGAAATTTGAAGTAATTCCTGAGTAAAATCCTGACCCTAAATTACATAAATATACGATTATCAGCTCTGCAATTAGCTAACTTATTCCACCATCTTACTTTCTCATTGTGATAAAAGTGTGGAATGCCATTTAAAGCTCCACAGTCCAGTATTCACAAAGCAAAAGAGGGTATCGAAAGAGGGGGTACTTCTGCGGGGCATTAACTGCTAACACATAACAGATTTAGATCACCTTTTATGGACAGTCCCCCTTCAGAGCGCTATCACAACAAAATAGTTGTATTTTCCACTCATGAAATTACTGCAATCACATCAGGACTGTCAAGTTATTGTGTACAATTTTGTATCCTGCTTTTGTGTATTTATGGAGAATTGTCATGCGGGAGCATGGGCGGCGTACGCTTGTGGGCGGAGCATTGCACAGAATGTCACAACTAATCATAAGGAGGGTTTGAATAGAGCCTGGGAGAGATCACTAAATTACTCCAACACGCATGGGTGACATCTAAAACCTCTTCAGGCATGTTTTTGATGAGGAAACGTTATAAGATGGTAGAAAAATCCAAAACGTCAGTTTTGCAGAACACCCCCTCTTCAAGCAGAGAAATATTTAGAACCTTCTGTAGAACCTCTGCTCTGTTAGCGTCCCAGTATTGTATTTTCACAGTTTTTCTCTTGATTAGTGTGTGAAAAGTCTGACCTGGTGCAGGAGCGGTCGGAGCTGTTTGAGTTGGAACGTGCCATTCTTGACAATATAGTCCACCAGACACATGTCCAGGAGCTCAAACTCATGAACGAAGTACCCCCTGTATTCAAAGCAGCCAAACCACTCTACGATGTGAGAGTGGACGCCTCCTTGGTCCATGAGGGTCCTGAGCATAGTAGCCTGTAAAGGGGAGGCAGAGGAGAGGGTCACAAAAACAAAAAACAAATCTTCTTTGGCAAGTATATATTTACATTTATTTCATATTTATTTATAGGAAGTGGAAACAAACGTGATTATAGCCAAACTTTTAAACGACTTCATGTGGAAAGTAGCACTAGTCCTACAACCTGGTACGATGCATCACGATCCCTGTCTGCCTCATTAAATAAATAAAGTCAACTCATGTGTCTAACGCTAACAGCAATGATCTATATAACCAATATGGCAAGACATATGTGGCCTTCTCTCAATGAGCTTCACGATGAAGTCTTCTGGAATTGTTTTCACTTTGCAGCTGTGCCATGTGAGGGTCAAAGCAAAGGGTCTATTTTTACTTCTTTTTTAGTCTAGAAGAGTTTGTTTGCTACATTCCGTATGTGTCATTTATAGTTTTGATGCCTTCAGTGAGAATCTACTATATCATGGAAATAAAGAAGAAAACTAAATGAAAATGAAATGGACTAATACTGAATAGTCTCTACAGTCCATGATAGCTCTAGTACCTCAACTTCTGGGTTATCCTCGACTATCTTCAGCGCCACCTTCTTGTTGGTAGAGGCCTTGTGGCAACGGGAGACAATCCCGAAGGATCCAGAGCCCAGGATCTCCTCCACGTCGTAACGCTCTGACCCGGAGACGATGGTGTCACCCACGGCAACCGGGTCTCTAAAGGTAATCTCTATTGGAGGGTAAACCTGAGGAAGAAAGAATTAAAAGGAGAAATGTTATTTTGGTACATAATATTGAACACTAACATAAGTAGATCATGTCACAGTTTGTATTCCTGTTTTGACTTTTCATATTTTTACATAGCACACACTTTTTGTTTGGTTTAATGGCTATGTGAATTGTTTTACTACGCTAAACCAAGAGTAGAACAGGACTAAATCAAGTCTACATCAGGACTAAACCAGGACTAGAAAAGGACTAAACCAAGTGAACATCAGAAGTAAGCCAGGCCTACCAAGTCTATATCAGGACTAAATCAGGACTGGAATAGGACTAAACCAGGTCTAAACCAAGCCTACATCAGGCCTACATCAGGACTAGAAGAGGACTCAACCAGGGCTAAACCAGGACTAAACCAGGACCAGGACAGAGCTAAACCGAGTCTACTTCAGGACTAAGTCAGGACTAAACCAGGACTAGAAAAAGCCTAAACCAAGTGAACATTAGGAGTAAGCCAGGCCTACCAAGTCTACATCAGGACTAAACTAGGACTAGAAAAGACCTAAGCCAAGTGAACATCAGGAGAAAGTTAGGCCTACCAAGTCTACATCAGGACTAAATCAGGACTGGATCAGGACTGGAACAGGACTAAACCAGGTCTAAACCAGGCCTACATCAGGCCTACATCAGGACTAAACCAGGGCTAAACTAGGACTAAATCAGGACTAAACCAGGACCAGGACAGAGCTAAACCGAGTCTACTTCAGGACTAAGTCAGGACTAAACCAGGACTAGAAAAAGCCTAAACCAAGTGAACATTAGGAGTAAGCCAGGCCTACCAAGTCTACATCAGGACTAAACTAGGACTAGAAAAGACCTAAGCCAAGTGAACATCAGGAGTAAGTTAGGCCTACCAAGTCTACATCAGGACTAAATCAGGACTGGATCAGGACTGGAACAGGACTAAACCAGGTCTAAACCAGGCCTACATCAGGCCTACATCAGGACTAAACCAGGGCTAAACTAGGACTAAATCAGGACTAAACCAGGACCAGGACAGAGCTAAACCGAGCCTACTTCAGGACTAAGCCAGGACTAAACCAGGACACAACCAAGTCTACATCAGGACTAAATCAGGACTAGAAATGGACTAAACCAAGTGAACATCAGGAGTAAGTCAGGCCTACCAAGTCTACATCAGGACTAAATCAGGACTGGAACAGGACTCAACCAGGACTAAACCAAGTCTACATCAGGAATAAACCAGGACTAAACCAGGACCAGGACAGAGCTAAACTGAGTCTACTTCAGGACTAAACCAGGACACAACCAAGTCTACAACAGGACTAAACCAAGCAGGACTAAACCAAGACTAAACCAGGGTCAAACCAGGACATTTGTGAATGTGACCGAATATCTAAAACTATTTTCTACTGCGAGTTCACACTTGTGATTGGTTGAAATCACCTGCCACTCACTTAACGCATGAAGGAGGCTGACCAATAGTACGAGTGGGTGGGACAAAGTAGACTGAAAGTAGACTCAATTATTACTACTATCAATAAAGTAGTGACTGAACACGACAAAAAAGTATTACAATATAAACCAAGTGAAGTGAACTCTGCTCAATGTAGAACAAGGTAGTATGTTACAGTGCTATCCACCCATGTCCCACTCATGTTTAGTAAAGTACTGAGTCATTAACGGATTTAACCTTAGTGTTTCCTTAAATAAGTCATACTAACAAATTAAAATATGTGAAAAAATAAAAGATAATACCACTTTACTACTTAAAAATCAGAAGAAAAGCCAATATAAGCAATACACACATATACCCACTTGAGTAACGGTGTGCATTTTCATTAATCATTTTAAAATCCATGAAATTTTTGCTTATATTTATGAACAAATACCTAATAAATCTGGAAATATCTTTACATTTGTTTTAGCTAATGTACTTTTTACAAAAACACACGTTTTGGCACCAGGACTAGTACATGCCTTCCACTCAAACAACGTGGCCAGGCCAAAACTTTCAAATATTTCCTGCAAAAACCATCGTACCATTTTGTAGATGAGGTAAAAACGCTGTTTCGGTCAAACTTTGGAAGCGTTTGAGTGAAAACTGTAGGAGCTGCGAAAAACCGTGTATCTGTCAGCAAAAGCTCTGTACAAATGAGGCAAATGCCAGCCGGCAATCTAGAACCAAACATTGTGTAGTCATGGCAACGGTTCGCATCACTGATTCTTTGAATTCTATATGCAAAATACAAAAATCTCCCCCTATTACATAATTATGCTATTTCGGTGTATATATTGTTTATTTTCTTCAATCTATATAATAATAATACTAATAATATGTATGTATTGTTGTACGTATACGAGTATAATAATTGACCTTAATGAATAAATACGTTTACAAAATGTGTGAAAAATGTCAAATTACTTTATTCATATTTTGTTTTTCTTTAAAGTTCTTATGTTAATGTGTTTATAATTTGAACCATGTAATTCTGATGTAGAATTTTCAAATTAAACTGTAAAAATGGCATATTATTTTCATTATTTTGATAAGAAATCAGATTTAAAAAATGTTTTTTTGTTATGTTTTGGAAATTCTTATTATTATTAACAATGTATTAACACTTTTGTTGAGGAGTCTCCCCTCCCTTTGCTCTCTGCGTTACGTCACTCCCCCTTCAGAGCACTATTACAACACAATCAGCGTACATCCCGCTAATGAAACTACTGCATTAGCGGTACTTTCATTTGTGAAGTTTCTGTGTACAGTTGTGTATCATGTTTTTGTATATTTCTATATTCATGGAGAATTGTCATGTGGGAGCATGGCTGAGCATCGCACACAATCTTACAGCTCACCCCCAATTTACACCAAAGCAGTAACAGAGTAAGCAATCTTCACCAGCAGTGTCAGACACACGTTCAGCGGGCGTCATTACGCTACGTGCCACTCAAATTAGGTTGGAGTTCTATTTGTTCAGCGTCAACGGAGCAAAGTGCAAAAATAAAGTGTAAAAGTAAAAGTACAATACTTAAGTAATAATAATGCAGCAGTTTTATACAGTGTTTTCTGGACACTCAAAGATGCTTTACAGATCATTATTCATTCACTCCACAGTCAGTGGTGGTAAACTACTACTGTAGCCACAGCTGCCCTGGGGCAGACTGACAGAAGCGAGGCTGCCAATCCACCACCAACACGCACACACACACCACTTTCATACTAGGCAGTGTGGGTGAAGTGCCTTGCCTAAGGACACAACGACAGTTTTTGTGACTGGCGCCCCCCTGTGGCACCTGATTTTCCCATCGTCTCCCATCCAAGTCCTTACCAGGCCCGGCCCTGCTGAGCTTCTGAGATCTGACGGGATCAGGCTTTGACAAGTCGGTGTGGTCACAATTTTTAGTAGAATTTTTAGGCATCTGTAGGGGTGTAAGAAAAAAATCGGTTCAGTGATATATCGTGATACTTCATTTCATAATTCTCAAATCGATTCAAAATGCATCTGAATCGATTTTTGAAATCATATTTTTCACTAAAATGTTCTCATGATAAAAAGGCTCCAAAAAGTAGATTTTGCGTAATAGCCCCTCTTTAAATCTGGCTATTGATGCTGTACTGCAGGGGTCATCAAACTAAGGCCCGCGGGCCGACTCCGGCCCGCCATGCCCCTTTGACCAGCCCCCAGCCCCTCTGCCCCCCACCACTTGAACTGGCCCTATGAGGCAATCCTCAAATGTTGTCATGGCCTATTTTTTTAAAATTACTTTTTGGCAAATAATAACATGACTGCATCTTGTATTTTGTTTATTTTTTTCAATAAAAAAAAATTATATTTATATGAAGTATTAAAATTTACATTTAAATAATTATATGAAGTATTTACATTTGCCGCAGAATTTTCATCACCTGATGCTCGAGATCAAACAGTGACAGTCAACGCACGCGCAGAGTACTGTAGTACAGTTAAGGACAGATATTTCTACATACATATATACATTATATTTCTTACCCTTGATGTTATTAGAAAATGAATAAATGCATGATTTAATTAAAAATATTTTGTCAACTGATTCCACACAAGCCTGTGTTAATGTTAAAAGACTTTGTCAGTTAACTGCAACAACTGGTTATTACTAAATTCAAAGTAATAATGTTCTCGCCCCGGTTCGCACGCCCCCCCTGCGCAGCCGCCGGGGACCCACGACCGCTCCGGCTCGCCACTCGCTCTTCCCGACAGCCGCCCAGGCCGCCAGCTCGTCCATCGGAAAGATTATATAATGCCCTTTTAAATATGCACCTTTAAATATATCGTAGGGGTCAGTGCGCCCCTGCTGGTGAACCATAAAAAATGCCCCATGTCCAAAATATGTTTTTCTTGTAATCGTTCATAGAATTTCATCCCCAAATTGGCACAGATCCTCCATCAGGAATTTACATTATGCACCTCTAAATGGTTTTGAGGGAGTCCGTGCGCCCCAACTGGCCAACCGTGAAAAATGCTCCATGTCTGTAATATATTTATCTGCTTGGAATGATGCATAGAATTTATTCCCCGAGTTTGGTCCAGATCCGACAATGTAGTTGTTTTATGTCTATGGTAGGGGGCGCTATAGTGTTCACTTTTCATATACTTTATAGTGTATTATATTCAGGCTGAGATCACACATTAGTGATTCAAATTTCAGCATGACTGGACTAAGCATGTGCGTGTAATAATTTTTAAACTATTTTTTTGGGGAGTCCTTGCGCCCCTGGTGGCCAACCGTGAAAATTGCCCCATGTCCGGACCTGTCGATCTGATACCCCCATGTGGGACTTTTCGTTGATGTTCAGGGCCTCAAAATCGCTATCGTTTGCAAGGAAAAATAATAAAAGAGTGTAATAAACCGAGCAAGAGCCAAACACTCCCTTAGTCCACTTCTTTATACAGTCTGTGGTCTCATGTCTCCTCGTCCTCTTTCTCCAGTCTGACAGAACCTGTGTGACCTTAGAGCTTGTGGTTATTTTTCTGTGAAATTGGAGTTACAATTGTATGTTTTTTGAGCCAAAGAAAAGATAAATTATTTGCATTATGCTTCAAACATAAACTAGATAAAAAGGTAATAATAAGCATTGTTGTGAACAGAGTGCAGGCTCAGATCTGCACCTGTCCTGCCACCTGCACTGTGTGTGTACGTTACTCTTATGATTAAAAATACCACACAGAAGGTATTATATGAGCTGCCCTAGATATGGGACTAATTAGTCACACCCTTAGGCAAACCCATGACTATTTCTATTGGGCGCTGCTGCAAGACGCTAGAATATAAAAGTTCCCGGATCCAAGTTTCAGGGTACGAAAGCAGGAAGTAAAGAGTGGATATCGGCACCAGAGGAGCAGAGGACGTATGAGCCACGGGGACGAGATGCGCTGGGGGAGAAAGAATGCACGCTGACAGATAAGTAGAGGAACGTGTGAATTGCCCTCTGTGCAGACCAACTGCTTAAGTGTGTGTGTGTGTGTGTGTGTGTGTGTGTGTGTGTGTGTGTGTGTACTCGTTTATGGCCACATATGGGGACATGAGCCTGTTTGCACACAGACATGTGGGGACCTAAAACACTGTGGGGACCTCAGTTGAATGCTCTTCATTGACTTCAGTTCAGTATTCAACACAATCGTCCCCCAGCAACTCAATCAAACTAGACAGGCTGTGGATCAACACCTCGATGTGCAACTGGCTGCTGGATTTCCTGACAGGATGACCGTAGGCAGTACGGGTCGGCCGCAATACCTCCAGCACCATCACACTGAGCACGGGGGCTCCCCAAGGATGTGTGCTGAGCCCCCTCCTCTTCACTCTGCTGACCCACGATTGCACACCATCCTCTTCATCAAGTTTGTGGACGATACAACTGTGGTGAGTCACATCAGCAACGACGATGAGACACACTACAGGAGCGAGGTGAGCTGCCTGGTCAAGTGGTGCAGTAACAACAACCTCTCCCTGAACGTGGAGAAGACAAAGGAGATCATCGTTGATTTCAGGAGAGAACACACACAGCACGCCCCCCTCACCATCAACGGAGCTGCTGTGGAGAGAGTAAGCAGCACCAAGTTTCTGGGTGTGCATATCTCTGAGGACCTCTCCTGGTCAAAGAACACTGCATCACTGGCCAGTAAAGCCCAACAGCAACTCTACTTCCTCCGCAAGCTGAAGAGAGCCAGAGCCCCAGCCCCCATCACGAGGACCTTCTACAGAGACACCATAGAGAGCATCCTCACCAGCTGCATCACTGTGTGGTATGGCACGTGTACCGTGTCCTGCCGGAAAATGCTACACCGAGTAGTGAGAGCAGCTGAGAGGATCTCTCAGGGGTCTTTCTCCCCTCCCTGCAGGACATCTATCACACCCGCCTCAACCGCAAGGCCCTCTGCATTGTGGGTGATCCCACCCACCCATCCATCAGCCTCTTCAGTTTGCTGCCATCAGGAAAGAGACTGAGGAGCCTCTGGGCCAGGACCAGCAGACTGAAAGACAGCTTCATCCACCAAGCTGTCAGGATGCTGAACTCTCTCCCTGCCCTGCCCTTCCTCCCCCCTCAGACCCCCACACTCACCACTTCCCTCTCCCGTTGTTCCTAGATGCAAGTGTCCCAGTCTGGTGAACTACCTAACCTACCTTACTCCTGTGGAGCTCCTCTCTCACCGCTCCACAGAACTTACCTAACCTACCTTACTCCTGTGGAGTTCCTCTCCCACTGCTCCACCATAAATTTTAAAATTTTTAATGCACACTCTGTTTTGCTCTATAACTAATGACACTGCTGCTTAAATGACACCATTTGAGCTTTAACACGCTACACATTGTGTGTTTTACTTATTTGTATTATATACAAACCTGTCGTACTTGTTGCTATGTGCAGATGTTTTGTTTTGTTGCTATGTGCAGATGTTATGTTTTGTTGCTATGTGCAGATGTTATATTTTTGTCATCATGTTTATTGTCATGTCTATAAGATGTTAAATGTTCACTGTGGGCCTAGGGGGCGTTGCAATTTCAAATCGTGTGTGTGCAACCTGTACATATGGTTTTTGACAATAAAGCTGACTTTGAACTTTGACTTTGAAATATACGTAGGCCACTTTATTGTTATTTATTCTAACTATGTCAATTTATTGCATTGAATTCGTCATAGTAACTTACTGTATATAAGAGGCTGGGGTATAATGAGCTCCATTCATGCAGAAGCTGAGTGACGCAAAATTAAGAATGCAGACTGTGCAGCTATTATTGTAGACAGCAGGTTAAGACCTTTATGTGTGGTGTAAGTGCACAAACATATGTGTAAAAGTAAGCATTGGTATCGCAGAGCTAGTGCTAACCTAATCTTTAAAAGTCAAAATAAAATAAAATTACATTATTATACTGTATAACATATGCATCAAAAAAGACGACCAAGACAAACACAGAAAATTTCTAAGCATTAAAACAGAAAGTTTTTGAGTTAGCGTTAATCTGCAAACATCACAAACTATGAAAGAACAGGTTTGTTTTAGTGACTGAAAACCACTGGAGTAGAAGCGAAAAACACCAGAGCCTAGCTAGAAAACATTACCATGTTAACCTTTTGTCCTGGAGATGTACTTTTGCAAAGTAAATGTTAGTGAGCTTCTACTTTTAGCAATGAAAACTAATTGAGCCAATGAAATGTACAGTAGCCTAAAGGCTGAAACACACTAGAGGATTTAAAATCTTCTGTAATTTTACATGTTAAAAAACGGGCCACAGACATAAGAAGTGATCCAAATTTGTCTCAGTCACATGAAGGACAGAGACACCACACACTTGTGACTCGGGACAGACTTAAGACTTGGACAAACTTTATTGATCCACAAGGGAAATGATTTGGACACAGTAGCTCAGACATCACAATATAATATATTAACAGAGAGTTACAAAAATAGATGATGTCGCAAAAAGAGCAAGAGACAGGTGTCAAATGAGACATAATTGTAAAAATAAATGTATATGTACGAGCCAAAAAATAAAATAGAAAAATAAGTAATAAAATATAAAATAAAATCACAGCTATAAACAAGAGACAAGAACAACAATGTAAATACTCTGCTGATTGACAGGGCATAAGATTATCCGTTATTTAAGATTAAGTTGTTGTCCAGTTGTAGGGAGTATTATCTGTTACATAAGGGTGAGTTGTTGTACAGTTGTAGGGAGTATTATCTGTTACATAAGTGTGAGTTGTTGTACATCTGTATGGAGTATGGTATGAATGTAGTCCTGTATCTCTCACTGTTTGAGCGGAGATTAGATTTCTAAAGTGTGGATATTCTCTTGTGTTTGTTTTCATTCTGACTCTTCATTTCACATGTGAAACTGGCTCCTCTGCTGGAGAAATCTGTTCTGAGACATAAATGTGTGGTATCGCTGTCCTTCATGTGACTGTGAGACTAATAATCAGCACAAACTCTCCTTATGTCTTTAGCTGCACTGTTTTTTTTTTTTTTACATATTAAAAATCCCAGAAGATTTAAAATTCTCTGGTGTGTTCCGGCCTTTAAGAACACTTTACATTTATTATTGCATAAAATGGACATTTAATGATACAGTATATTTTCATTGGTATGGATACATGTAATAAACTAGAAAAGTACTCAGAGAGCGCAGACCTCCACCAAGCAGCTCAGTTTTCAAAGTGATCCAGAATCCAGGATTTCTTCTGGATCATCACCAAAATTTAATCATGTGTTGGATTTACCATTAGGAACATTTCCTGAAAATTTCATCAAGATCCGTCCATAACTTTTTGAGTTATCTTGCTAACAAACAAACAAACAAACAAACAAACAAACAAACAAACAAACAAACAAACAGACAGACTCAGGCAAAAACATAACCTCCTTGGCGGAGGTAATAAATATATGTTGGAACCTAATATTTGATTTCAAATTCTTTTGGGGAGCTACACTGAAGGTACTGGTGAGCTACAGGTTGAAGATCTCTGGTGTAGATTGTTAGCATTAGCCATTAGCATACATGTTATTACTCAAGATCAACCAATATACAACAATTTGTCTGCACTGTTCACACACACACACACGCACACACACGCACACACACACACACACACACACACACACACACACACACACCCACACACACACACAAAAAAAACATTTTTCATTTAATGCTATAATCAGATTGATAGAACATTTGTTCCAATTTCCAGGCTGTAGATGTTCTAAACATACGACTCCTAGAAGGGTCCGTATTCTCCACTACAGCTGACTCCAGGGGAGGCCAGGGGTGGTAAACTCATTTTATCTGGGGGCTGCACACGCCCTTATATAATTTTAAGTGAACCGAACCAGAAAATAATAATTACCCAGAAGTAAACTGGGTAATGTAATGTAAATAAACACAAATATAGTATAAAAATCAGGTTTATGGTTTTATTTGATGGACTGTACTTTTAGAAGATATATTAAGAGTTTTTTTCTTTGTTTTTAAAGAGAAATGCAATTTCAGTACTATGCCTCAAAACTGGACTCCTGGCAAGCTGCGTCTGGCCCCCGGGCCTTGTGTTTGACACCTGTGCTATAGGCCATACATCCTGACTTCAGATCACTGAGCTTCACAGTGACCTGAGAGAAAGAATCCTGTGTGATACACACAAACCTGAATATTTGTCCTCATAAGGTCTATCCTTACAACAGTCATGACATTACAACATGGCTGAGTCGTCATACACACAAACCTGAATATTTGTGTACTCATAAAGTCTATCCTTACGACGTTCACCACACTACAGAGCAGAGCAAACAATATGGCACATGGTCATTTCTGACATTTTAGATCCTCACTATGATCAAGTCTAAATATGTGATGACTCACACATCATGTAATATATTTCAAATTTATGAATAGATCAATTTCATTATATATATATATAAAAAAAAACATTAGATTTATTTTGTTCTATTTTTTTCTTCAAAGACAATGATGCATTTAATGCAGAAATGTGTGTCATGATATAAAATATAACCTAAACATGAGCTATTTTCTAAAACCAAAGTTTATTATCAGCATTAGCTATGTATTGGCTAAGATGTCATTTAATTACATCTTATTTTGTGTAATGTGTCCTGTTAGAGAGTTTATGCAGATTAAAAACAATATTTTTTGCAAATATGCATTCCCAGTTTTCCATAATTTTGTCACCATTGTTTCTAATGAGAGCAAGGCCAGCTCAACTTGCCTTAGTGCCACTTTTATAGATAAATCTTATTTTTATTATATTTTAAAATATATTTTACCCTAACTGTTAATATATTTTTATAACTTGCAAAATGACCTAACAGCATGACACAAATGTTTTGATACAAATATTTAAGATTTTTTTTTAATTATTATTTTTGCAACAGGACAAATAATGTGTTTATTTATGTATTTATTTATTCCAATTTGCATAAACCTTTTTGACATATTTTAAAGATAAATGCTTTTCCTTCTATAATCTCCCTCTTCGGTAAAATGTTTTACTTTTTGAGATTGAATGGGTGGCTCACTTTACCTTCCGGCTCAACACAGCCCAGTCTCCCCTATGTGGGGGAGTGTTTAAGGCTAACGGGCTAACGGGCTAACAGGCGTGCAGCGTGCGTGCAGCGTGCGTGCAGCGTGCGTGCAGCGTGCGTGCAGCGTGCGTGCAGCGTGCGTGCAGCGTGCGTGCAGCGTGCGTGCAGCGTGCGTGCAGCGTGCGTGCAGCGGGCTCTCCAAGGTTGCTCGGCTCCGCACGTGGCAGACAGACAGCAGAATAAAACTGAACAAAAGGGTAAGTCTTCAACATTTTATAACCTACTATTAGTGATTGTGTGTCGTGTGTGTCAATGTTTTTGAGAGTTTAGCATGCATATTTTAAATAAATGTACTTTTTTATTATATATATTTTTTTAACCATAGAATTTATTGGTAAGAGGGCAACTTTAAAAAGATTAAAAGATAGACTGCTGAGGTCAAATACTTTAGTTAATGAATTTTCAGCTGAAAGTGAAAAGACTATGGGTAGCAGGTAGCATTAGCTGAGCTAACACGTTAGCATGAACACGCACACGTGGTCTTCCCAAATTTTCTTGAAATAGCAGGTAAATTACAATTATTGTTCAACACAGTTTTGTAAAAGTTATCTAGTGGCACTGTTTTGTGCATATTACATTTGATAATGGTAGTGGTCTTAATTTTTCACCAAGTACACGGTGAAATGATCATTTAGGTAATCCTTTAATGTTCACATGTTAGTAGAGTATATAAATGAAGGGAGATGAGAAAAAAAGAGCTGTCGTACAAGTTTGTTTAATCCAAAGTATTAATCATCATGTTTAGACACCACAGGTGTATAAACTGAAACCATTGTAGTTAATTTAATTTTATCAAGGCCTTCGAGCAGCCTTAAGTTCATGTGCAGACACGTGAAACTTTTTTGAGTCCCATACATTTAGACATGTTTGAGCATCTGAGACAATCCCCAAAGCTTTTGAGGCTTTGGTGATCATTTTTGACATACTTTTACAGTTAAGTATTCATGAAGCATCATTTCATACACATGAGTTCTTGTCAAACGAATATCTACAGCATTCTACGTATAGTGTATAATTTATAGCAAACCATGTACCACAATAACATTAACTTTTTTTTTTTCAGTGATCATGTCTGAGCAGAAAAATGGTAAGTCTGAGGTAAGATGTATTAAGTCTTCAAAAACACTTAATCTTGTGGTAAAGTGGTACTGTATTTTTGTTTGTCGGAATAAATTGGTTAAATTTAAAGATTTAATTTACTCATACTCAAAACATTCAGCAGCAAACCTGATGAAGACATATTTTTGTCTTTTTAGTCACAAATTAGATATTTGCAGCGTCTCCACAAATTAAAAGAACATCATATTGAGTGTGAGAACCGGCACATGAATTGGCTCGCCAAATCAGCATATGATGAGAAAGAGAGAACTTTGCACTTGCAGCCTTGGCTCCAGACTGTGCCGGTTAGTCGTCAACCCTTTTGTGTGGTACGACTAAAGAAGTCATGTGTAATTGCTTTTAGGGTTCAATCAGCAGCGTTACTGTCATGTTTTTGTTTACTCAACTTTAAATTAAATTGGTGTTTTTGTTTGTGTTCTTAGGAAGAAAACCAAAGATTCTGTGAAGACGGTTCCGTGGGTGTCCCTGCGCTCACACGGACTGACAGTGTCCTAGTATGTATCCTAATCTGATTATCAGCAATCGTTCTATCATTTAAAACTCTTTAGACACTTATGCTGACTCGGCAGAAAGATTTGTCAAAGTCTGAAATGGTGTTACTCTTATCTTCATCTTTTTTCTGATTCATCATAATGTGTCATAATTGACTATATGTTGAAAGATCTGTTAATTTCTACTGTAAGTGATTGCCTGTTTCTTAAAGCTTGACAGGATGTGTCTTGGATTTGAGGACTGTATTTTAAAATGCAGTCAAGAAGAGGTTGTTCCTGACACCACAGACACAGATGCTGAGCCACAACCAAAAACAAGCAAAGAGAGAACACTGACTGGACCAAAAAGGAAGAAGAAAAGAGTCAATAGAGCCAAGACCTCAACACACAAGACACTGGACACTTCTGAAGTAAGTGTTGCAATATTAGTATTGGGCTATAATTAGTCTTGGTTTAGGCCATGTTTAGTCCTGGTTTAGGCCTGTACTAGTCCTGGCTTAGATCTACTTCTGTTTGTGAAAACACATTTCTACTTTTGGCTTTACCTCTACTTTCAGCTTGACCTGAAAAAATGTGGAAATCTAACCAGATCTGGGAGCCAAGATGAATATGGGACATATTCATCTTTGCATGACAAGGAAGACACCACAGATACAGATGGTGAGCCACAACCAAAAACAAGCAAAGAGAGAACACTGACTGGACCAAAAAGGAAGAAGAAAAGAGTCAATAGAGCCAAGACCTCAACACACAAGACACTGGACACTTCTGAAGTAAGTGTTATATTAATATTGGGCTATGATTAGTCCTGTTTTAGGCCATCTTTAGTCCTGTTTTAGGCCGTGATTAGTCCAGGTTTAGACCATGTTTAGTCTTGGTTTAGGTCCTATTTAGTCCTATCTTAGGCCTGTATTAGTCCTGGCTTAGATCTACTTCTGTTTGTGAAAACACATTTTGACTTTACCTCTTCTTTCAGCTTGACCCGTAATTTAAAGTCAATGCATAAAGATGTACTGGAAGTACAAAAAGCCTTCTCGAGTCCTAAAGGCTCCAAAGAACGAAAAATGCAGCTGTCTTTGCTTTTAAATAAAGGTAATAGGGCCCACAGTAACATAGTAATGAAGGGTGGTAAAGGCACTGTCATACCACGAAGACAGCCCAGTCTTCCTGCTAAAGCTAAAGATTGTGTCCACTGTATCAATTGTGAGGGGTACTATAAAAGATAGACTTTATGGAGACACACAGCCAAAAAGTGCAAGGTCTTAAAAAAGGAATATCGAGAGTTCAAGTTCTTTGTAAATATGCAGAGCCTGCTCCGGATAGTGTCAGTCAGCTATTTTGGAATATGGTACAGGACATGCGTGATGATCCAATTACGAACATTGTCAAAAAAGAAAGATAAATTGTGAAGTTTGGAGAGCATCTTTTTAATAAACATGGACATGACAAAACAAAGCATGAATACATTAGACAAAAGATGCGTGAGGCAGTAAGGTTGGTTCTTCAAGGCCAAAAAGATGGGAACTTAAAAACCATGTCAGATTTTTTTGTTCCAGCAAATTTTAGAAATGTAATTAAAGTTGTTAAAAATGTGGCAGGGTTAAATGAGGAAACAAGCACATTCAAGACACCATCATTGGCACTCAAATCTGGCCATAACCTAAAAAAAATGGCAAGCATTATTGAATGTGAGGCTATGGTGGAAGGAAATGAAGAGCTCGTGAATAATGCCCGTGTTTTCAAGAAGTTATGCGACACAAAATGGAGTGAATGTGTATCATCTCAAGCCCTTAGGAACTTGCATGAAGCAAAATGGAATTCTCCCCAACTTCTTCCAGTAACAGACGATGTTCTCAAAATGCATAAAGAACTTGACTTGAAAAGGGAGGAGCTACAGTCTCTGACAAAAGTCTTGTCGCTTATCCATTTTGTAGAAACAAAAGCTTATAACCTGACTTTAAATTAATCGATTGGTTTTAGAAATGTCTCATATGAAAGCTAAAACCCTCCCAAATTATGCTCAATATACTAAAATAAATTTGCTTCACTGAAGAAAGATTGATCATTTGATGAACACAGAAAGGTCAGATTTTGGCAAGACAAAAGTCTTGTCGCCTACAGAAAATTGAACAAATAATTTACTTCAAATACAAAAATATGTTGCATAACGTCAGTGAATTAAGTAGTGGTGCTGTGAGATCCATATTTAATATCTTGTATGACTTCCATGAGCTTGAAGGACTGCATCCTTGCGGTTTGACAATGATTCATACAGTTTGTTGATGAAGTCATCAGGAATAGCAAAGAAAGCAGTCTTACATGCCTCCCAGAGTTCATCAAGATTCTTTGGTTTTGCCTTCCATGCTTCCTCTTTCATTCTACCCCAGACATGCTCAATGATGTTCATGTCTGGTGACTGGGCTGGCCAGTCCTGGAGCACCTTGATCTTCTTCGCCTTGAGGAACTTTGATGTAGAGATAGAAGTATGCGATGGAGCACCATCCTGCTGCAAAATTTTACCCCTTTTATGGTTGGGAATGTAAGAGGTAGCTAATACTTCTTGATATTTTAGGCTATTGATATTGCCTTCCACCCTGCAAATGTCTCGCACACCCCCATACTGGATGTAACCCCAGACCATGATTTTTCCGCCACCAAACTTAACTGTTTTCTGGGTGAATCTTGGATCCATGCGGGCTCCAGTAGGTCTCCTGCAATATTTGCGGCGGCTGTGATGTAATTCAACCGAGGATTCATCTGAGAAATCCACCTTCTGCCACTTTTCCAGTGTCCATCCTTTTAGCAGGCTGTGGGCCTTGGCAAATGCCACACGGTTTTTTAATTGCCTTTTGTTTAGTGCTGGTTTCTGTGCACTGATTCGACCATGGAGGCCATTTCGAGACAGAATTCTACAAACTGTTCTGGTTGACACAGGGACTTGATGTGACCAGGCCTGGTGGAGCTCTGCTGCAGTGGAAAAGGGGCTGGCTTTGGATCTTCGAATCAACAAACAGTCCTCCCGAGCAGTTGTCTTGCGGGGTCTGCCGGACCTGGGCTTGTCAAAAACATCTCCAGTCTTTTCAGATCTTTTTCTTATTCTTTGTACTTGACGCTGAGACACATTGAAGGTGTCAGCCACCTCAGCAGTGGATCTGGTCTTCAGCCTCTTGATAATTAACGCTTTGGTCTCAGGGTGGATCTTAGGCATGTTGTCAGAGGTCAGGTTGCAGTTGATGTGAAGGTCTGGTGTGCTGGGGTTCTTTTTATACACACCCACTAATGGATTGATCAGTAACTGATCACAGGTGAGGCTGTAATCTAGGATTGGGTGCATCATATGACAAGGCGACAAGACTTTTGTCTTGCCAAAATCTGACCTTTCTGTGTTCATTAAATGATCAATCTTTCTTCAGTGAAGCAAATTTATTTTAGTATATTGAGCATAATTTGGGAGGGTTTTAGCTTTCATATGAGACATTTCTAAAACCAATCGATTAATTTAAAGTCAGATTATAAGCTTTTGTTTCTACAAAATGGATAAGCGACAAGACTTTTGTCAGGGACTGTACCGTAACAAGCATATAGTTCTAACCGGGCATGTTACGATAAGCCGTATATGTCAGAAAGCGTAAATGCTGGCACCATGAGTATACCTACAACTTTTCAAAAGTTACTACAGTTTTATACAACTTTTTATGAGGTTCTTGAGTGCAAAATACTCAAATTTGTCCAATTTCTTCCCGATTGCTCAACACTTCCAGATTTCTGTGTTGCTTTTTGCTCCGACTTGCGTTAAGCCACGCCTATCCCCTTTGCGCAAAGGGTGCATCTGAAAAAGCTCTGCTCAGAGGGGTAGAACAGCCCTTCCCCTTATCCCTCGAAAAGAGTATTGGGATACCCCTCTGTCTCTCGTGAACGCGCACAACAGAGGGGTAGGGCTAAGACAGAGGGCTAAGGGGGAGAATTGAGACGCAGCCAAAGACTGAGAGTGCAGGGAGGTAGATGTGGGACAGAAATAGAGAATGAATATGCAAAAAATAACTGGATTGATTTTGTGATTCTAAACCAAATTATTATGCCCATAGAGAACACGCAAACGAGGCCCAAAGTTGGTTCAGAAAATTATACAGACCAACCAGGAGGAAGCATGGGTTGTACCTCCACTCAAGATCCTGAGGTGTCTTCAAAATCTCCAGGTATTTGTTCAAAGAGAGAAGAAGGTGGTCAGGGGTAGAACAGACAAAAAACAAAGAAAAATTATAATATATTTAGGAACATGTAGTTTGAAGGGATCTTGAGTGAAATATGTTGTAGCTGCACTACTGAGAATGTGTTGTTCATGACAGAGGCTGATTGACTCATGTTAATGTTAGAAACACCTGATTTTTTTTTTTTTTTAACAGTCAACTATGCACACTGTTTTTAGGAGCATTTATCTTATTTATCACTAGTCTCTCTTGCTTAAATGCATTAAAAATGAGTTGAAGAGTCAGGAAGTGATACTGAGTTGGTTTAATGATCTTGACAGAATCACTTAACAGTTTGCAGCCTCTAGATATTGATGGTAAGATGAATGTATTGCTGGTGTATGGTTCTAAACAACACAAAATAAAAATGCATATTAATAACTATACAATAACATTGTCTATACACAAAAAAGGGCTAAATTACAACACACTAACTCATTGCGCATCTACACAATATAGAGAGCGCAATGGTGCTAGCGCCTCATTAAGGAAAAGGACACATGATGGATGCATGCATCAATTAAGGGATTAAACAGCTAAAACTCTAAAACTTAACATTTACATGCATTGCAAACTCTACTTGAGTCATACACTCATAACACAGGGAATGCAAACAAGCTGCAAACTTAAATGTTTAAACTTGAAGTCTTAGACGGAAAACTTTGAGGCAAGTCATCTTTTGTTCTCCTTTTTCTCTCTCACTCCGGCTCTGCATGCATTTTTATTATTAAAAATGGACATCTGCAACCTGAGAGTGGGATGTTTTATAGATTTATTATTTTTTCCTGCATCTGCACCTCATAGATTTTTGGTGGTGTTTTTTTTTCCTGTGGGAAACATTTGAAGCTTTAACTGCCAAGCATAGGCTGTGTAAATGCCTCTAGTAAAACACCGGGCCACCAAATTTAAGTTTAAAAGTATTCCATCTTTTTGACGTTCTGTTTGCAAAATGTTTTATTTTAATAATTAATAATAATAATAATAATAATAATAATAATAATAATAATAATAATAATAATAATAATTGTATCTTTTTTTTTTTTTTTTTTTTTTTTTAAAGCCTCAAAAGGACAGAAGAGGAAATGGACAGCCGAAGAGGTGGAAGCTGTGGAAAAACATTCATGAATTCAATTCAGACTGGTAGAGTACCTGGTAAAGCACTGTGCCTCCAATGCATCGAGGCCTCTCCAGAAGCCCTGTCAGGACGCTCTTGGCAGGGAATCAAATTTTATGTAAAAAATCGTATCGACTCAGCCAAGAGAGAAAGTTCTAAAAGAAAGTAGTCGGCTTTGTAGCTGATTTGAAATTTATTTTAACAGAAAATATTTGTGTCAGTATTGAGTTGTGTTTTTTTTTCTAACTGTTGAAGTTCATTAACAAAGAAACAACAAATGGAAAATAAAGCAGTTCTGGTAAGTTTAGTCATTGTATTTTTTTTTAATATAGATCCTATCTTACAGAAAACCCACTAATGCGAAAAGTGGCCCACCCCATTCATTTACACCAGTCTCCCCTAAATAATAAATGAGATCACTAATGCACATTTTTGAATAAAGGTTCTGAACAGTTTTCAGACAATTTTAAATAATTCCTCAAATAGAAACCCCAATTAATGCCAAAATACCTGTAGCTTAATGTCATTAAGCTGCACAAAGTAACTTCTCCCATCAACACTGAGCTTTTGTCAGTCCAGTAAAATTCTGTCTCTGAAAGTCTAACTGACGTCATTGGTTTCACATTGGATTCGCACGCAGCTATAAACTTCTAATGTGGCCAATATACGTGTAATTTTTTAGATATTGTCGGATTGATGATGATGGAAATGTCATAAGTCAATATTTATGGAAAAATAGAGCCAAAAGGGGGAAAAAATAAATAATATTGCCATCTGGTGGTTGTTCCCAGTACTACATAGTGGGTGCGACCCCAACACTCGTCGGGTGTTGTTTTAATTGTATTGGCCGAACAGTGAGTGCGCTCTCTTTCCTCACTCCCACAGGGTCGTGTGGTGCCAGAGCCCGGAAGTGCGCGAGGCCAGAGAGGACTCCCCCACTACCCGAGCCACCTGAAAAGTGGATATAAAGCCACCAGAGCTAAGCTAAAAGGGACGTTCACGTACTATGGGGGATAGTTGTGTTGCTGTGTTGCCATTTGTGTGATTTGTTCTCCCCCACTGCTGTTGCAGAGGCCGGAGCAGACGTGGCCCTACAGCGCTACTCGGGCGCTGCGGGAGTGGAGCAGGTTGAGACTAACAAGACCGAGCTGTGGGCCAGCTAGGCCTTCCACCTGCCTGCCACCTTCAGCCCACAGCCCGCTGGATGACTGTTGAACTGTTTTCTTCTACAAGGCACAAGTATTTTATTGTAAGTATCCACTGGCGACCTTGAGGAATTACATTTTATATTTTGGGACTTGTTTTAGTAGAACTTTTAATGTTTAAAATCATTCACTGACTCATTTTAGAAGAACTTTTTATACCCAAAATCATCACAATAAAGACCCTAAAATTCTCCATTCTTAAAAGTGGAAAAATATTGGTGGTCTGAAACTATTTTGTGACAGTTTAAATTTGGCGTCGCTGGCAGGATTACCATTTCCACTCTAAAGAAATTGATGCAACCCAGGAAAGGTGAAACAAAGCAGCACGCAGTTTGTGATGCCATGGTTCATGGGTGCAGCCTGGGTCCCAAAGTTCATTGGAGATTCTTCCAAATTCTCAGAATGGAGGGGCCAAGTGGAGGTCATGTTGAGGGCACAAGGACTGAGTCAGCAGCAACAAACAGATTTCGTGCTAGGGGCTGTAGAAGGGGACGCTAAGCGGGAACTGATGCTTCTAAGCCCTAACGAACGAAGAAAATTTGGGACATTTTGGGGACATTATATAGCAAACAAACTACTAAAGCCCAACTGCAAGCAAACTTTTTTAACTGCAAACAAAGGACAGATGAATCTGTAGGTGCGTTCATTTTGCGTCTTAGAGAGCAATATAGTAGGTGGCAAGAACAGGATGCAGAAGGGGCATGGGACGACGATGATTTGCTGCTTGGTCAGCTTATGGTGGGAATGTGGAAGGTCCTGTCAAACAAGAACTGACTAGACAAATGCAACGCCAGCAACATATGGTGTTTACAGCCGCCTGTAAAGAGGCACGTGCCTTAGAACAAGAACTTGGAGAGGAAGAGGACACTACCCTGACTCATCGGGTAGCCACACAGATGCACTATAGGCCAGCTGAACCAAATTTTGAACAAATTAAAAATCAAATTCAAGTTGAACTATTAGGTGACATGAAAAAGGAAATCCAAGAGCAGTTAAAAACTTTGTCCTCTTCCCTAATAAGTGAAATTAAGGCACAACTTTCTCCACAAAACCTGCCATCTGTTTTAACGCCACCTGCCCACTCCAGATTACACCATCAACCTTCCTATCAGTGGAAAGAAAATAAAACTGGAGAACGAAGTTAGAAGCTACAGAGCGATGGACGTGTACCGGTGGCGGTGAAAAAGGCGTTAGACCGAACAATGATGTCTTGAATGTGGAAGAATAAAGATGACTCAAACATGCATGAATCACTCTAAATACAACTTCAAGAGGGTAAATGAGAAGAGAAACAACTAGAACATTGTTAAAAGATCTGAAATTTGATTGTGCATAATAGGTTCGCTTTAAGCATAGTGGACCTTGGTCTTAAGAATGTAAAAAAACAAGTTCATTTTAAACTGTAAACAATGGTCCAAAGTTTTGCATTGCATTTGTAATTGGGCAAAACTAATGTTACGTAATTACATGAAAACAGTCCCTTTGCCTTCTCTTGTGTATCTGGTAAATTGGGAACATCCTCAGACAGGTTCATGATGTTATAGAAAAGAGGAATGCAGTTTTAAGGCCACAATACAGCACTTGTACAGCAATTATCAAGGTCGACAAATTTTAATGCTTTTCAGACTGAGATGGAGAGTCCTAATGGGGTCACACTGCCATTAAAGGTCCAATATTACACAAAATGTATTCTTGTGAGCTGTTAGAATGTTGTTACCTCCTTAAAAACACGTGGAGTTGTGTTTTGTTTCATTCACACATGTTTCAGTAACCCTTTATTATTAGTCTGTCTACATCTCCAAAACTCAAACTTGCACTTCCACAAACCTGATGTTACACAGTATGGTTTTAACTTTCTATTTCCATGGAATCATGCAGTTGACTTTCCAGCACTAGGAAGCTACATACTGGGGCTTTAAGGTGTGATTTTGTTTGCTTGGTCCTACGATTGTTGCTGTGGTGACCTGTAGTCTATTTGCATTCTTTAATCAATGCATTTTCTTGCCCTGTTTACGATTTTTATTAAACGGCAAGCATCCAGCTGCTTGGATGAGCTGCGAAACGTATTCGACCAAATAAACTTTTGTGCAGTTGACAAATTGAATTTCTCCTTTTGCCATGGATTCTACCTGGACAACTGAGGGATATAACACACATTTTTTAAATTAAAATTTTATTCTTCCTCAACTCACAAAATGGCTGCTGCGTTTGCCACAGTAACAGAACCCACAATCTGGAAAACTGCTCAATAGGCTCTTTTAAAGCAGCCGCTTGGGCTAGTTCTCTCAGAAGTGCAGATCTGCTCTGTAAATATCAGGCAGCAGACGGCAAGTTACGGATGGATAATCACATACTGTACACGTGATTGTTGAGACATGTGCTTCGATGTTAGTACTTCACCGAAGGAAGCTTCTGTGTTTTTAAAAGTCTTTAGACTTTAAAAGACTTTAGGGGAGCTTGTTACTATGGAGACTCAGCTAACTCTGGTTAGCCACGTTGGTGGAACATAAATGAAGATGTGGACTGTATGGACTGTATGGAGTGTGCAATAATGGGAACTGGGCAATGTATGGAGTGTGTAATAATGGGAACTGTGCAATGAGTGGGTGTGCAATAATGGGAACTGTGCAATGTATGGAGTGTGCAATAATGGGAACTGTGCATTGTATGGAGTGTGTAATAATGGGAACTGTGCAATAATGGGAACTGTGCAATGTATGGAGTGTGCAATAATGGGAACTGTGCAATGTATGGAGTGTGCAATAATGGGAACTGTGCAATGAGTGGTATTTTATTTGCTGTTTTTAATGTTGTGACCCCAGCCCTTTGGGACAACGGATGGAAATTAGCCTTAGGCTACAATCCGGTGTGTTTACATTCATGTTGTGTCATGATTGTCCATTAACATGCTCTGTCCCAATCAAATAAATAAATAAATAAATAAATAAATAAATGAGCCTGGATTGACTTTGGCTTAGGGTGCGTCCCAATTCTCTGTCTTACCCCTTCGTCTTAGCCCTACCCCTTGATCTACGTCTTCGTCTTACCCCTCGATATCAAGCTATAAGGGCTAGGGGTACGAACGTTCCCCTTAGAATTGAGACACCACTCAATCACCGTTTGCGTCATTATCCCTTGCCGCTACCTGGCTGCTACGTGTACAGAGGCGACAACAGTTGACGCAAACAAACGAAGATGCCGTCCTCTCAGGTCATGGTGTCGATTGCCTGGGCTCTTTTTATCTTTGCACGCTTGTCTGGGATCAGACGAAGACATCAGAGAAGAAGATTGTTTCTGAGACGCATACGACTGCTTGCGGATTCAATCACGGTATGTATGTCATAATATTTACTGGCAGCGGCACCATAGGTAACTTAGCTAACATAAACATTAGCATAAACATAACGTTTTAACAACGTAACAACTGATGTTATCGTCTGATCGCAGACAAATATGCATTTTCATACATGTGGTAATTGTGTGATGTACCTTTTGTATTTATGCAGTTGCTAAATCGTACTCGTTTTACTGGAGCAGTGTAAACGTGAGGTTTGAACATTGTTTTTTGTTGCTCCAGGCGGATCGTCCACCTATGTATTGCAGGGTGGATGCAAATGTGCCCATCTTGCGCTTGTGGTTCGATGAGGAGGCTGAAGTAACGCAGGACTTTCGCCTGACAAGGACAGCCATGAACAGCTTGCAAAGGCTTCTGGCAAGAAGTCAAGATCATGGCTGGGGAAATCAACTAGAGGTCCTCGTATACACCTATTGGCTAGCACATGGACTCTCTTACCGGGTAGTGTCTAAAGTGTTCAATATCCCCAAGGCAACAGTATATAGAGTGATACACCGGGTGGCACAGAATATATGGAACAATTTAAACAAAGCCATTTCCTTCCCAAAACATGAGGAGCTACAAGCTGTGGGTCAGGGATTTGTAACTTTATCAGGGACCCCTGCATTCCACAATGTTGTAGGGGCAATAGATGGCAGCCACATTCGGATCAAACCACCAGAAAAACATCGTTTGGACTACCTGAACTACAAGGGCTTTTACTCCATACATATGCAGGCCATATGTGACGCAAATGGACGGTTCCTGGACATCTTCGTGGGTTACCCAGGGTCAGTCCATGACACACGTGTGATGAAAAACAGCTCCTTTTATACATCTGCACGTTACCCCCCACCAGGATACATTATTCTGGGTGATGGTGGGTACCCCTCCCTCCAGACCCCTATATGCCTCCTCACACCATACAAAGAACCGGTACGTGGACGGGTACAGCAACATTTTAATCACCGCCATTCAAAGGCACGCAGCATAATTGAACGGGCCTTTGGGGTAATGAAGACAAGGTGGAGGTCAACTCTTTTCCGGGCACTGGAAGTCAAGCCTACCTTTGCCCCTCAGGTAATTGCTACCTGTGCATTCCTGCATAATGTGTGCTTGGACAATGGGGACACACTGGATCCTGACGAGGATATTGGCAGGGACGATCTTGACCTCCAGCCTCCCGAAGAACCAGTGGCACTTAATGAGACCTCTGGGAATGCTGTTAGAGACGCACTGGCTGCTCAAGTTTCCAGGGATGCGCAGGTCCCATAAAAACATATGTTGTATTGTTTGTTAACATGACAGTTGTATATACCCAGTACATTTAATAATTTTTTAGTCTTTTAATCTTTTCCTTGATTTATATACTGTTGTTTGTATTGTTGTATAGATATTACTGTATTGTGTTCACAGTAGGGTATTGTGGAGGGATTTTTGCAATTGTTAGCAATAAATGTTTTTTTTAAAACACACCGCACATGTGTATTGAGTATTACTGTAGAATGTATGCACATCTACAACAGCCTTTGTACAAGAAAATTTATTGCTCAGCTGTAGCAATGAATATATAAACATTTAAAAAAATTTCAAGTATAACAGGTAACAATAAATATATGTATATAAATTCTAAACAGTAACATGTTAATAAAACAAAAACACAAAACTAAAAACTATTTTACATTTTCTCCACCATCTTTTCAAAGAGGTCTAGAAACCTCTGTGTCTTGGCCTCACTTTCCTCGTGCCGCCTTTGTTCCTTCAGCGCCTCCTCAGCCAGAAACTCCAAGATGGGGTTGGACCTCCTCTTCGTGGCGCTGGCTGCTGGGGTGCTGGGCTCTGGAGTACTGGGCTCTGGAGTACTGCGTGCTGTGGAGCTGGCCTCTGAAGTGCTGGCTGCTGTATCAAAGAGGAAACTGTCAGAGGTGGAGGGCTCCACAATATCCTAAGGGAACAAGGCAAATCAGTTTTACACATTTTCAAGGAGTATGGAGTATGGAGGAGTAATTGTGAATCTGATGTCAGCAGTATTAATGGAAGTACTGAATTCCAAGGTGAATGTTACATTAGCCTCACCAGGAGTAGCGAGACCGTTTCCTCGGCTCCTGGCTCATAGGACGCCACCACCACAGGGGGGTCCATTGCTGGCCTGGCACCCAAAACCTCATGCATGTCTGCATAATACTGCCAGGTAGCAACGGTCACCTCACCCAGGTCGGTTCCAGAGCCCGTTTTGGGAGTCCTCAATTCCTGAAACACAAATACACATAAGAAATACAAATGGCTAGTGGATACACGCATTCCTCAATTGGAAATTATGTTAAACTGTACATCACATAGGCTTACCTTGTATTTTTGAGAGCTAAAACCGCAACAACAGTTCACTAAAAGTAACGTAGCACATAACCGTCATAACTGTAAACCTGCTAAACTGTTAATTGATATTTACAACTGCTGAAAATACTTACATTTATGAGCCTCCTTGGCTGATCGATGTGACGCTGCCATCCTGATCCCGACACCTGCCCGAGCTTGTGGGCGTACCCCTTCGTTTCAAGTGTGGTCGGGAGCTCACTTCGTTTCAAGGGGTACGTAGCCCTTGGTCTTAGCCCTACCCCTTGATCAAATTTAGAATTGGGACACCACTTGGTCTCACATGAACGCGCAAAACCAAGGGGTAGGGCTAAGACGAAGGGGTAAGACAGAGAATTGGGACGCACCCTTAATCTCACCTCATGGAATTGCCCATTAAAATAACTGCACTTGGAGTGCCTTGGGTAGTCTACACAGACACTGGACTGGCTCACGTCTTTTTAGAGATCTGTAATCTCCAAACCGACGTGACACTCTCATCATGTTCTCATCATGGCTTTCATCCTTCGAGATGGACTCTCGTGAGTTTTGAACTCGCGAAAATCCATCTTGTGCAAGGTTAGCAATTTAGAGTAGTTGGTGACATCAGAAAAGACTACCCTGTTTCTGATACAAACACCTGGCTGCAGGGGCGGAGTTTGAAGTGTGGATACCTGTCACACTGTTAATTATACCCTCCCCGCCCCCACCATACCCTCCCCTAACTCAACCCTCGCCCTCACCCCTCTCCCAGGCAGTACGTACAGTAGAGGGGGAAGGGGACGGGCTCCTCCCCTGCCCCTAACCCTAACCCTCTAACTTTAGGTACTGCCTGGTTTAACAGCACTCTCCACTGCCATCTAGTGGAGGAGCTGTTTCCTGTTGTGGGAAACCTCCTTTGGTTCCTGGGGAGTCCTTTGGTCCCGGGGCGGGGTCCTTCTGTGCCGTGGCGGGGCCTCTGTGATCACCAGGCTGTCTGTGGAGAAAACTATCACTATCAGTATGAAGTTGTGGACGGTGCTAAAATGTATATAATATTAGATAACCCTATGTCCCGTCAATCATTATATAAGTTTTTTCCCTTTTTTTCCCCCTTACGACCTCTTGTATATAACTGTGGTATACTGTATTTATATTACGGTATTTCTATTTTTACTTTACTTGTACACATACATTTATGTAACATTTATATAATTATGCCTTATTTGACACCCGTCTCTTGCTATTTTTGCTACTTATTTAGAATTTATCATTACCATATATATTTTCTCTTTGTTATTATAATATATTGTGAGATACTGTGGTGAAAAATTCAAACTGCGAAAGGTGGAAATTGGCATTTAAAATATTACCATGACTCGAATTTGACTCCCCAATACTAACATACTCTATAGGGGGAAACTAACTCCTTCACTATTAAAAGTTAGCGTACTCAGCTTTACGAAATGTCGCCACTTTTGTTTCTATTTACTCTTTGGACTGTCAGCCCTCGATAATGATTCTAAAACGTCTACACAAACAAATATGGATCATGAATTAACAAAGAAGTGGTGAAAAACCTACTGTCAGAGTCATGGTGACTGGAGTTGGTGTCAGTCTGATGACGTCTTTTTCTCCTGACTCTGGAGTCTGTGGGCCGAGTCACAGACAGGACAGAGCAGGAGAGGCCCTCAGGAGCAGGGGTCGGCTCCTGGCAACTGGAGGGGCCCTCAGAAGGAGAGACTGGCCCCACACACTCTCTCTCACTGGCCCTGGAAAAGGAAAAGGAGGAATGATTAGAAATGCACATTACAGTTTTCAGTTTTGGTGTAATTCTATAGTTATCCAGGCATGTTCGATCGTAACAAAGGCTTGTCATGGAGATGTTGTTGCTTTGCCTGGAATATTCCACAGTATGGCATTTAATTTATCTTTCACCATGGGGACAAGCAGGTGAAACCACGGGTCAGATCTGTGGAGAGGTGACCCCACTCTCAACTAAAATGTTTTTCAAGGTATTTTTGCCCATAAATGTAGAGCTGTATAATAGATGAGTAGAAAAGTAAAGTGCCCTACTGTCAAAATTCAAAGCAAAGCGATGACATGTTCCTGGAGACAGGCAGAAAAGTTACAGATTACAGCTTTAAACCTGACTTGGTTAATGTTACTCACATTGTGTCCTTGTCCTTTCATGGGTGCCTTTTTGAGGGAGAAGGTTCACTCTGCTCCTCGTCTGACGATACTAAGAGGTCTTGAAGGAGTAAAGAGTGGGAGATGCCCTTAGGAGCAAGGACTGGCTCCTCACTGCAGGAGGGGCCCTCGGGAGAAGAGACTTGCCTCACACAGAGTCTCTTACTGTACCTAGGAAAGGGAGGATTGATTAGAAATTCTGATTACAATTTGAATGTTTTTAGTTTGTGTTCTAATCTAATCAAACAAAGTCATGCCATAGAGATGTGATTGTCTTGTCTGAAACATTTAACATGTCAGTATTAAGCTTATCCATTTCCATGGAGACAAGCTACAGAGTGTATCTTTAAATCTGGTTTGGTTAGTTACTCACATTGTGTCCTGGTCCTCCTCGCACCTTCGTTTTCTTGAGGGAGAAGGTTCACTCTGCTCCTCGTCTGAAGATACTAAAAGGTCTTGAAGGAGTAAAGAGTGGGAGATGCCCTTAGGAGCAAGGACTGGCTCCTCACTGCAGGAGGAGCCCTTGGGAGAAGAGACTTGCCTCACACAGAGTCTCTTACTGTACCTAGGAAAAGGAGGATTGATTAGAAATTCTGATTACAATTTGAATTTTTTTAGTTTGTGTTCTAATCTAATCAAACAAAGTCATGCCACAGAGATGTGATTGTCTTGTCTGAAATATTTAACACGTCAGTATTAAACTTATCCATTTCCATGGAGACAAGCAGGTGACAACATCAGGCCAACTTATAGGTCAGATCTGTGTTGTGGCGAGAGTGCCAGATTTTTGTTGCCCTCATTTTTGATGGCACCTCCGTGCCTCCACCCACAGTAATACACGGTTTAAACACGTGTAATTTAATAACTGTATCATAGACATGTTTAATGCCAATGACATCTCCATAGAGACAAGCAGATGGTGAACCCCTGATCAGACAAGCTACAGAGACTTTAAATCTGGTTTGGTTAGTTACTCACATTGTGTCCTGGTCCTCCTCACACCTTCGTTTTCTTGAGGGAGAAGGTTCACTCTGCTCCTCGTCTGAAGACATTAAGAGGTCTCCAAGGATTAAAGAGCGGGAGATGCCCTTAGGAGCAAGGACTGGCTCCTCACTGCAGGAGGGGCCCTCGGGAGAAGAGACTTGCCTCACACAGAGTCTCTTACTGTACCTAGGAAAGGGAGGATTGATTAGAAATTCTGATTACAATTTGAATGTTTTTAGTTTGTGTTCTAATCTAATCAAACAAAGTCATGCCATAGAGATGTGATTGTCTTGTCTGAAACATTTAACATGTCAGTATTAAGCTTATCCATTTCCATGGAGACAAGCTACAGAGTGTATCTTTAAATCTGGTTTGGTTAGTTACTCACATTGTGTCCTGGTCCTCCTCACACCTTCGTTTTCTTGAGGGAGAAGGTTCACTCTGCTCCTCGTCTGAAGATACTAAAAGGTCTTGAAGGAGTAAAGAGTGGGAGATGCCCTTAGGAGCAAGGACTGGCTCCTCACTGCAGGAGGGGCCCTCGGGAGGAGAGACTTGCCTCACACAGAGTCTCTTACTGTACCTAGGAAAGGGAGGATTGATTAGAAATTCTGATTACAATTTGAATGTTTTTAGTTAGTGCTTTAATCTAATCAAACAAAGTCATGCCACAGAGATGTAATTGTCTTGTCTGAAACATTTAACACATCAGTATTAAACTTATCCATTTCCATGGAGACAACCTACAGAGTGTATCTTTAAATCTGGTTTGGTTAGCGTTACTCACATTGTGTCCTGGTCCTCCTCACACCTTCGTTTTCTTGAGTTAGAAGGTCCACTCTGCTCCCGGTGTGAAGACTCTGGTTCTTCAGGAGGTCCACTGTTCACCTCAGAAGATGTGGTGTCTATTGCGGCACAGAAGATCTTGTCGCACTCCGAGACACTAGAAGAGAGATTCAGGGTTAAACCATTTTCACCTGTAACTAAAGGTATTGGAAATTAGTCTTGGTTTAATTCTGGTTTAGTCTGGTTCTAGTCCTGGTTTTGTCTTGACTACTCACTGATCTGAGTGGAGGTCCCAGTTTAGTGCTGGTCTCGTCTCGGTTCAGTCCTCGTCTAGTCTTGGGTGTCTAGTCTGATCTAGTCTTGGTTTAGTCCTTGTCTAGTCTTGGTTGAGTCCTAGTCAGGTTTTTATTTAGTCCTGGCCTAGCCTTGGGTTAGTCTTGGATTAGCTACAATCTAGTCTTTGTCTTATCTTGGTTTAGTCATGATTCAGTCCTAGTTTTATGTTGGTCTAGTTCTGGATTTAGTCCTGGTTTAGTTCTGGTATATTTCTGGTCTGGTCTTGCTTTTGGCTCTAGGTTAGTCCTTGTCTAGTCCTGGTTTAGTCTTGGTTTAATCCTGGTTTAACCCGTGTCTATTCCTGCTCTAGTCCTGGTTTAATCCTGCTCTAGTCCTGCTCCAGTCCTGCTCCAGTCCCGCTCTAGTCCTGCTCCAGTCCTGGTCTAATCTTGCTCAAGTTCTGGTCTAGTCCTGGTCCAGTCCTGGTCTAGTCCTGGTCTAGTCCTGATCTAATCTTGCTCTAGTCCTGTTTTAGCCCTAGGCTGTACTCACAAATCTGGATGGAGGTCCCAGAAGGCTTGTAGATGCTCCATGGTGATAAATGGATGCTTCAGCAGATCCCTTGGGCTGATGCGCTCTGTGGGGTTGATCTGCAGCATCTGACTCACCAGGTCCAGGAACATCTCTCCATCTCTCTGGTCAGCTCTGTTCACCGGCTTGTACTGCAAATGAGAGACACACGTTAGGGACGGTCCAATGTACAGCTCATACCAATATTTGTCAAATTAAACTAAAGAAGCTGTAAAGTATAAAGCTGAGACACTTAACCTCCAGCTACAGCTCAAGATGTTCAACTGGGCAGTATCTGGAGGACTAAAGGGGGACGTCAGGGTGAGAAGGAGGGGTGGAGACAGGTGGACAAAAGGGGAGAGTGAAGGGGGAAGAGGAGGGGTGGGGTCTGAAGGACTGACAGGGAAAGTAAGAGGCGAGGAGAGCAGGGACTGGAGGACTAAAAGAGAGAGTGAGCGGAGAAGAGGAGCGGGGTCTGGTGGACTAAAGGGGAGCGTGAGGGAAGATGAAGAGGGGTGGAGTCTGGAGGGCTAAAGGAGAGTGAGGGAAGATGAAGAGGGGCGGGGTTTGGAGGGCTAAAGGGGAGAGTGAGGGAGGATGAAGAGGGGCGGGGTTTGGAGGGCTAAAGGGGAGAGTGAGGGAAGATGAAGAGGGGCGGGGTTTGGAGGGCTAAAGGGGAGAGTGAGGGAGGATGAAGAGGGGCGGGGTTTGGAGGGCTAAAGGGGAGAGTGAGGGAGGATGAAGAGGGGCGGGGTTTGGAGGGCTAAAGGGGAGAGTGAGGGAGGATGAAGAGGGGCGGGGTTTGGAGGGCTAAAGGGGAGAGTGAGGGAGGATGAAGAGGGGCGGGGTTTGGAGGGCTAAAGGGGAGAGTGAGGGAAGATGAAGAGGGGCGGGGTTTGGAGGGCTAAAAGGGAAAGTGAGGGAGGATGAAGAGGGGCGGGGTTTGGAGGGCTAAAGGGGAGAGTGAGGAAAGATGAAGTGGGGCGGGGTTTGGAGGGCTAAAGGGGAGAGTGAGGAAAGATGAAGGGGGTGGGGTTTGGAGGGCTAAAGGGGAGAGTGAGGCAGGAGGAGCAATGACTAAAGGGCCTGAAATGCCTGAAATATGATGCTGCACTTTTTATAATGACTGTGTAAAGATACTCACTTCTTTATGATTTACTTTGAACGCACTGGCCAGTCTTGAGGTGGTGCGGGCAACCTTACCGGTGTCCTACAAACAGAAGGACAGATATGTTAACATGTTAGCTTTTTAGCATCAAGTCAGTGTTAAAAGAGAGGTTATGCACAGGACGTCAGAACATTCAACAGTACAGCAGTTATGTCAAAAGTTTTTTTTTTAAGTTACAATGAGTTAAAGCTATTTTCTGATCTATCTTATCTTATGTTCTTTCCTCCTACACCTTCACTAGAATCATCTGGATAGATTCAGCCCTGGAATTACTGATCTCTACTGAACTAAAGGTAAAAGGTCGCAGTTAATGGGAAAACTACCACTACATGACATCACAAAGTGGATTTTGAGCTTTGGAGATGTAGACACACTAATAATGAATGAAACAAAACACAACTCCAGGCATGTTTTGATGAGGTAATCGCATTATAACATGACTTAAAGCTCACAAAAATCCATTTTGTGTAATATAGGAAATGACGTGAGTGCATGGCCTCTACACTAATCCAAATGTACAGTAATAATGAAAATGGGTTACTCACGTTGAAGATCCAGTGATTATTTTTATAGGTCAGGTACTCCTTTGTGTACTGTCCACTCTCCAGAAACTCGTGTGAAGGAAGTCCCAGAGTGTTGATTATATTGAAAAACTGTGGAAAGAACACAAAACATTTAGTTACTGAAATTAAACTCAATCCAGTCAAAACACACAGTTTCCAGTGTAATTTCTATGTCCAAATGATGGTTTTAAATTCCTCTTTCACGCAATCAGTCCGGTTACAGAAAGTTAGAAAGTTACACAGTGTTGCTTTAAAAACTATTCCGTCATACTTTTGTTCATATATGTCTGTAGATGATAATTAGGGACCAATCCATCTTTTCAGTTCTGATACTGGTTTCAAAACTAGAGCTTATCTGCCAATACCAGTGCAAAGACTGAAAGCAGCATTTATTTTGTTTAAACAAAATTAAAATAAGACAAAACTGACCCAGAAGTGTTATGTAGCTGTTATTTATCTCTGAAGTAACTCCAGAACAACTTTGTTTAGATAAATGTTCAAACATTATGAGACTTTCTGGGCTGAATACATCCAGTAAATAGACTTATTACAGCAATTTATATATCTAACCAGGATATGCTCTGATCCGATATTTGGAAGCCGATATCTGATCCAGCAAATGTTTCAGTACTGGCACCGATATCCAGTACCAGTATCAGATCGGTGCTTCCCTGATAATACGATATATAAGTATATATAAGTATTTATAAATACTACTTATATACAATGAGTATATAAGTGTGTGTGTGTGTGTGTGTATGTATGTGTGTGTGTGTGTGTGTGTGTGTGTGTGTGCGTGCGTGCGTGCGTGTGCGTGTGTGTGTGTGTATGTGTGTATATATATGTATATATATATAGTGTATTTATATATTTGTCTCACCGCAGTCTCGTCATCCACTCCAGGGAAGAGCAACCGTCCCACGAACAGCTCCATGATGATGCAGCCGATGGACCACATGTCTATGGCCTTATCATACGGAACCCCCAGGAACACCTCCGGAGCTCTGCACACAACATGAAGGACATCATAAGAGGACAATGTTAGACTGAGGCCAGCTTCTGTCTGTCCCTGCTCTGTCCCATCAGAACACTGACTGATTGATTAATCACAGTACCAGTCCAAAGTTTGGACTCACCCTCTCATTCAGTGTTTTAGTCGATTTGTTTGGAATGTATGGAATTATGTAGTGAAGAAAAAAAGTGAAATAACTTCTTAACAAAATATTTATGTAATTATGTTTTATAACCAAATCCTTATAACATAACATTAGCCAACAGTTTTCCAGTCTTAAAACCTTTTTGGTAGTTATTGCTAATGCGTGCATTGTGTCACCATGGAAACTAGCGATGTAACCATGTCTAAATTAGTACGATATTTATTGTAATATTTTGTGGCGGTTAACACAATTGTGAATATGCTACGTTTTTCTTTTAAAATGCCCTGACAAGCCTTTGGTCCTGTTACAATACAAAGAATTAAGATTTAAAAGTGCTTAATAACTGTCATTTCTTCGTGTAGTATGTCCTGAAAGAGCAAAGGATCATGGTCTATGTAGTTCCCTCTGTTCTTTTTAGATATTGCTGCCCCAAAACAATAAACGTAACCAATGAGACTTGTAATTCGATATATTGTGATGGTTGTGAGATTTTGGACGATATCATGATATTTCAGTTATTATTGCTTCCTAAATGGAAACTGCTGAACATTCCTCCACAGATATACATGTAGAACACCCCTAGCATGATATCACTGCAAAGTATCAATGCAATAGCGTATGTAGGACATTCCCAACAGTGTGTAGTGTGTACCTGTGCTCGCGCGTCTGCACTATGATTCCAGGCTGGAGCTGGGACACGTGCCGAGCCAGGCCAAAGTCGATAAATTTGATCCGCAGAGGCCCGGAGACGGTGTTCAACAACATAATGTTATCGTGCTTCAGGTCCATGTGCACGATGCCCTGGCGCTCAAGGAAGGACAAAGCGGTGCCCATCTGCAAGGGAGGGAGAGCTGGTCAGTGCAGCAACTTACAAATACTTTTATACACAGTTATACTTCTTACAACAATAAAACAGGTGAAACTTGTGTGTGGAAATTTGAAGTAATTCCTGAGTAAAATCCTGACCCTAAATTACATAAATATACGATTATCAGCTCTGCAATTAGCTAACTTATTCCACCATCTTACTTTCTCATTGTGATAAAAGTGTGGAATGCCATTTAAAGCTCCACAGTCCAGTATTCACAAAGCAAAAGAGGGTATCGAAAGAGGGGGTACTTCTGCGGGGCATTAACTGCTAACACATAACAGATTTAGATCACCTTTTATGGACAGTCCCCCTTCAGAGCGCTATCACAACAAAATAGTTGTATTTTCCACTCATGAAATTACTGCAATCACATCAGGATTGTCAAGTTATTGTGTACAATTTTGTATCCTGCTTTTGTGTATTTATGGAGAATTGTCATGCGGGAGCATGGGCGGCGTACGCTTGTGGGCGGAGCATTGCACAGAATGTCACAACTAATCATAAGGAGGGTTTGAATAGAGCCTGGGAGAGATCACTAAATTACTCCAACACGCATGGGTGACATCTAAAACCTCTTCAGGCATGTTTTTGATGAGGAAACGTTATAAGATGGTAGAAAAATCCAAAACGTCAGTTTTGCAGAACGCCCCCTCTTCAAGCAGAGAAATATTTAGAACCTTCTGTAGAACCTCTGCTCTGTTAGCGTCCCAGTATTGTATTTTCACAGTTTTTCTCTTGATTAGTGTGTGAAAAGTCTGACCTGGTGCAGGAGCGGTCGGAGCTGTTTGAGTTGGAACGTGCCATTCTTGACAATATAGTCCACCAGACACATGTCCAGGAGCTCAAACTCATGAACGAAGTACCCCCTGTATTCAAAGCAGCCAAACCACTCTACGATGTGAGAGTGGACGCCTCCTTGGTCCATGAGGGTCCTGAGCATAGTAGCCTGTAAAGGGGAGGCAGAGGAGAGGGTCACAAAAACAAAAAACAAATCTTCTTTGGCAAGTATATATTTACATTTATTTCATATTTATTTATAGGAAGTGGAAACAAACGTGATTATAGCCAAACTTTTAAACGACTTCATGTGGAAAGTAGCACTAGTCCTACAACCTGGTACGATGCATCACGATCCCTGTCTGCCTCATTAAATAAATAAAGTCAACTCATGTGTCTAACGCTAACAGCAATGATCTATATAACCAATATGGCAAGACATATGTGGCCTTCTCTCAATGAGCTTCACGATGAAGTCTTCTGGAATTGTTTTCACTTTGCAGCTGTGCCATGTGAGGGTCAAAGCAAAGGGTCTATTTTTACTTCTTTTTTAGTCTAGAAGAGTTTGTTTGCTACATTCCGTATGTGTCATTTATAGTTTTGATGCCTTCAGTGAGAATCTACTATATCATGGAAATAAAGAAGAAAACTAAATGAAAATGAAATGGACTAATACTGAATAGTCTCTACAGTCCATGATAGCTCTAGTACCTCAACTTCTGGGTTATCCTCGACTATCTTCAGCGCCACCTTCTTGTTGGTAGAGGCCTTGTGGCAACGGGAGACAATCCCGAAGGATCCAGAGCCCAGGATCTCCTCCACGTCGTAACGCTCTGACCCGGAGACGATGGTGTCACCCACGGCAACCGGGTCTCTAAAGGTAATCTCTATTGGAGGGTAAACCTGAGGAAGAAAGGATTAAAAGGAGAAATGTTATTTTGGTACATAATATTGAACACTAACATAAGTAGATCATGTCACAGTTTGTATTCCTGTTTTGACTTTTCATATTTTTACATAGCACACACTTTTTGTTTGGTTTAATGGCTATGTGAATTGTTTTACTACGCTAAACCAAGAGTAGAACAGGACTAAATCAAGTCTACATCAGGACTAAACCAGGACTAGAAAAGGACTAAACCAAGTGAACATCAGAAGTAAGCCAGGCCTACCAAGTCTATATCAGGACTAAATCAGGACTGGAATAGGACTAAACCAGGTCTAAACCAAGCCTACATCAGGCCTACATCAGGACTAGAAGAGGACTCAACCAGGGCTAAACCAGGACTAAACCAGGACCAGGACAGAGCTAAACCGAGTCTACTTCAGGACTAAGTCAGGACTAAACCAGGACTAGAAAAAGCCTAAACCAAGTGAACATTAGGAGTAAGCCAGGCCTACCAAGTCTACATCAGGACTAAACTAGGACTAGAAAAGACCTAAGCCAAGTGAACATCAGGAGAAAGTTAGGCCTACCAAGTCTACATCAGGACTAAATCAGGACTGGATCAGGACTGGAACAGGACTAAACCAGGTCTAAACCAGGCCTACATCAGGCCTACATCAGGACTAAACCAGGGCTAAACTAGGACTAAATCAGGACTAAACCAGGACCAGGACAGAGCTAAACCGAGTCTACTTCAGGACTAAGTCAGGACTAAACCAGGACTAGAAAAAGCCTAAACCAAGTGAACATTAGGAGTAAGCCAGGCCTACCAAGTCTACATCAGGACTAAACTAGGACTAGAAAAGACCTAAGCCAAGTGAACATCAGGAGTAAGTTAGGCCTACCAAGTCTACATCAGGACTAAATCAGGACTGGATCAGGACTGGAACAGGACTAAACCAGGTCTAAACCAGGCCTACATCAGGCCTACATCAGGACTAAACCAGGGCTAAACTAGGACTAAATCAGGACTAAACCAGGACCAGGACAGAGCTAAACCGAGCCTACTTCAGGACTAAGCCAGGACTAAACCAGGACACAACCAAGTCTACATCAGGACTAAATCAGGACTAGAAATGGACTAAACCAAGTGAACATCAGGAGTAAGTCAGGCCTACCAAGTCTACATCAGGACTAAATCAGGACTGGAACAGGACTCAACCAGGACTAAACCAAGTCTACATCAGGAATAAACCAGGACTAAACCAGGACCAGGACAGAGCTAAACTGAGTCTACTTCAGGACTAAACCAGGACACAACCAAGTCTACAACAGGACTAAACCAAGCAGGACTAAACCAAGACTAAACCAGGGTCAAACCAGGACATTTGTGAATGTGACCGAATATCTAAAACTATTTTCTACTGCGAGTTCACACTTGTGATTGGTTGAAATCACCTGCCACTCACTTAACGCATGAAGGAGGCTGACCAATAGTACGAGTGGGTGGGACAAAGTAGACTGAAAGTAGACTCAATTATTACTACTATCAATAAAGTAGTGACTGAACACGACAAAAAAGTATTACAATATAAACCAAGTGAAGTGAACTCTGCTCAATGTAGAACAAGGTAGTATGTTACAGTGCTATCCACCCATGTCCCACTCATGTTTAGTAAAGTACTGAGTCATTAACGGATTTAACCTTAGTGTTTCCTTAAATAAGTCATACTAACAAATTAAAATATGTGAAAAAATAAAAGATAATACCACTTTACTACTTAAAAATCAGAAGAAAAGCCAATATAAGCAATACACACATATACCCACTTGAGTAACGGTGTGCATTTTCATTAATCATTTTAAAATCCATGAAATTTTTGCTTATATTTATGAACAAATACCTAATAAATCTGGAAATATCTTTACATTTGTTTTAGCTAATGTACTTTTTACAAAAACACACGTTTTGGCACCAGGACTAGTACATGCCTTCCACTCAAACAACGTGGCCAGGCCAAAAATTTCAAATATTTCCTGCAAAAACCATCATACCATTTTGTAGATGAGGTAAAAACGCTGTTTCGGTCAAACTTTGGAAGCGTTTGAGTGAAAACTGTAGGAGCTGCGAAAAACCGTGTATCTGTCAGCAAAAGCTCTGTACAAATGAGGCAAATGCCAGCCGGCAATCTAGAACCAAACATTGCGTAGTCATGGCAACGGTTCGCATCACTGATTCTTTGAATTCTATATGCAAAATACAAAAATCTGCCCCTATTACATAATTATGCTATTTCGGTGTATATATTGTTTATTTTCTTGAATCTATATAATAATAATACTAATAATATGCATGTATTGTTGTACGTATATGAGTATAATAATTGACCTTAATGAATAAATACGTTTACAAAATGTGTGAAAAATGTCAAATTACTTTATTCATATTTTGTTTTTCTTTAAAGTTCTTATGTTAATGTGTTTATAATTTGAACCATGTAATTCTGATGTAGAATTTTCAAATTAAACTGTAAAAATGGCATATTATTTTCATTATTCTGATAAGAAATCAGATTTAAAAATATGTTATTTTGTTATGTTTTGGAAATTCAGCAGCCACTGTTCTAAAGCTAAATTATCAACAGTGTGACACTTTCTGGGACTAAAACTTAAAGAAGGGCTATTTTACTTCTATGGGCTAACACAGTAGTTCTCAACCTTTTTTCTTGAAGCCCACCTTGCCTGTGTCCAAGACAAGCCAGGCCCCCCTAACCCCAAATCCTACCTGCATATACACACTAAAAGAAAAAAGTGATTAACTACAAACTTTTATTTGCAAAAATTCTTCCTTAAATGTTATCAAGTGTACAGTCCCTGACAAAAGTCTTGTCGCTTATCCATTTTGTAGAAACAAAAGCTTATAACCTGACTTTAAATTAATCGATTGGTTTTAGAAATGTCTCATATGAAAGCTAAAACCCTCCCAAATTATGCTCAATATACTAAAATAAATTTGCTTCACTGAAGAAAGATTGATCATTTAATGAACACAGAAAGATCAGATTTTGGCAAGACAAAAGTCTTGTCGCCTTGTCATATGATGCACCCAATTCTAGATTACAGCCTCACCTGTGATCAGTTACTGATCAATCAATTAGTGGGTGTGTATAAAAAGAACCCCAGCACACCAGACCTTCACATCAACTGCAACTTGACCTCTGACAACATGCCTAAGATCCACCCTGAGAGGCTGAAGACCAGATCCACTGCTGAGGTGGCTGACACCTTCAATGTGTCTCAGTGTCAAGTACAATGAATAAGAAAAAGATCTGAAAAGACTGGAGATGTTTTTGACAAGCCCAGGTCCGGCAGACCCCGCAAGACAACTGCTCGGGAGGACCGTTTATTGATTCGAAAATCCAAGGCCAGCCCTTTTTCCACTGCAGCAGAGCTCCACCAAGCCTGGTCACCTCAAGTCCCTGTGTCAACCAGAACAGTTTGTAGAATTCTGTCTCGAAATGGCCTCCATGGTCGAATCAGTGCACAGAAACCAGCACTAAACAAAAGGCAATTAAAAAACCGTGTGGCATTTGCCAAGGCCCACAGCCTGCTAAAAGGATGGACACTGGAAAAGTGGCAGAAGGTGGATTTCTCAGATGAATCCTCGGTTGAATTACATCACAGCCGCCGCAAATATTGCAGGAGACCTACTGGAGCCCGCATGGATCCAAGATTCACCCAGAAAACAGTTAAGTTTGGTGGCGGAAAAATCATGGTCTGGGGTTACATCCAGTATGGGGGTGTGCGAGACATTTGCAGGGTGGAAGGCAATATCAATAGCCTAAAATCAAGAAGTATTAGCTACCTCTTACATTCCCAACCATAAAAGGGGTCAAATTTTGCAGCAGGACGGTGCTCCATCGCATACTTCTATCTCTACATCAAAGTTCCTCAAGGCGAAGAAGATCAAGGTGCTCCAGGACTGGCCAGCCCAGTCACCAGACATGAACATCATTGAGCATGTCTGGGGTAGAATGAAAGAGGAAGCATGGAAGGCAAAACCAAAGAATCTTGATGAACTCTGGGAGGCATGTAAGACTGCTTTCTTTGCTATTCCTGATGACTTGATCAACAAATTGTATGAATCACTGTCGAACCGCATGGATGCAGTCCTTCAAGCTCATGGAAGTCATACAAGATATTAAATATGGATCTCACAGCACCACTACTTAATTCACTGACGTTATGCAACATATTTTTGTATTTGAAGTAAATTATTTGTTCAATTTTCTGTAGGCGACAAGACTTTTGTCTTGCCAAAATCTGACCTTTCTGTGTTCATTAAATGATCAATCTTTCTTCAGTGAAGCAAATTTATTTTAGTATATTGAGCATAATTTGGGAGGGTTTTAGCTTTCATATGAGACATTTCTAAAACCAATCGATTAATTTAAAGTCAGGTTATAAGCTTTTGTTTCTACAAAATGGATAAGCGACAAGATTTTTGTCAGGGACTGTATCTAACACACACACACACAGTTTAATTTTTGACAGCCAAACAGAATAGGTATAGCCCATTACAACAGAAAAATAATGACTCATTGTTAAGACATATCAGTATCTATGTGGCTTTCTTTCTTCTGTGTGTCACCAGGTGTATAAAATCTTCAGAAATAACTGCAAGGTGAGAGTGGGCATCCCTGATCCCCTGGGATCCCCTGGGATGCCCACTCTCACCATTATTGTTTCTAATTTTCATTGAACCACTGGCAGCTGCAATCCGTCAAAATAATCAGATCAAAGGTATTCAAACACTAAACCAGGAACATAAAATAAGTCTATATGCAGATGACGTTCTCCTATTTTTACAAGACCCACCCACCTCCCTTCACCACGCCATAAACCTTATAGAAGCATACTCTAGCCTTTCTCAATACTCAATCAACTGGAATAAGTCATCAATACTACCGCTACAGCCAAACAGTTGGGATGTGACATCAACACCCACCCCAGTTCCACTCTGCACCGATCACATCACCTATTTGGGAATAAGGATTTCCCCCAGGCTGTCAGAGTTGTTTACCCTCAATTTCTCTCCACTACTTAAACAAATAGAAAATGATTTACAACGCTGGATGAATCTCCCCATCTCAATATTAGGCCGAATATCCATTATCAAAATGTCTATTCTTCCCAGAATCAACTACCTATTCTCAATGACCCCTGTCCAACCCTCTGCAGCTTGGTTTAAATCACTCGATTCCACCATTAATGCATTTTACTGGAAAAACAAACCTCCACGGCTTAAACTCTCAACACTCCAGAAACCAAAATTACAAGGAGGCCTTAATGCGCCAAACTTTTATCATTATTCAATATCCAACCATCTACAGTTTATTTACAAATGGATTCACTCAAACCCCTCTGATCAAATTTGGATTGACACTGAACAAATAATATGTAACAAAATAAAAATTTCAGACTTACCTTTTCTGGACCAATCAATAAGGAAAAATGCACTTTTCAAAGCACCAACCATAGCAGCGGCTCTGACAGCCTGGTGGAAATTCTACCAAATATCACATACCCCTCACACTCCAACAAAAAACACACCAATCTGGAACAATCCCAAATTCACAAGTAATAAGAAACCTCTACACTTTATCAAATGGGAAGAAAAGGGCATAACTCACCTTAAACATATTTTCACTGACAACACTCTTGCACCATTTACACACCTGGTCCAGGAATATGGCATCGAGAGCAAATGCTTCCTTGAATACCTCCAGCTAAAATCAATCATTCAAAATAAACTAAAAACTCAATCAACAAACTTAAACCTTCCTCAAATAATATCAAGATTTATACAGATTACCCCTATAAAATTAAACTCAAAGATATACAAAATAATTACACATACAGACAATGAACAATCTCTACCAATTACAAAATGGCAACAGGATTTAGCGTTTGCTCCTGATGCCAATTTCTGGACCCAAATCTGCAAAAACCTTTACTCAATGACCAGCAATTCTAACCTACAACTCATTCAATTCAAAGTCCTTCACAGATACCACTACACTGGCTATAAATTATCAAAAATGGGATTCACCTCTGGAGCATGTTCACAATGTACACAAGGAAACACTGACAATTACATTCACGCTTTCTGGCACTGTACACCAATTCAAGCATTCTGGGAAACTATCACCCATGCACTCACCACAATACTCGAATGTCACATCCCAATGTCCCCATCCCTCTGCCTGCTTGGAGACATATCCACTTTCAACCTCCATCAATCTAGCAAAAAACACCTCCTTGTGTCGCTAACTATCGCCAAGAAAGTTATTTTACTTAATTGGAAATCACGGGACAAAATACATATTGCCACTTGGAAACAGTTACTATTTGATTACATCTCCAACCATACCATGCACTCTGAACTCAATACAGACTCATCGAACACACCCTGGTCCTCATTCATCACCTTTTTAGAGCCATAACACCTCAAATATAGCTTCTTCTGTTTAGTTAGTAATTATGATTATTATTGTTATGTTTATATCTGTTGTTGTTATTGTGTTGTTGTTGTTATGATTATTGTACATTATATATTATTATTATTATTATTATTATTATTATTATTATTTTTATTATTATTACTATTATTGTACATTATATATTATCATTATTATTACTATTGTGATTACTACCACCTCCTCCCTTCTGGTTTCAAACCCACTATTCCCAATCTCTTTCCCGCTTTCGCACACACACGCATGCACACACACACACACACACACATGCACACACACACACACACATAATATACATATATATACATTTTTTTTTCTTTCTTTAGTTCTTACTCTTCTTGTTTGATTGTTGTTCTTTTTTATGATTACTGATTTCTTATTGTTATTGTATGTTCTTCTTTATCTGTATTGAAATTAAAAAAAATTTAAAAAAAAAAAAAGAAAAAAAAAAAAAAAAAAAAAAAAAAAAAAAAAAAAAAAAAAAAAAGAAAAAAAAAGAAATAACTGCAAGGACATTTAACTATAAATTACCTAGGCTGAATTACCTGCCCGCTAGCTGACCTGAGGATTGCCTGCGCAAGTTCAGGTCAGAGGTAATAAATACCTTAATGAATTTAAATGTGGACCAAAAATATGTTTTAATTTGAATTACACCGAATTTTGATTAGGCTATTGGGTGTGTTGTTGGGATTCTATAATTTTAATGTGCACAAATATAATTTTGGTAAAGTCACAACCTCAACGCAGACGAAATTGGGCGGGCCCCCTGCGATCTCTAGCGCCCCCCTTGGGGGGGCCCGGACCCCAGGTTGAGAACCACTGCGCTAACACATAACATTTAGATGACCATGTGACCTTTTATTGTTTAGAAAATACTATAATCAAACAAATTATTATTATTAACAATGTATTAACACTTTTGTTGAGGAGTCTCCCCTCCCTTTGCTCTCTGCGTTAAGTCACTCCCCCTTCAGAGCACTATTACAACACAATCAGCGTACATCCCGCTAATGAAACTACTGCATTAGCGGTACTTTCATTTGTGAAGTTTCTGTGTACAGTTGTGTATCATGTTTTTGTATATTTCTATATTCATGGAGAATTGTCATGTGGGAGCATGGCTGAGCATCGCACACAATCTTACAGCTCACCCCCAATTTACACCAAAGCAGTAACAGAGTAAGCAATCTTCACCAGCAGTGTCAGACACACGTTCAGCGGGCGTCATTACGCTACGTGCCACTCAAATTAGGTTGGCGTTCTATTTGTTCAGCGTCAACGGAGCAAAGTGCAAAAATAAAGTGTAAAAGTAAAAGTATAATACTTAAGTAATAATAATGCAGCAGTTTTATACAGCGTTTTCTGGACACTCAAAGATGCTTTACAGATCATTATTCATTCACTCCACAGTCAGTGGTGGTAAACTACTACTGTAGCCACAGCTGCCCTGGGGCAGACTGACAGAAGCGAGGCTGCCAATCCACCACCAACACTCACACACACACCACTTTCATACTAGGCAGTGTGGGTGAAGTGCCTTGCCTAAGGACACAACGACAGTTTTTGTGACTGGCGCCCCCGTGGCACCTGATTTTCAATCAATCAATCAATCAATCAATCAAACTTTATTTATAAAGCGCTTTTCATACAAAAATGTAACACAAAGTGCTTTACAGTGATTAAAAACAACCCCACATTTCCTTCCACCCACCCAACCAGCCCCACAGCTGCCCGACCCCACACAACCAAGCAACCCAAACAGTAAGACACACATACATGCATGCACACACACACACACACACACGCGCGCGCACACACACACTAACATGCTAAAATACATAAAACTACACATAGTAAAATGTGAGGCTGAATACAGGCGAACCAGTTGAGAAAGCACCACCAGAGGAGCCGTCTACACCAGGAGCAGAGAGCCGTCCTCCACCGCCAGGAACCGCCACAGGGCCCAGGAGAGATGAGGCCCAAGCACCATCCCTCCACCAGGAGTCCACGGGACACACCCCGGCAGCCGCGGCCGACCATTGCTCCCGGTGAAGAGGGCTCCTACAGAGGAAACACTGGAAATCCTAAAAATGATAAAAGAATATGAGTTCAAGCTGAAAATAAATGAATAAAATATGAATAATAAAAACAAGTAAAAGTATAAAATTTCAATAAAAGGCCAAGCTAAACAGGTGGGTCTTGAACCTACTCTTAAAAACATGAACGTTCTCTGCAGCCCTGAGGTCCTCCGGCAGGCTGTTCCATAGACGAGGGCCATAGTGCTGGAAAGACGCCTCTCCGTGAGTGTGTGTCCTGACTTTGGGAATGACCAGGAGCCTGCTGCCGGAGGAGCGCAGGGTCCGCGAGGGTTCGTAAGGTAAAAGCAGTTCTGAAAGATAAGAAGGCCCAAGACCATTAAGACATTTAAAAACCAGTAAAAGAACTTTAAAATCGATCCTGAAACTCACAGGGAGCCAATGCAGTGATTTTAAAACCGGTGTAATGTGATCCTGCCCCCTGGTCCTAGTCAGGACACGAGCTGCTGAATTTTGTAATAATTGTAAGCTTGAAATACACTTTTTGGGAAGACCAGAGAGTAGGGCATTACAGTAGTCTATTCGACTGGTGATAAAAGCATGCATCAGTGTCTCCGTGTTGGCCCGAGAGAGAATGGAGCGGACTCTGGCTATGTTTTTTAGGTGATAGAAACCGATTTATGTGATGTTTTTAATGTGTGGGATAAAAGTTAGCTCAGAGTCAAAAATGACGCCCAGGTTTTTCACTTGAGAAGATGGGTTAAAAGACTGTGCTTGTAATTTGGGTAAAAGTTTCTCTCTCTGGGCCTCAGGACCGATGACTAAAACCTCAGTTTTGTCCTGGTTAAGCTGGAGAAAGTTTTCTGCCATCCAGGATTTGATATCTAGAATACAGTTAAAAAGAGCATCCATTGGCCTGGTGTCATCAGGAGACATGGAGATGTAAAGCTGCGTATCATCTGCATAACTGTGGAAGTTGATTCCATGTTTCCTGATGACACCACCAAGAGGGAGCATGTACAAGTTAAAAAGCACAGGGCCTAAAATGGAACCCTGGGGCACACCACATGTGATTCTATGGACCTTGGAGGAGCATGTGTTTACGCTCACCATAAATGTTCTGTCTGTGAGATAGGATGTGAACCATTTGTGAACAGCACCGGAGAGGCCGAGATGTTTTAGGCAAGTTAAAAGAACAGTGTGGTCTACTGTGTCAAAGGCAGCGCTCAGATCCAGTTGAACCAACACAGTCACCTTTTGTGAATCGTAATTTATTCTAAAATCATTTAAAATCTTTGCCAAGGCAGTCTCGGTGCTGTGGTTCACCCTCAAACCAGACTGAATTTTTTCCAGAACGTTGTAATCATCTAAAAAATCATTTAGTTGGATAAAAACAAGTTTTTCTAAAATTTTGCTTAAAAATGGTAAGTTAGACACTGGTCGGTAGTTGTTAAAATCATTAAAATCTAAATTGCTCTTCTTCAGCAGGGGCCTCACCACCGCCGCTTTGAAGGCAGTGGGAAAGACCCCTGTCTGAAGAGAACAATTCATCATGATTAAAAGCTCATCCCTAAAAGATCCATAAAATGACTTAAAAAATGGGGTGGGAATTGGATCTAAAAGACACGTGGTGGGCCTCACTGAGGAGAAAACTTTGTCAAGCATCTCAGCATTAACCAGGACAAAACTGTCCAGTGTTTCCTCTGGTGCAGACAAACACTCAGATGTGTTAAAAACAGAGCTTTGACAAGATAAAATATCACATCTGATAGTGTTTATCTTTCCCATGAAGTGGTCTGCAAACTGCTCACAAAGAGTCAGTGGGTGTTAAGTAAAACGTGCTAAAATCAGGGTTTAAAATGTTCTCTATGGTCGAGAAGAGAATTTTTGGATTATTTTTGTGGTTGGTGATTATTGTGGAGAAGTAATGGTTTCTTGCGTTTCTTATTGCATTATTGTACGTTCGTTGTTTATTGGTGAATAATTGGTGGTTTATTGTCGTTTTGTTTTTTCTCCATCTACGCTCGGCCCTCCTGCACTCTCTCTTGTATTTTCTCAACTCTTCATTTGTCCATGGAGGTTTTACTTTTGTTTTGATGTTTTTGGTTTGGAGTGGAGCAACCAGATCTAGAGCTGACCGTAGTCTACTCTTAAAATGGTCAGTAATAAAATCACAGGGGGCAGGTAAAACCATTGAGGGATTTTTCTCTAAAACATCAATAAAATTTGCAGCCACTTCAGGGGTCAGACGGCGCTTCCTCACAGTTCTCACAGAGGTCTCCCGCTGTATAAAACCAGTGATATTAAAAAACACACAGTAGTGGTCAGACACAGCCAAGTCAACAACAGAGGACACACTAGTGGTCAGGCCATAGGTGATGACCAGATCCAGAGTGTGCCCCCTGTTGTGAGTTGGCTGTGTGACGTGCTGGGTAAAATCCATAAAATTAAGAACATTTAAAAATTCATTTACAACAGGGTCTAAAAGGTTATCTATGTGCAAGTTAAAATCACCGGTTATAACAATCATATTAAATGAATTATGTAAAATAGATAAAAACTCAGAAAACTCACTGATAAAAAGGCTGCATTTTTTTGGTGGTCTGTATACTGTGACACATAAAATTTGGGGGTTGCTAAAAAACAATTGAGTGATATTCAAAGCTTGTAAAATTGTTCAATAAAATAGGTTTGGTGGCCAAAGTGTGTGAACATATAGAAGCAGTGCCACCTCCCCTTTTACCATTTCTAGTTGAAAATGCAAAGTTAAAAGTGGGTGGTGAGGCCTCTGTGAGAACAACTGGTGCATCTGCACCCAGCCATGTTTCAGTTAAAAAGAAGCAGTCAAGTTTGTGGTCTAAAATCAGGTCATTAACAATAAAAGACTTGTTCAGCAGAGCGCGGACATTTAAAAGGGCCATTTTTAAAGTTAGTGGGGACTGGGTAACTACCGGAATTTGTGGTGAATGTGCTTTTGGAAGAGATCTGAGATTATTGATGTTGACAGTAGATTTGTGAAAAGTTTTATGCTTATGCCGCTCTCTGCTGATCACGGGAATTAACTGTTGATTGTTTTGTCATGCTTCTTCTAGGGTGAGTTCGATATTGTATGAGAGGAGATGGGATCCGAGGATGTTGGGGTGTAGGCGGTCCTTTTTAAAAAGTTCAGGTCTCTTAAAAAATATCATAAAATTGTCCACGTAGGGGATTTTGTTGTCTCTACAGTAACTTTTGAGCCATACGTGTAATGCTCTTAGACGGCTGAACTTCTCATCTCCAAAGCGAGGTGGTGCAAAAGGTCCAGAGATGGCACACTGTTTGTTTAAACTGTGGATTTTAGTGATGAGGAGTTTGAAGTTGTCTTTGAGTGTTTCTGACTGCTGCAATTTAAGATCGTTTGTTCCAACATGAATGACTACTGTTGACACTGTGGGATGATCGTGCAAGGTGGTAGGGGCGGAGTCTATGATGTCCTTCACGAGAGCACCTGGGTGACAGGAGGTGTGGCCTTTGTTTACTTTCACATGCCGGACCATGGAAGAGCCGAGAATTAACACGGACGGGTTTGGCCTGGACGCCGGGGCCGAGGGCACCGCAGAGATGTGAGCCGGGCTCCGCGAGGCGGCATGGTCAGGAGCGGGACCATCTCCTCGCTCACATCGAGCGGTCGGGGTTGACGTGCGCGAGGAGGGAGCGGAGGCCCCTCTCCGCTCACGCGAGGCGGTCGGGACACGCGCACGTGGAGAGGGGGCAGCGGAGTGGGGTGAAATGCAACCGGCCCTTGTAAATTTGGGGCAGCGGGGGAAAATCCTCATGGTCCAGGACATTAAATTTATTTGACAGAGCTGCATCTATGGTGGAAGAGGAGCAGGACGGCTGATTTACTCGCTTACCCCGTCCGCAGCCATTACGGGCCACAACAATCCAAGGATCTGGCCGGACTGGGGTAGAGCTGATCGGGGCTTTAGGTCCAGTCCCTCGCTGAGGACAATAGTGTTCGCCTGTACCTGTAGTTGGAACGCTGGGGTCGGACGGTGAGGGCTGGTGCTCAGAGTCGTCTCCGGAGCAGTGGACCGTGTCTGCCAGCTGGGCGTTGTTGGCGGTGGCCCGAGTCTTACCCAGGACGATATCCAGGTCGCTCTCCACTCGGCTTTCAAACATGGATATGCGTTGTTCCAGTTCAGCCATCCTCTGACTGAGGACGGTGCAGTTGTCACAGCTGGATGTAGAGGTGAGTGGGTGCATGGCTCACCTGTAGCCACGCAGCCTGTGGCCTACTGGTGCGCTCTCTCTGGCTAGCTTAATATTAATGTCCGTGCTAGAGGTTAAAACAGGGGTCCAGGTAATAGCCGAAGTCAAACGCTGCCTCAATATTTATTATATCCCTCTATAAGATGTCTTAGTTATGAATTAAAACTATTTGTTTAGGAAACAATCTGACTAGCGAAAACAGACCCCCGACGCATGCGCAATCTGTATAGTGCCCCATCGTCTCCCATCCAAGTCCTTACCAGGCCCGGCCCTGCTGAGCTTCTGAGATCTGACGGGATCAGGCTTTGACAAGTCGGTGTGGTCACAATTTTTAGTAGAATTTTTAGGCATCTGTAGGGGTGTAAGAAAAAAATCGGTTCAGTGATATATCGTGATACTTCATTTCATAATTCTCAAATCCATTCAAAATGCATCTGAATCGATTTTTGAAATCATATTTTTCACTAAAATGTTCTCATGATAAAAAGGCTCCAAAAAGTAGATTTTGCGTAATAGCCCCTCTTTAAATCTGGCTATTGATGCTGTACTGCAGGGGTCATCAAACTAAGGCCCGCGGGCCGACTCCGGCCCGCCATGCCCCTTTGACCAGCCCCCAGCCCCTCTGCCCCCCACCACTTGAACTGGCCCTATGAGGCAATCCTCAAATGTTGTCATGGCCTATTTTTTTTAAATTACTTTTTGGCAAATAATAACATGTCTGCATCTTGTATTTTGTTTATTTTTTTCAATAAAAAAAATTATATTTATATGAAGTATTAAAATTTACATTTAAATAATTATATGAAGTATTTACATTTGCCGCAGAATTTTCATCACCTGATGCTCGAGATCAAACAGTGACAGTCAACGCACGCGCAGAGTACTGTAGTACAGTTAAGGACAGATATTTCTACATACATATATACAGTATATTTCTTACCCTTGATGTTATTAGAAAATGAATAAATGCATGATTTAATTAAAAATATTTTGTCAACTGATTCCACACAAGCCTGTGTTAATGTTAAAAGACTTTGTCAGTTAACTGCAACAACTGGTTATTACTAAATTCAAAGTAATAATGTTCTCGCCCCGGTTCGCACGCCCCCCCTGCGCAGCCGCCGGGGACCCACGACCGCTCCGGCTCGCCACTCGCTCTTCCCGACAGCCGCCCAGGCCGCCAGCTCATCCATCGGAAAGATTATATAATGCCCCTTTAAATATGCACCTTTAAATATACTGTAGGAGTCAGTGCGCCCCTGCTGGTGAACCATAAAAAATGCCACATGTCCAAAATATGTTTTTCTTGTAATCGTTCATAGAATTTCATCCCCAAATTGGCACAGATCCTCCATCAGGAATTTACATTATGCACCTCTAAATGGTTTTGAGGGAGTCCGTGCGCCCCAACTGGCCAACCGTGAAAAATGCTCCATGTCTGTAATATATTTATCTGCTTGGAATGATGCATAGAATTTATTCCCCGAGTTTGGTCCAGATCCGATAATGTAGTTGTTTTATGTCTATGGTAGGGGGCGCTATAGTGTTCACTTTTCATATACTTTATAGTGTATTATATTCAGGCTGAGATCACACATTAGTGATTCAAATTTCAGCATGACTGGACTAAGCATGTGCGTGTAATAATTTTTAAACTATTTCTTTGGGAGTCCTTGCGCCCCTGGTGGCTAACCGTGAAAATTGCCCCATGTCCGGACCTGTCGATCTGATACCCCCATGTGGGACTTTTCGTTGATGTTCAGGGCCTCAAAATCGCTATCGTTTGCAAGGAAAAATAATAAAAGTGTAATAAACCGAGCAAGAGCCAAACACTCCCTTAGTCCACTTCTTTATACAGTCTGTGGTCTCATGTCTCCTCATCCTCTTTCTCCAGTCTGACAGAACCTGTGTGACCTTAGAGCTTGTGGTTATTTTTCTGTGAAACTGGAGTTACAATTGTATGTTTTTTGAGCCAAAGAAAAGATAAATTATTTGCATTATGCTTCAAACATAAACTAGATAAAAAGGTAATAATAAGCATTGTTGTGAACAGAGTGCAGGCTCAGATCTGCACCTGTCCTGCCACCTGCACTGTGTGTGTACGTTACTCTTATGATTAAAAATACCACACAGAAGGTATTATATGAGCTGCCCTAGATATGGGACTAATTAGTCACACCCTTAGGCAAACCCATGACTATTTCTATTGGGCGCTGCTGCAAGACGCTAGAATATAAAAGTTCCCGGATCCAAGTTTCAGGGTACGAAAGCAGGAAGTAAAGAGTGGATATCGGCACCAGAGGAGCAGAGGACGTACGAGCCACGGGGACGAGATGCGCTGGGGGAGAAAGAATGCACGCTGACAGATAAGTAGAGGAACGTGTGAATTGCCCTCTGTGCAGACCAACTGCTTAAGTGTGTGTGTGTGTGTGTGTGTGTGTGTGCAGTGCAAGCCACTGAGTCTACTTCCTCGTTCCACAGCATCACCTGCGACAGATGGAGGACCGTGGAACTAGACCGTGGAACTAGACCGAGGAACGTAGCGGTTGTGAAGAGCCAGCCTATCGGGGACTGGATACACCGTTCAACTGAGTGAAATTAAAGGGACGCCAACACTCGTCGGGTGTTGTTTTAATTGTATTGGCCGAACAGTGAGTGCGCTCTCTTTCCTCACTCCCACAGGGTCGTGTGGTGCCAGAGCCCGGAAGTGCGCGAGGCCAGAGAGGACTCCCCCACTACCCGAGCCACCTGAAAAGTGGATATAAAGCCACCAGAGCTAAGCTAAAAGGGACGTTCACGTACTATGGGGGATAGTTGTGTTGCCATTTGTGTGATTTGTTCTCCCCTACCGCTGTTGCAGAGGCCGGAGCAGACGTGGCCCTACAGCGCTACTCGGGCGCTGCGGGAGTGGAGCAGGTTGAGACTAACAAGACCGAGCTGTGGGCCAGCTAGGCCTTCCACCTGCCTGCCACCCTCAGCCCACAGAAAAAGGACCCCGCTGGATGACTGTTGAACTGTTTTCTTCTACAAGGCACAAGTATTTTATTGTAAGTATCCACTGGCGACCTTGAGGAATTACATTTTATATTTTGGGACTTGTTTTAGTAGAACTTTTAATGTTTAAAATCATTCACTGACTCATTTTAGAAGAACTTTTTATACCCAAAATCATCACAATAAAGACCCTAAAATTCTCCATTCTTAAAAGTGGAAAAATATTGGTGGTCTGAAACTATTTTGTGACAGTTTAAATTTGGCGTTGCTGGCAGGATTACCATTTCCACTCTAAAGAAATTGATGCAACCCAGGAAAGGTCAAACAAAGCAGCACGCAGTTTGTGATGCCATGGTTCATGGGTGCAGCCTGGGTCCCAAAGTTCATTGGAGATTCTTCCAAATTCTCAGAATGGAGGGGCCAAGTGGAGGTCATGTTGAGGGCACAAGGACTGAGTCAGCAGCAACAAACAGATTTCGTGCTAGGGGCTGTAGAAGGGGACGCTAAGCGGGAACTGATGCTTCTAAGCCCTAACGAACGAAGAAAATTTGGGACATTTTGGGGACATTATATAGCAAACAAACTACTAAAGCCCAACTGCAAGCAAACTTTTTTAACTGCAAACAAAGGACAGATGAATCTGTAGGTGCGTTCATTTTGCGTCTTAGAGAGCAATATAGTAGGTGGCAAGAACAGGATGCAGAAGGGGCATGGGACGACGATGATTTGCTGCTTGGTCAGCTTATGGTGGGAATGTGGAAGGTCCTGTCAAACAAGAACTGACTAGACAAATGCAACGCCAGCAACATATGGTGTTTACAGCCGCCTGTAAAGAGGCACGTGCCTTAGAACAAGAACTTGGAGAGGAAGAGGACACTACCCTGACTCATCGGGTAGCCACACAGATGCACTATAGGCCAGCTGAACCAAATTTTGAACAAATTAAAAATCAAATTCAAGTTGAACTATTAGGTGACATGAAAAAGGAAATCCAAGAGCAGTTAAAAACTTTGTCCTCTTCCCTAATAAGTGAAATTAAGGCACAACTTTCTCCACAAAACCTGCCATCTGTTTAAACGCCACCTGCCCACTCCAGATTACACCATCAATCTTCCTATCAGTGGAAAGAAAATAAAACTGGAGAACGAAGTTAGAAGTGTATCGGTGGCGGTGAAAAAGGCGTTAGACCGAACAATGATGTCTTGAATGTGGAAGAATAAAGATGACTCAAACATGCATGAATCACTCTAAATACAACTTCAAGAGGGTAAATGAGAAGAGAAACAACTAGAACATTGTTAAAAGATCTGAAATTTGATTGTGCATAATAGGTTCGCTTTAAGCATAGTGGACCTTGGTCTTAAGAATGTAAAAAAACAAGTTCATTTTAAACTGTAAACAATGGTCCAAAGTTTTGCATTGCATTTGTAATTGGGCAAAACTAATGTTACGTAATTACATGAAAACAGTCCCTTTGCCTTCTCTTGTGTATCTGGTAAATTGGGAACATCCTCAGACAGGTTCATGATGTTATAGAAAAGAGGAATGCAGTTTTAAGGCCACAATACAGCACTTGTACAGCAATTATCAAGGTCGACAAATTTTAATGCTTTTCAGACTGAGATGGAGAGTCCTAATGGGGTCACACTGCCATTAAAAGTCCAATATTACACAAAATGTATTCTTGTGAGCTGTTAGAATGTTGTTACCTCCTTAAAAACACGTGGAGTTGTGTTTTGTTTCATTCACACATGTTTCAGTAACCCTTTATTATTAGTCTGTCTACATCTCCAAAACTCAAACTTGCACTTCCACAAACCTGATGTTACACAGTATGGTTTTAACTTTCTATTTCCATGGAATCATGCAGTTGACTTTCCAGCACTAGGAAGCTACATACTGGGGCTTTAAGGTGTGATTTTGTTTGCTTGGTCCTACGATTGTTGCTGTGGTGACCTGTAGTCTATTTGCATTCTTTAATCAATGCATTTTCTTGCCCTGTTTACGATTTTTATTAAACGGCAAGCATCCAGCTGCTTGGATGAGCTGCGAAACGTATTCGACCAAATAAACTTTTGTGCAGTTGACAAATTGAATTTCTCCTTTTGCCATGGATTCTACCTGGACAACTGAGGGATATAACACACATTTTTTAAATTAAAATTTTATTCTTCCTCAACTCACAAAATGGCTGCTGCGTTTGCCACAGTAACAGAACCCACAATCTGGAAAACTGCTCAATAGGCTCTTTTAAAGCAGCCGCTTGGGCTAGTTCTCTCAGAAGTGCAGATCTGCTCTGTAAATATCAGGCAGCAGACGGCAAGTTACGGATGGATAATCACATACTGTACACGTGATTGTTGAGACATGTGCTTCGATGTTAGTACTTCACCGAAGGAAGCTTCTGTGTTTTTAAAAGTCTTTAGACTTTAAAAGACTTTAGGGGAGCTTGTTACTATGGAGACTCAGCTAACTCTGGTTAGCCACGTTGGTGGAACATAAATGAAGATGTGATGAGCCTGGATTGACTTTGGCTTAGGGTGCGTCCTAATTCTCTGTCTTACCCCTTCGTCTTAGCCCTACCCCTTGATCTACGTCTTCGTCTTACCCCTCGATATCAAGCTATAAGGGCTAGGGGTACGAACGTTCCCCTTAGAATTGAGACACCACTCAATCACCGTTTGCGTCATTATCCCTTGCCGCTACCTGGCTGCTACGTGTACAGAGGCGACAACAGTTGACGCAAACAAACGAAGATGCCGTCCTCTCAGGTCATGGTGTCGATTGCCTGGGCTCTTTTTATCTTCGCACGCTTGTCTGGGATCAGACGAAGACATCAGAGAAGAAGATTGTTTCTGAGACGCATACGACTGCTTGCGGATTCAATCACGGTATGTATGTCATAATATTTACTGGCAGCGGCACCATAGGTAACTTAGCTAACATAAACATTAGCATAAACATAACGTTTTAACAACGTAACAACTGATGTTATCGTCTGATCGCAGACAAATATGCATTTTCATACATGTGGTAATTGTGTGATGTACCTTTTGTATTTATGCAGTTGCTAAATCGTACTCGTTTTACTGGAGCAGTGTAAACGTGAGGTTTGAACATTGTTTTTTGTTGCTCCAGGCGGATCGTCCACCTATGTATTGCAGGGTGGATGCAAATGTGCCCATCTTGCGCTTGTGGTTCGATGAGGAGGCTGAAGTAACGCAGGACTTTCGCCTGACAAGGACAGCCATGAACAGCTTGCAAAGGCTTCTGGCAAGAAGTCAAGATCATGGCTGGGGAAATCAACTAGAGGTCCTCGTATACACCTATTGGCTAGCACATGGACTCTCTTACCGGGTAGTGTCTAAAGTGTTCAATATCCCCAAGGCAACAGTATATAGAGTGATACACCGGGTGGCACAGAATATATGGAACAATTTAAACAAAGCCATTTCCTTCCCAAAACATGAGGAGCTACAAGCTGTGGGTCAGGGATTTGTAACTTTATCAGGGACCCCTGCATTCCACAATGTTGTAGGGGCAATAGATGGCAGCCACATTCGGATCAAACCACCAGAAAAACATCGTTTGGACTACCTGAACTACAAGGGCTTTTACTCCATACATATGCAGGCCATATGTGACGCAAATGGACGGTTCCTGGACATCTTCGTGGGTTACCCAGGGTCAGTCCATGACACACGTGTGATGAAAAACAGCTCCTTTTATACATCTGCACGTTACCCCCCACCAGGATACATTATTCTGGGTGATGGTGGGTACCCCTCCCTCCAGACCCCTATATGCCTCCTCACACCATACAAAGAACCGGTACGTGGACGGGTACAGCAACATTTTAATCACCGCCATTCAAAGGCACGCAGCATAATTGAACGGGCCTTTGGGGTAATGAAGACAAGGTGGAGGTCAACTCTTTTCCGGGCACTGGAAGTCAAGCCTACCTTTGCCCCTCAGGTAATTGCTACCTGTGCATTCCTGCATAATGTGTGCTTGGACAATGGGGACACACTGGATCCTGACGAGGATATTGGCAGGGACGATCTTGACCTCCAGCCTCCCGAAGAACCAGTGGCACTTAATGAGACCTCTGGGAATGCTGTTAGAGACGCACTGGCTGCTCAAGTTTCCAGGGATGCGCAGGTCCCATAAAAACATATGTTGTATTGTTTGTTAACATGACAGTTGTATATACCCAGTACATTTAATAATTTTTTAGTCTTTTAATCTTTTCCTTGATTTATATACTGTTGTTTGTATTGTTGTATAGATATTACTGTATTGTGTTCACAGTAGGGTATTGTGGAGGGATTTTTGCAATTGTTAGCAATAAATGTTTTTTTTAAAACACACCGCACATGTGTATTGAGTATTACTGTAGAATGTATGCACATCTACAACAGCCTTTGTACAAGAAAATTTATTGCTCAGCTGTAGCAATGAATATATAAACATTTAAAAAAATTTCAAGTATAACAGGTAACAATAAATATATGTATATAAATTCTAAACAGTAACATGTTAATAAAACAAAAACACAAAACTAAAAACTATTTTACATTTTCTCCACCATCTTTTCAAAGAGGTCTAGAAACCTCTGTGTCTTGGCCTCACTTTCCTCGTGCCGCCTTTGTTCCTTCAGCGCCTCCTCAGCCAGAAACTCCAAGATGGGGTTGGACCTCCTCTTCGTGGCGCTGGCTGCTGGGGTGCTGGGCTCTGGAGTACTGGGCTCTGGAGTACTGCGTGCTGTGGAGCTGGCCTCTGAAGTGCTGGCTGCTGTATCAAAGAGGAAACTGTCAGAGGTGGAGGGCTCCACAATATCCTAAGGGAACAAGGCAAATCAGTTTTACACATTTTCAAGGAGTATGGAGGAGTAATTGTGAATCTGATGTCAGCAGTATTAATGGAAGTACTGAATTCCAAGGTGAATGTTACATTAGCCTCACCAGGAGTAGCGAGACCGTTTCCTCGGCTCCTGGCTCATAGGACGCCACCACCACAGGGGGGTCCATTGCTGGCCTGGCACCCAAAACCTCATGCATGTCTGCATAATACTGCCAGGTAGCAACGGTCACCTCACCCAGGTCGGTTCCAGAGCCCGTTTTGGGAGTCCTCAATTCCTGAAACACAAATACACATAAGAAATACAAATGGCTAGTGGATACACGCATTCCTCAATTGGAAATTATGTTAAACTGTACATCACATAGGCTTACCTTGTATTTTTGAGAGCTAAAACCGCAACAACAGTTCACTAAAAGTAACGTAGCACATAACCGTCATAACTGTAAACCTGCTAAACTGTTAATTGATATTTACAACTGCTGAAAATACTTACATTTATGAGCCTCCTTGGCTGATCGATGTGACGCTGCCATCCTGATCCCGACACCTGCCCGAGCTTGTGGGCGTACCCCTTCGTTTCAAGTGTGGTCGGGAGCTCACTTCGTTTCAAGGGGTACGTAGCCCTTGGTCTTAGCCCTACCCCTTGATCAAATTTAGAATTGGGACACCACTTGGTCTCACATGAACGCGCAAAACCAAGGGGTAGGGCTACGACGAAGGGGTAAGACAGAGAATTGGGACGCACCCTTAATCTCACCTCATGGAATTGCCCATTAAAATAACTGCACTTGGAGTGCCTTGGGTAGTCTACACAGACACTGGACTGGCTCACGTCTTTTTAGAGATCTGTAATCTCCAAACCGACGTGACACTCTCATCATGTTCTCATCATGGCTTTCATCCTTCGAGATGGACTCTCGTGAGTTTTGAACTCGCGAAAATCCATCTTGTGCAAGGTTAGCAATTTAGAGTAGTTGGTGACATCAGAAAAGACTACCCTGTTTCTGATACAAACACCTGGCTGCAGGGGCGGAGTTTGAAGTGTGGATACCTGTCACACTGTTAATTATACCCTCCCCGCTCCCACCATACCCTCCCCTAACTCAACCCTCGCCCTCACCCCTCTCCCAGGCAGTACGTACAGTAGAGGGGGAAGGGGACGGGCTCCTCCCCTGCCCCTAACCCTAACCCTCTAACTTTAGGTACTGCCTGGTTTAACAGCACTCTCCACTGCCATCTAGTGGAGGAGCTGTTTCCTGTTGTGGGAAACCTCCTTTGGTTCCTGGGGAGTCCTTTGGTCCCGGGGCGGGGTCCTTCTGTGCCGTGGCGGGGCCTCTGTGATCACCAGGCTGTCTGTGGAGAAAACTATCACTATCAGTATGAAGTTGTGGACGGTGCTAAAATGTATATAATATTAGATAACCCTATGTCCCGTCAATCATTATATAAGTTTTTTCCCTTTTTTTCCCCCTTACGACCTCTTGTATATAACTGTGGTATACTGTATTTATATTACGGTATTTCTATTTTTACTTTACTTGTACACATACATTTATGTAACATTTATATAATTATGCCTTATTTGACACCCGTCTCTTGCTATTTTTGCTACTTATTTAGAATTTATCATTACCATATATATTTTCTCTTTGTTATTATAATATATTGTGAGATACTGTGGTGAAAAATTCAAACTGCGAAAGGT